>VCII01000348.1:1800000-2330000 GCA_006030095.1 Triplophysa siluroides
AAAAACTATCTCGGCTGAAGTCCCCCAAGCCACCGGCTCTGCTGCTGGATGAGGTGTTATCAATTCTTTTAAATATTGTATTTCCCTGCAGCTCATAATACAATGCCTGCTCATGTCACAAAGTCTCCCGGAAAGTATAATTATTGGTCCTTGTGAGACAATCTGGAGGCTTAAAATTCACTTGAAGTGCCCTTGAAATTCTTAAAGTGCACCTGTACCCATGCAGTCAATCGCATCCTGAGAACCTCACCTGAAATACTCCTTCAATAGTCCTTGGATGTTTGTTTTCTGGAGTTTTGGCTAAAAGGATTTTAAGTCTGAGCTTTTAGCTGGAAAGGGCTGTTTCACAGTGATATGCAGGTGGTGTAGGCTATTTGCTGCTATCCAACATCAAAGACATCCAGCCCCTACTATTTTGAAAAGATATCTACGTACTGTATTTACCTGACATGCAATAGTAATGTGAGACTGCTTTGAAATGATCCGCAACTGAACCTGTGCGCTTCTGTTTGGAGCCAGAAACAGGAATATTCAAGTATATGAATTGTCTGACTCATGGGGAAAAAAAACATCGGTTTGGCTTTTATCTTGTTTTGTGATATGTGTATTTTATTATATTTCATAAGATAAGCATAAAAATAATGAAGCTGAATAATTATAAGGAATTTGCACCCTTATCTTACGGGAATTCATAACTATTTTACATTTATGCATTTACATTTAAATTTACATTTATGCATTTGCAGACGCTTTTATCCAAAGCGACTTACATTGCTTTATCCTATACATTACATACCTATCCATACATAGGTATGTGCAATCCCCTGGGATCGAACCCACAATCTTGCGTAGTTAACGCAATGCTCTTACCACTTAGCCCCTCCCCTAAACGTCACTGGTGTAAAAGTAAATTGTACTAAAAAGTGTAACTAAGATTGTACAAATTATACGAATTAGCCACCACGTAAAATATTTAAGAATTTAGTGAGATTGTGTTGGAATTTCTAGGATGTTTGATGTGATTTGATGATGTTTCCTTTGAATGCCAGTAGCTATATGGAACAAGGAAACATGACCTGCATGTTTACAAATAAATAAACTCAGTCACTGTAAAAAGACAATGTGAATAAATCAACCGGACTGCATTCTGCAAAGAAAATCAATGTTATTGTCAGACTATACATTTGTTCTATTGTCAGGTAGAAATAATACTTGAAGACTTTTATGCTGTAATACTTGAGTTTGATTACCAAAAAATCTTCTGCACTTTTTTTGAAGATTTAAAATCGATATACAATAACAGGAACCTTAAAGTGATCTTGCACTTTTGGATCATACTTAATATATCGTCGCCTTTGAACAATAAGGTTCTGTCTGCATTCTAAGCAGTTTTGAGATAATGAGCTTCAAAGTTTTTACATTCCATTTGACTTTGTTGATAAATCCCTTTTGTTTTCTAAAAGCAATACACAGAGTAAAGAAAAAATCATTACATTACATGTAATTAACTCAATTTGACAAAAGTGTAAGATAGAACCTTATTATTATTTCCAATGAAACAATATCCTTAATACAATATTTCAAAATGCATTATAATATTTCTAAATGCATTTAAGATATCTGATAGATATGGCTACTCTTGTGGAAGATATGTCTACTCTTGTGGAAATAACGCAATAAAAAACAATATGAATCCGATAATCCTTCATGGAAAAAAATCATAAACAGTACTCCACAGAAAGCTGTCCATACATGGACATTCAATCTAACCTTGTTGCCGGTTTCAATATTGTACAAACACCCAAATGTTCCCGCAGCTTACCAAGACAATGAAAAATATGAGCTTATAGAGATTTGGCTTATAGAGTGATGAAAAGTAAAAAAAAATCGTGTGTGCACAGGTTCTAAGAAGCCAGCGAGAGAAACCCGTCCACAGCATGGAATCAAAAAGAGTGAGAAAAAAATGAGCACGGTGAAAAAAGCATAGGATGAATCTATCTCTCCAGTACACGGAGGAGATGAAACAATCGATCCTCTGCTCTTGAGCCGAGCCTGTTGATGATGATGAACCTTTGGAGAACTTTCCTGCTGGCCACAGCACTGCTGCCCTGTTCATCCCAGTCCCCAAACCGGACAGACCGCAACCCATCATTCCCTGACAGCATGCCTGAACCTTTACTGCTGCTTACTGTCTACAGATTCCCCTTTTACGTTGGAAAAAGTTTTGCTTATAAAAACACAATGTTAAACAATTAAGGGCAAAGAAAGAAATTAAGAAAGCACAACTGAATTAAGGCACGACAAAATGCTGTAAAGCCAAAACTAAATGGAAATAGCTTACAATAACAAAATTAAGAAAACATGATATAATGGAACCACAACCCAACAGGAATGTTTTTTTACTCTATTTGAAAGGTGCTGTGTGTAATTTTTTTGGAGGATCTACTGGCAGAAATGCAATATATTAAACATAACTATGTCTTCAGAGGTGTATAAAGACTTTACATTATGAAACGTTATGTTTTTATTACCTTAAAATGAGCTATTTCTAACTACATAGACCACAGGCCCTCTTACATGGAATTTGCCATGTTGTTTCTACAGTAGCTCTAAACCGAGGGGCAAGAGAGATCTCTCTCATGAAGCCAACACGGAAGTGACTTTAATTTCAATTTAACTTGACTTGCCGCTAGAGACTGGCTCCAAAAAAGAGCACAATCTCATTGAGCTCCATGGTAAAATAAGCAATTTTACAGAAGAAAAAAAACACGTTTATTGTTAACTAATATTACCCTTCATGACAACTGTGAGGAGGGTGATTTTCTTTTAACTCACCCGTTTATCTTATATCAAGCCTTAAAATTCTGCAAATTTGGTGCGTGGCCGCTTGAGTGACAAGTGGTTTCAGCAAACCAGGTTCCTCAGCTCTAACCACTTCCCGCCTTTTTGCCCATTTTCGATTATCCGGGAGAGACGCTCGATGACGCGATGCCAAAATGGTGACGAGCGCCTCCGCCTACTTTAGGCTTCATTTGTACTCTTCACAAACCTACGGGTGATGTCACGGACACTACGTCCATATTTTATACAGTATATGCTCTAAACGGTCTAAAGTGCTCTACAGAGCGTGTTTCGTAAAAACATCTCCTTTGGAAGAGAAGTTAAAACGCAATGAAATCTTTGTACTGTGTCACCCTTCGTAGTGCTTCGAAAGTAAGGGGGTAGGGTGGAGTGAGCCGTTGGTTACAATTTGCAACCTCACCTCTAAAAAAGGAAAAGAAAAAAAGAAAGGGGAGAGAAAGAAAGGAGTAGAGGTTAGCAAGGGGTAAGAGAGAGATCAGGAATGGATTGAGCAGTGAAATGCCTGCTGATGGTCTCCACTTTATCAGTGAAGAAGTTGGCAAAGTCATCAGCGATCAGCGAGGTAGAAGGGAGAACAGAGAAGAGAGGAGAAGGTTGAGAAAAGTTGACGCGGGTTAGATGCAGTTTGGATTTTGTTCTGAAAGTACATGGTAACACCTCTTATCGAAGATCAAAAACTTCCTTAACCCTAAAAGCTTTAGAAATGGCCGTTCATGCTTTTGTGACATCTGCAATTCCCTCTATTGTGGTATCTCTAAATCACAGCTAGCTCGCTTGCAGTTTGTTTAAAATGCTGCGGCCAGGCTTCTTGTCGGATGTAACAAATTTGAGCACATCACCCCTAAGCTTAGAGCCTTACACTGGCTGCCTGTCCGTCAGAGAATTTACTTCAAGATTGTCCTAATTGTTTACAAATCATTGAATAATCTTTTTTCCTTGCCCAACTACTCCACATTTACACCCCTACTAGATGCCTGCGGTCTGGCGCCCAGGCTCTACTGGTTGTTCCCCAGGCGAGGCTAAAAAGAAGAGAGTAGCGCATTTGCCGTGACTGGGCCCCGTCTCTGGAACTCTCTCTCCTAAGAGATCAGATTGGCACCCTCTGTGGCTATTTTTAAATCTCGGTTAAAATCTCATTTGTTCACCTTAACTTTTTAGGTTATGGACTATGGATACTCGGTTTTTAGGTTTTATGGTCTTAATTTAATTTTTTTCCTAGTTTTAGTGTGTGTGTTGTGTTCGATTCTTTGTCTGTTAAGCACCTTGGTCAGTCTAGTGGCTGTTGAAAGGTGCTATAAAAATAAAATGAACTTGAACTTGGTTTTGGCTGCAGATATATCAGTGGCAAAGGAGTTAAGAAGATGTTGATACTTGGAGAGATCAGCAGGGTTTCTAGACTTGCGCCACTTCCTCTCCGCATCCCTTAGTTTGGTCATAAAGAGCCTCAGAAAGCCTAGGGCATAGGGTGTAGCACGTACAGGCCTAGAGGTAAGGGGGCAGTCACTGTCAAGACAGGATGTTAACGTAGTCAGAGACTATCAGTAGCTTCCTCAACGTTGAGAAATGAGTATCATTTGGAAAATGCTAACGTTTGCCTGCTAGCAGTACAATCATACGATCCCTCCCTTTCGCAAATCATCATCCAAACCCATGCCTCCTCCAAAACACATGAGAACACGCACAGTTCAGAAGCTGTTGGATCGTTTCCAGTGAAGTCATGTCACATTCACCGGTGAGAAAACATTACAGTACAAAGTGAATTACATTTCTTCAATAAAGAACATCTCCAGGCACCTGCTCTCTGTCCGCCATTGGGTGCACAGTGGGATGCAAAATACGCTGACTGAAAATGTACACACGACGTATCATTGCCATCGGACCGAGTGCAGTAATTGGTACATTGTTTTTTGACCCTACGCCTTTCACAGAAGTTTGTTTGTCATCCTTCCAACCAGCATGACAAACAAACGTTTCTGGACAGGATAGCCCACTCTGCCTTTACATTTACACTTACATTTATGCATTTGGCAGACGCTTTTATCCAAAGCGACTTACATTGCATTTTCGTATACATTTATACATAGGTATTTGCAATCCCCTGGGATCGAACCCACGTTAGCGCAATGCTCTTACCACTGAGCTACAGGAAAGCTACCTTTAAGGAAAATATAAAGGTCACATTTTTTGGTAGCAAAATGTTGAATTGTAAGTCACTGCAACATTTTGGATGCGATCTGCTACACTCGGTCTTGCTTCTTCCACCCAAGAAGATCATCTGATGTGATAACAATTGGAAAGTTACAAATCAGTGAAGCCTGCAAGGCCAATATTGCACTGAAATTGTCCATTACTTTCCAAGTGTATGTCTGAGGACTGTGTGAAATAAAGGGGTGTGCATGGCAAATGAAATATAATCATGTCTTTGTAGTGCTTAAATTATTAAAGCAATGTTCCAGCTTTAAGCCAGTTTATTGCTCAGGTATTGAACATGTGAACTGTCATTACTTTCATTTTTAACCACTTTAACTTCAAGGGACACCAAAAAACAAAGTACAGTTCTGTTAAAATTCCTGGAATCATACATCAGAGAAAAACAAGAGAACAGCATATAACATGCATAACACAGATCTGACCAATACCTCTGGGCATGACTCTCATACCTTTTGTGCATCTAAAAACTGAAATTATGTTTAAAGATAGCAATGTGAAGTTGCCTCTGTGGTTGTAACATCTAGATAGGTCAGGTATCCTTATGCAATGCAACATGGGCATGTGATTATATGGCACAAATGCTTCTGGTGACCTTGTTATAGGATATCTTGTTATCTACAATTTGATATGCTTTCAGAATATCTGCAGTTACAGAATATCTACACCATTACCAGATTTCTCTAGGACTCTAGGTTTGTTAGGTAAAAAGTTTTAAGTTCTAGTTTGAGCCAAGATAAGCCTAATACATCTACACTAGTTCAATTGGCAGACACTTTTATCCAAAGTGACTTACAAATAATATAGCATTAACACTATTCCAATGAGCTAATAAGAACTGCGGTTCATAAAAGCTAGAGTTGAAGCTAGGGAAAGATGAACAACAGATGATACCTTAAACTGATGAAGTTAAACTGTGAAAGTAAACAGTTACTGTCACAGTTTTAATTGTTACGTAACTGCAACATAATCTGACAACCAAACTTTCCCTGAGGCAGTATAACTTAAGTATATGTCACTGTTGAATGTAAACCTCTATCTCCAGTTTTTATCTTTCTCATTATTATGTACAGCTCAGGGCTTGACATTAAGCATTGTCATGTGGTTATCCTTCAGACAAGTAAATTTGTCACTCGCTTGTCCGAGTACAAAAATTACTAGTCCAAAGATAAAAAAAAATGATATTTCATTTGAATTATAATATAATATGATCAATATAATTGTCTCGGATTTAGATTGGTCAAGTTTGCTTCTAAGTATTTTAGCTAGTGTCCGCTTTGGCCGCCTGAATTTGGTTATAGGCCTACTCTACGTGACTGCTAGTCTGCTATAAACCAAAGGCAAGCAGTAATTATTATTAGTGTTAAGGCTGTAAGTTAACTTTTTTGCACATAGCACTGGTGCTAGAGAGGTTTGAAGTTTGGTAGCACAGGCAGAAATGTGCAAGTGTAGTTCATTATGAATAGGAAGATAACTGACAAAAGACATTAATGTTACATACAGATGGATAAATTAGGGCCATATCATTTTTAGATTACCTAAATTTGTTATAATATTTCTAAGTTCAAGCATCGCATCATCACATTAATCTCTTCGTGTTTTGTACATTATGCACGTACACGCCGATTGCCAACAAAACACAGACGTATGACTTAGTTTGACTTACCGCGTGCAGTTCATGTCCGGTAGCTTTTAGCACTGGGAGCGCACCATCTATCAGTTTCAAACGATCTCCAAATCTAGCGTTATATCCACTGTATATATATCATCCATCACTGAAATGCCATAAACAAACAGACACACCTGAACTTCACTATCGCAAAAGTAACGAGCTGATGTACAGCCCGTCTTGACTCAGCACAGATAACCTTGATGGTAAGCGCGTATCGCTCGTCGGTTGGCTCGTGGGCGGGCTCTCTGCCTTGCCGTGCTTTTGGCTAGTAAAAGGAGTAGTATCCCTGTGACGACACAGGGATCTAGAATTAGAAAAAACTGTGCTGGGGAAGTCTATCAAGTACAGAAAAATACAACAGTGGGGATTTCTTTAAGACTGTAAGGGAAGCTCGGATTCCCGTATAATGTAAAAAAAAATGGTCAAATATGTACTATTGTGTTAACATTTTATTGACAAAAAATGTTTTAGAACACATTCATCTCAAAGATGAGTTTGTTCAGAATCAGATACATATAGGAGGTCGGCTGACTCGATTTCCTTCTCAAACATTCCCGTAGCGTCACAGTGCACTTCCATGTTGAAGCCTAGCGTCCATTGACTTTAATGGGGCTGCTTTGAACAGTTTTTTACAGTGTTTCGAAACTAGACGGTCATTGGATAAATGTTGCGATTATGTCCCGCCCACAGACGCTCAGCATCTCTGGGGTGAATGGAGGAGTGGGCTGGCCTGGACTCCGGGCTTCTGTGTGATGATTGGAGGGTCTGTCGAAAGACTGCATCTCCTTTTGATTGACAGCGATTTTGTACTATAAGAAGTCGCTGACTCTGAAGCTATTCGAGTTCAGTCCCATGATCTCCCTTTGCAGATTTTGCAAGTGTAGTCGAAAACAAACTGCTGCAACCTATTTCTTGGTATTTGCTTGGCGAAATTGCTTGCCAATTTTCATCATACATTTCATACAATTATACACCACATTCCTTGTTTCGGTTGAACCTAATTCCCACATTTCCTCCGTCGAGTTTATTATCTCTTTTTTAGATCTTTGTTCATTCATTCATTCAAAGGCCGAAAATGAGCTTTCTCTCTTTGAAAGACCAGCAGCCACCACTGAAATAGAACGTCATGTAAAGGATGAGAAGCCAGCACATTCAACAGTGTAAAGAAGTCAGAATGCATGACATAGCATGACAGGTCCGCTTAATTTTTTTTTTATTTAAATTTTAAATAGTCAATGGTAGTTTTGGAGACACCTTTGAGTCGGACACGATGATATCATTGGAAATTCAAATGGCTATTTTATAATATGGTGTCTTTCCTTAAAAATGTCTTAAACCAGCTGTAGCTGTTTAGATTGGTCCAGCCTGTCTTTCATCCTGAAATAGATGGTCTTCGCTGGTTTAAGTTGGTGCTCAGTTGGTTTAGCTGATGACCCAGCCTGAAGAACTGTAAAAGCATGTTGTGTTACCAGCAGAACCAGTTTAGGTTTATTAGTTCATAACCTATTTAAACTAAGTGATGACATTTTTTGAGTTTTAATTAGCGTCTTACTAACAAAATCCGTTGGAACGTAACCCACTCATTCTTATGAAGGCTTTGGGAATCTACAGATGTCTGAATGTGTACAGACAGCATCCCACAGATGCCTGTGTGTGTGTTAAATAAAAACAAGCTTTACTGTGGACTTTAGTTCCTGTTTTTCTTTCATCTCTGCTTCCCGGTTTAGCTTCATCAAAGCCTTTTTCAGCGCCGTCTGGCTGGGATTACAATGTGTGCGTGTGTGTTGACCTTGTGTCGGATTGTCTGGGTGTGGGTGGAAATCCATGTTGTGTGTACTGAATAGCAGAAAATGTGAAGAACACTTGGATTTTTTAAGTATTTACTGCCATGCCAAGTCTTATTCCAAAGGTCTCGATGATGTTGAGTAGAGATCTGAATGCATATGCACAGACTAGATAGACCAAACAAACACTATACAAAAAAGATGATTGGATTTTTTTTAACCATCAAATGTCAAGAAGAGCTTTTCCTGATATTATTAACCTGAAGTCTACATTATATCCCCTGTAGCATATTTTTATAAAGCGAGCAGCAAAAAATGACTAAATGTCGGGGTACATTTGCAGATACGATGGCGAAAAGACAGATTGGATTGATGGCAAGACTGCTCTGTGAATCAATGACAACAAAGCTGTCTGAAGTATCCGGTTTCATCAAATTATGTTTTTGTCGGACATGTCAACCATGTTGGAATCTCAATGTGCTGAGAAAAATAAATATTAATGCTATCTGTCGAGTTCCTCTATTCATCAAATGCTGACTGACAGAAATTCATGTCAAATTAAAGAGAAAACTCAACAAGGAGATGTTCAATTGTTCTGTGCACCATGAATTTTGCAGGGTTTGTCAGTCTACAAAAACACCACTGTGGGGTTTCTCAGCTCAATCGCCAGCATGTTCGTTCTGCTGTTGCACAGTGTAATCAAAGTCGGGTTAGGCACATGAATTCCTGACAAGACGCGAGACGTTGTCAACCAGTATAAAGTGTTTTTGTAGCGCAATATGTCAGGCATCATAAAACATGTTGGCTCTTGCCAAACTGACAAGTAAAATAAATTTATATTTAGGCTCCAGTTTCTCTGAAGTACAGTTTGTGCAGTCAATCGGGCTTTAATAATCTGCAATCAATATTTTGACTGTTTTAGAATGACATGTCTATGCTGGTCCAGCTGGTGGGAAATCACAGTCACGCTTTTCTCCAGCAAAACACAGCGAATGAAGCTGGTCGACTAGCTTTTTGATCTAGCGAATTAAAATATGCTTTGGCCGGTTGCGACAACTGGGCTTAAGTTAGTTTGACAATTATTTTACAAATAGTTTTGGCATAAAGGGGCACTAAGTTACAACTTACACACTACTTTAAGCGTAGCTCTCGTAAACTTTGTAAGAAATCTGGACGTTTCAGAGAGGCGGGGCAAAGAGATGCAAACATGCACGGCATGTGGAAAATACAGCGTTTTTGAACCTTAAATCGTGTATACACATTGCATTACATCTAAAACAAAGGATAATATTTGTTTTAGCCGTGTCATTTGACCCCTTTAAAGTGATAGTTCACACAAAAAAGAAAAGTCATCATTTACTCACCCTCTTGTCATTTCAAACCTTTATGACTTTCTTACCTCTGCAGAACACGAAAGAAGATATTTTGGAGATAGACACAAAACCAATGCAAGTGAACGGGGTCCAGTTAACAACATTCTTCAAATATCTTCTTTTATGTTCTGTGGAAGACAAAGGTTTGAAATGACAAAAGGGTAAATGATGACAGAATTTTTATTTTTGGGTGAACTATCACTTTAAGAACAACGTGTGCAACCAAAAAAAATCACAGATGACTAGCTAGTTACTAAGCCTCTAGTGTGGACTTAAAACAGTACAAATGACCGGTCCAACCCTACCTACGGTCCATAATAAATGTCCAATCTTGTATTTTTAACAAGAACATCTCCGATCTTTCGATCTGTTTAAAACAAGTGTATTTATGAGCACTGTTTAATCTAATAGACACTAGATGTAGAATAGCATTGCTGTGACTTAGTTACATTTGGTGCAGTTAAAAGCCTCTGGTCGATAAAAATACAGGTTTGAGTGGAAATTAATATATATATATATTTTTATTTCAGTCTCCAAGACATCATTAATCAGTTTTTAATGAGCGACAATGTCACGAGTAAAGGTAAGATAAGTAAAAAAACAGTCCAGGTGCTAATTTGTTCATTAAACATTCACAAGCCCTGTGTTAAGCGCAATTTAGCGGCATCAGTAAGATAAGGCAAATGTGCCCGCTACTTCCTCATTACCTCTCAAAGGTTTCCTACCTCTGCGGCTGTGCACACACACACATGCACACACACACACACACACACACACACACATTAATCAAAATGCAGCCCCTCTTTTTCAATTCAATTACAGGCTCTTGAGGAAGGGCCTGATCAGAGAAGAAATCAGGGACAGATTTGTTGAATTTCATTATCAGGATTTTCACTTCTTTTATTTATTTATTTGTTTATTGCCAGGAGAAATCCTTCTTCACATTTGTGTACCTGCCTTTGGCTTATCATTTCTCCATAAGTACAGATCAAATCACAGAAGCCTCAGCTCTGATCTGTTCTGTATGAACCTCTTCCAGGGCTTGCAAACTGTTTTTACGAGACAGTGTGAAGTCGTTTCTGCTCCTACTGCTTTCATAAATCATATACACTCCGAACACCAACGGTGTTTTAAAAATACCTCAACTTTACATCTGTGAAATAGTAAGGGTGACAAATGACTTGCCTTCAGGGAGGACAGACTCTGTGTGATAATTGAATTTCAGTCAAATAGTCATTTTTAATTAGTTTAATTTGATAAGAATCTGTTTGAGAGGTTAAAGCGATGGTTTAAACTCTGTGCTGGCTCTCGTCCAGTCTGCTCTGCGGCATTCCTGTGCTGATTCTGCAGCGTCTTCACTAATTTAACTGGAACATTCATTATGCATCGGCGCAGGCTAATACAAACCTTACCATCAACCTATAAAGAACACGGGCAAACTGATCTTAAACACAACCTGCTGATGTTAAATACTTGCGAGTGAGACAGGGTTACTCTTATATGCAACCAATTCAGTTTAAAGGGAAAGTTTACTTTTTTTACCCACATGTCACTGAGAATCTGTATATGATTTTTCAGTGGAACACAAAAGAAGACATTTTGGGAATGATCTCATATAAAAGTCAATGGGGGCCAATGTTGTGTGGTTTCCAACATTCTTTAAAATGTCTTTTCTGCCGAAGAAAGAAAGCCATACAGATTTGATACGACATAAGGGTGAGTAAATAATGAAAGACTTTTATTTTTGGCTGAGCTATCCCTTTAAGATGAAAGAACAATTCAACCAAAAATCTGCGCCCTCATGTCATTTCAAACCTGTATGACTCGCTTTCATGGGACAAAAAATGGAAGAATTCTGAAGATTGTGCTTCACTTTTTTCTCCATTCAATTACAATAAAAGATTCATACAGACTATAAAAGTGGTCCATATGACTCATGTGCCACAGTGTATTTTAAAAGTCTTTTGAAGCCACATTATATATAGCTTTGTATGAGGAACAGACCAAGTTATTCATTGATTGTAGGCAGGGAACCAATGAAGCAATCAGTCATGTGAATTACTGTATATGAACCGATTCATAGAATGGTGTTTTCACAAATCTGAAATCACAACGTCACAAACTCTTTATGAACAAGTAGAGGAAAGCTATACCCTTACGCACAGAAAGTATATTTTCTTATATTTTAAATGTTAGGCTAATATATGAAATCATTGAATATACTGTATATTTGAAAATGTAGAATACTACATTGTAAATGTATTACAATATTTGTATGTTTATTGAAAAGCGCTTGGTTCCAATATACACTATATTTTCTATATATTATACACTATATATTCACTTGACAAAAATGTTCCTCATGCTCTTAAAAATCTTTTCATCTGAAGGTGTATGTGTCAATGTTTGAAATTACCTGTGTGGACAAAAATATAATTGTGCCAACATATTACTTTCTTCCTAGGAAACTACATTTTTATTAAAATAGATTTTTGAAATAGATTACTTGGAAAAATAATGAATAAAGAGCAATCAATAAGAGTCCAGCATAGATGGAAATTCCTTCAATACTGTTTAAAAAGGGTCCCAGGTTGAAACATGAAGAAGCTCTATAATAAAATGCCAAGAGAATGATTTTGCTGATTCTAGTCAAAGGTTTGAAGGTTCTTAAATATAACGTAGAGTTGTTTTATTTTGAATGCTTTTTGTCACAACATAATTCCCACAGTTACAACTGTATTATTCCATGGACTTGATATGTTTACTATTATTCTAAAATGTTGAAAATAAATAAATAAAGAATGAGTAAGTGATGCCAAACGTTTGACCGGTAGTGTATGTAAACGTATTTAATGAATTGCATTATAATTTGTTTCATAAGGGTAGGGTGGAAACAATAATTAAAAAACGAATAACTTTAATGCTAAATGTTGGTATTATTCACAGAAAGCTGTTGTATCGGGTCTTTAGATTTTTTTTAGAACATTTTTTGGACGACACGAGTAAAAGAATAAAAGACAGTGTTTTATTAGACCAACAACACTTTTCTCAAAATTATGAGAAATCCTGAAAATTCAACGCTGTGTATTGCATTATAATATGGCCTTGCTCATCCCGTGCCTTCCAATTATCTCTGACAAAGCAGAAATTCATCAGACATCCACACCACATTCAGAGTATGTCAAAGGCTCAGATAAGAAGGTCGAGAAAGTTCCCTAAATGTATCTACCCATCTGGAGAAGGAATATTTGAATCTGCCTTGAATGTGGATTACCTCATGAGCTCATAAATGCAGTCACTAAAAAACACACTTTTGATTTCTTTAGAATGCAAGAAAGAACTCTGCAACTTTAAGACTTTGACTAAAAGTTTCTTTCTGCCATCCTCTCTCTTACCCTTTATAAATAAACCATCAGAATGTATCTGCACAAGTGTTGAAGCGTATTCTGGACATTTCAGATATCACCAGCAGCTCTAAATAAAAGTGATCAAGTTCAGAATTCTTATTGCCAATATATTTGACAGGAGCTCAATGCAAAAGACCATTTAGTAAATTGCTGAGGAGAGCCGCAGTTATACACTGGTGCACCGTCATCTAAAACTATATTTTCTGCTGTGGTGGCAATTCTGTACGGGTGGGTTTATGCGCTGTCTAGCCGTAAAAAGAATAAACAAATATTATTAATGGCCACCATTGCAGGGCTTAACATTTCAATAAGTCTGCAATTTTGATAAAAGTCCATACTGTCATAAAGTTCTTAAGCTCTATTGACACAACCACTCAGAGCCTGTTATCTCAACAGAGTCTTGTTTTTCCGCCCCGGGTCGCTTTTTTGCTTTGGTTTAGATTAGTAAACATACACTGACAAGGAACTAAGAAGTATTTTTGTGGCGTGTAGATGTCACAGAGACACCAGGCTCTCTCAACACTCCTGCACCCCGCTCACGCTCACCAGAAATCTCATCGTCATCACCTGCACATCATCACTCCCTGTCATAGGCCACGCTTTAAAAGACTCACAGTCATTGTCTGGTCTCGAATAGAAACAGACTCTCTAAATGCTACCTACCAGTTGGACTTACCTGGCTTTCAAGTGTTTCCAAGTCTTCAGAGAGTTTCCAAGTTCGCCAAGCCTTACCTGCCATCCAAGTCTTCCAAGTTCTTCACTCACCTGCACATCCCCGGATTCCTCTGCCAGCCATCCACTATCTCCTAGAACAAAAGAACAGTATTATTCATCTGCTTCTCTATGCATAGATTCACCTGTTGAATTACTGTGTGTCAATAAACTCCTGTTTGAAGTTTCACCATCTCGTATTCTAGTGGTGCTGTTACAGTAGAGGGATACCACTTGCATTAAAGTCTAAAAAGCTGCAGGATTGTCATTTCCCCTCCTTTCAAGTCATTACCATTATTTGTCGGGTGTATTCATTTTAGCCCACGCACAACATAATCCAAAACCCAGCCCTTAAAGATCTGCTACAACAGCAACATTCGTGATTTTGAGAAAGTGCCCGTCCACCCGCGCTCTGCAATTTACTAATTGGTCGTACTAATCAACTCTCTGCCGTCAGCTGGATTTGGCATAAAGACTATTCAGGCTTAACAGAGTAATGCGATTATTCATCCATACTGAATTGTTTTAAAATGAAAGGCCCACAAGAACACTTTGTGTGCATCTATTTAGTGGAAGTTATGTGCTGTAATAATTCCTTAATGTTTGATAAGAACCCAACAAGTTACTGTTTGTATAACACGTTTCATTTGTAGAGTCATTTGCATTTGGAGTATACTGTGACGTAGGTGTCTGACAGGGTCTAGAGGGACAGGGTATGTTCTTGTTTCACATACCTATTGTACACTAAATCGTGAACTTAATCGGCCTCAAAACATTCTTTGTGAGGTATTTGGGCAGTTCCAGCGTTATTTACGTGACGTTTCGCGTTATGGATGTGACATATTAACTGTCAGAGAATGTATATGTTACTAGTTGAGTGAACCATCAGAAACATTTCAGTCTCTGCATGAGTTTTGTATTTTAAAAAGGCAAATAAACATGTGGAAGGGATGTGACAAAGAAGAATTCAATTTTTGAGAGACAACATACGTGGTAGAACTTTTGTGAATTAAAATGCACAAATCAGAGGCAATAATACTCAAAAATGGGGAAGTTATGCCTCTTAATACAACATAAGATACTTTTAATTTGTATGTGAGCAATATGGACTGTTATGGATGTGATAGTATTTAAACCACCAAACGAGTCATCCGTATGGTGAAAACCTTTGGTAAAAAAGGATCTTTTCATGGCAAGGTTGATGTTTTCATGGAATTGCCCATTAACTTTCCTTAAATATATGCCTAGTTCATAACTCATTACATTTATATAGCGCTTTTCTGGTTACTCATAGCGCTTTACATCGAAGGGGGAATCTCCTCAATCCTCATATCTGTCTAAAGGACCTTGCTTTGTGCAATATTACATTAGGATTTAAATAATCCATTTCTGCTCTGATCAGCTGTTTACATAATGAACAGGCACCTGCTAAATAAATGAAAATGCTGCAGAGCAAGAGACGACTGGACGCACGGCTGCTTGGACTTTAAATGTCACTCTATCATTTTCTCCCTCCCCTCTATTTTTCAGCTTATCATTCTCTCTATTCACACAAGACAATTATGGACTCAAAATGGCACGGTGGGCTTGCACAAAAGCAACTGCACACTGTAAGAGCTTTCAGGGCTTTCAAAGACTTGAAGCAGAACATTGCTCTTTACAAATGTTAGTACAGCAGTACAACAAGGTCAAACTGTCAGTGCATTTGTATCTTGAAAAGGTTAAAAATGAGTTGTCTATCATAATAAACAGTTCGTAGAAACAACATAAAAATGGATGCATTCATTACCAAAGTACAGTGGGGTCTGAAGCCATTAGTGGGAATTAGTGGGTTTTTATTTTGCATTCCTTTCTAATTTAATGTTAAATTATATATTTGTGTAGCAGTTTGACTGAAAAGTGTATTAAATATATTACATGACTTTTTTTCTTAATAGAGTGCGCTTGAAGTCCACAAGTTTCAGAAAATCCCGATTATCTGTCATGCCAGTGTGATTTTCATTACAAAGTGTCTCAATACTTCAGTGTCTCATCTTTTGTACAGAGTTATACTTTTAATTCCAGACCCTAAAATAATACAGAATTGTATTTTTCTTTATTTTGGTAAAATCCTAAAGCTTTTTCCTTAACAAACTAAACCCTTGTTACACTGTCGTCTTAGCTTGGCATTTAAGTGCTTCTATGCATTATTCTACAAGATATGGTCTTGCAGACTGGCTTTACAGTAGTTGTAATGGTCAGGGTGGGACTCATGCAACACTTCTTGTCCACTGCTGATGTGGTTTAGAGCGAGGCTTTTATCTTATATTTGAACTGGGGGTGCTGTTTTTTTATATAATAGGGTTATGATATATTCTATCCCCTATCCCAACACCTAAACCTAATAATCGCACAAACATGTGCAAAATATTAGATTTAAAGAAAAAACACTATTCGACAGAATTATTAGCATTTTGATCTAGTGAGAACCAGTATGTCCTCACAAGTGGGTTGCAATGATAATTCATTATTATTAGTATAACGAAGGACATTTGGCCCCCACAAATATAGCTAAACCTGTACACACACACACACAGACTCATCTGAGCTCTCCAAACTGCCTTCGCCGGCCTGCATTCTTTTTCTCACATAAACGACTAATCAGAAAGAATATGATTCGTCACACAAGACAACCTTCTTTCATGGCTTCATTTTCCAGTTCTAAGGCTCGGGTCATTTCGGCAATAGACGGGTCATCATCGACTCTCCGACTGGTCTGCATCTGTGCATCTTCATACGCAGCAAGCTGTGATGGACTGTGTGTTTTGACATATTTCCATCATGGGCAGCATTACGTTTTTTCAGCTTTTTGAGCTACAGTAGCTCTTCTGTGTCATCAGACCAGGCGTGCATTAATAAGCTTTGGAGGCCCATAACCCTGATGACGGTTCATTGTTTTTTCATGCTTGCAACACTTTTATTATGTACTAACCACTGCATACCGACAACATGATTTGTCTTGCTTGGCGTTTTGGGGGTGCCATATCAATGTATGTGTACTTAATGTTACTGTTCTTTGACAATGTAAATGATGAGCTTTTCTCTTTTATTTTTTTTTCGTTCTCTGAAGTATCTGAGGTTTCCACCCAGCTTGAGTCATGAGTCAACTAATCATAAGGGTGTCAACTAATTTAATTGTAATATTTCCCCCCTAAAATTCACGTGTAATACTCTCTGATATTTGGACTCGTTTTAAAACACAAAATGACGTTCACTTCTAAGGAATGATGTCATTAAGGCTTGAGATGGTTACAAGGACAAGCAGTTGTCAAGGACAAGTGCACAAATGGCACATAGATGTACATACAACAAATATGGATTTTTACTATAGATGTTGCGAAATGGATGTTGGGAACAGGCTGCATGGGTCATTTTCATTGAAGCAAGGTTATTAAAGGCAAACAGAGGGGACTGAAAGCCGGGCGATCTGGGGAGTGATAAATGAGTGTCTTTTTACCTTTTTCTTTAGTGAAATCTAAGGAAACGATGCACAGAGTCATTTATATCCTCTCTGGATGATGGAAACAAGTCCTGAGAGATCTAAAGCATTTGTCTCTGTACTTTGAGCATCTTGTTAAGGGCTCAGAAAAACTTCTTTTTGTTGTGGCTGTGAAATACTGGTTTGATTTATGGTTGCCAATGTCTCCTGGAGACCTTCTTACGTATATGGGTTTGATTTACTGCAAGTGGAGGATTCACCTTGGTTTAAATTTGAATATGGTGAGATATGCATAAGTAATTGCTGTCATAAGGCTTTTTACAGGATGTATTTTATATTTCAGTTATTAAAGACCTTAAAAAATATTATTATGGGAAAACAAATTCAAATCATAACACGTATAAATAAATGAAATCTGTATTTTATACAGAAATAAAATACAAAGGTGTTAAAAAAATCTAAACAGGTATAGTTAGAGCATATTAGATATAAGCCATGAGGTATGTTTGGAGTAACACTGTACTGATTTTTTTCTGAAGTATAAGCTACAAATATTTCAGACCATACCATATTATGTGGTATGTACGTTTTCTGTATGCATGAAATAAACCTAATATATAAAAAAATTCAGCCCACACTGTGAAATACTGAAACTCACAATGCACTTGGTTTGACCTTTCATTTCAAGCTTAAGGGGATAGTTCCCGCCCAAAATAAAAATGTTGTCGTCATATATTCACTGACATGTCATTCTAAACCTGTATACAAATTGTTCTACTGTGAAGCACACAAGAAGATATTTTGAGAAATGTATTTTGGTTTTGTGTCCATACAATGGAAGTCAATGCGGTCCAATGTTTGGTTACCAACGTTCTTCAAAATATCTTCTTTTATTTCTGCAGAAGAAAGTCATACAGGTTTGAAATGACATGAGGGTGAGGAAGTTTTTTCAAGGTAATCACTCTTAATAATTTCTTTATTTTTATCCTCACATAAAGCTATCGCAGGATATTAGAAAATGTTCAAATTTAGCGCGGTAACTCACAGCGGTTTACAAATTGCTCATCCTTCTTAATGCTTGATAATATTATTCAGCACAGGATCGGATTTTGGATCGTCCCGCAACTTCTGATACCTGATCCAGCAAAAAATGTCCGTATTGATGCGATACCGATCCAGAGTATCGGGATTGGCCCACCCCTAGTATGGCAGTTAATTCCTAGATGCTATAGTGCTTTTTGAACCTTACTATTGTATACTACAGGCTATAGCAATACTATAGTACACTACAGCATTTTTTTCATCTGCAGGGCTCCTCCATACTAACTTTTTTACTAGGAGCACTGTAGCCCCTGACTGAATGTTTTAGGAGCGCATGCAGAAAATTTAGGTGCACGCTTTAAGCAATGACATTTTGCCCAAAATAGCTGTATTACGTTTGATAATAAATAGACTCAACTCACAGAAATTTAAATGTGTAGTTTTCTTTTCATCTCAGAGGGATATGACATCACTCAATACCAGGGATATACGGAATCTGCAGACTTTTTTGTTAATTCTGTGCTAGTTTTAAATGCGTTTACATTTTACAGAAATGTAACCTACCTGTCTATGCATTTAACTGCAGCAGTGGTTTGGTTCTGCTGAGGCAGAGCTTACAGAGAAGCTTTAAGTGCTACGTAAAGAGACTGTTTAAACTAGTGATCCAAGGGTCAGGGTTTTTTCCAACCAGCGTGTCCTGCTCTTATGAAATTATTTGGCCGGCCCCAGCCCGCACCGCATCGCTGTATCTATTTTTACCCGCGACCATAAAAAGGAGCCATTCTTTTCTGTTTGTGAAGCTTTGATTATGTTTTTTGGGTGTTTAACAATGGATGTTCATGTTTCAAAAAACGCTTCACATATTTCAAGTCTATTCTTGAATTATACTTTAACAAAACGACTGGATTTCTTCCGGTCTATATAAAATCCCTCCTTCCTAAACGCTCTGATTGGTAAAGCTGACCAGGTCTGTCGTGATTGGTTCCACGCTTAGAGCGTGTGTCTGAAGATGTCCCACCCACACCATATCAGCGAGCTTTCGCTTCTCAGGCTGTTGTGATTGGTCGGTCCCCCTCTCAGTGCTCGTATATTCATAAGTGACACTGGACCGAATGGGTTAGACCGGTATATTAATTAACACTAATAACAGAAGCGTTAGTTTTTCCTTTTTATATTGGACCCGAGTTGGATAATAAAACAAGCAGATTGACCAGGAGACATTTGCAAGCAGGACTTCAAAGGACGTTTCATAGAAGTGTTTTAGAGGTATGCGCACACACACAATATCAGTGTGTTACACAGAATAGCTTTCACAGCTGATGTTAAAGTCATGGAAGCTGTTATTTGACCGTTGGTTATCATAGAATGTGTGTAGCTTAATTCTTATTACCAGCTGTTGGACTGTGATGATAGTGAAAGTAGTTTAGCGCGTAGCTCAGTCAAATGTTTACAATCTCTGATAACCAAACACTACTCTTCCTCTTCTCTTAGGAAGACCTCGCCCCTTTTTTGGCCTATTCCTGTGGGCGGATGTTATTCAAAAACTTGGAATAGTCACATCATTTAGCCGGGAAGTAAAGGGCTGTAGTCCGATTCCAGCCGTTCTCTGTAGTCATTGAAAATTGAATTCTGTTAAAGACAATATCTCGCTTGGCACTGAACTTTGAGCGCAATCATTTTGCAGGTATTATTTATGCTCTAACAGCAACATTACACACTAACTAAAGGTTGAAAATTGGCATCACAGTGAATAGCCGCTTTAAATAGACATTCTAGGCATTGTAGTGTAAATGAAAACAGTGCTTGAAACAGCCATTAGATAACATCGCCCTGTGAACTGGAAACATACGCTTATGACCATAGAAACTTGCGCTTAACAAAGCCAATACTGCTGTTGTCTCCTGCTGCAACTAATTCTGAGAACCGATCCCCAACATTAGATTTAGCTTGACCGTCTTTTCTTTTAATAATGTTAATTCCCAACCTTAATTTCTACCGCACCTCGTCTTCTATCTTCACTATTATTTCTCCGTTTGTTTTACTGTTGTGGCTGGCGGCGGGAGCTGCTTGCCGCTTTCGTGACGTGTTCGGTTTGGGGAGATCACGCAAGTTACGTTGCTACGTAGGCCTTCATATTGTAACATTATCAAAGAACCTAATAAAATACAAAAATATATATTCAGAAATATTTAATCTAGGCTATAGGGAATTGCACGCAACATACATGTTTTTTTATTTTGTTTTAAATAACCCGCCCCAACCAGCCCCCCAAATTTACATTTACATTTACATTTAGACATTTAGCAGACGCTTTTATCCAAAGCGACTTACAAAGAGTTTAGGAGCAATAAGCGATATGTCATACAGGAGCCATAATACATTAAGTGCCAATACAAAGTTACTGGTTTCAACAAAAGCTAATAAAGTGACAATTTCTTTACCCACCCCGACCCGACCTGCGGGCTCTCCCCTTCTCACACACAAAGGCCTACACTGGTGGGCTCGCGATCTACTCGTCTTTCCACATGAGATATAACATCTATAACAAAAATCCAACTCGGCAGGTCGCACATGCGCAAGTACTTGTAAAAAACGCTCGCGCTGTCTCAAAAACTGGTCGCAAACTGGTGCCATCTAAAGGCCTTTTTATGCATAACAGGCACATTCACAGTAACTTGTGAGCACGCAAAACTTAAAAATGTTTTCCAATGTCCCTTCCACGGCTCCGTACAGAACAGCCAGAAGACGTACTTAAATAACAGGATTCCACGTCCGCGAGTCCGCATCTAGTTATATGGACTCAATTCAGCCGAAAAACTTGCAAAATAGATTTTTTTTTTTTATGTCACACACAAACAAGCACAACAACAAACACACTTCACACAAACACGCAGCTCTGTATTAATGCACCTGCCAAACTCTATCGCATTGTGCTACACTGGCTGATTTACTCTTAGCACAGACAGATTTTTTCATATGTCACACTCTACAGCCCTGATTTTTATTATATAGATGAAAACATGTTGATACAACTTGCTAAATTAAATATACATCTAGTAAACATTGGCCTTGGGGTGACAGACTTCCAACTTTCAATCCAGTCAATTCTAAGGACAAAATTGAGCCTAGTCCCACATTTTTCTCATTTTAGAAGCCGTTTCACCCAAATACGTCTTTAGACAGTTTGGAAAAAATATCATCACAACTTCTTACTTAGAAATCACACTTTACCACACCTACTGTACAGAATGCAGTAATTTTATTCTCAACATTGTTGTTATCTTAACAGAAGACTGACAGTGACAAATGGAAGCAGGAATCCAAAAGAACAAACCTCATCTTCGATATGATTAAAACACAGCGGAATTACAATAGGACAAAAAGATCTTGCCTTCGTTTTAAAACCGAGATGGTGGTGCGGGAGATTACGGTCAGGTTCATCATCAGCTTTGTTCTAAAGATCAATTTTTTCATCTTCTGTGCAAACACATGATCAAACTTGTATTTGCTTTCCTTGCACTGAACTTTAGACGAGTGCTCTTTTGTCTGTCTGTCTCTCACGTTATCTCTGCCTGGGATTGTGTGTTTTGTTTATGTTTTTGTCTTAAGAGACTCACTCTACATGGGTTGATATCGTAAGATTATCTGATTCTTTGCTCTTGTGATTGACCTTGGCAACCTTATTGCTGTAGCCGCTTATCCTGCACATATTTACCCTACACCAGAACAGGCCGATGAATGTATAGCAACGGTAATTTAGTTTTAAGTAGTTTATCATGGAAGTTTTCTAATGCCAGATAATAGTTTGAGAGGGACGGAGAAATATTTTACACACTATTTGCTCAAAATGTTTCCCTCTGTCACAGTGTTTAAATTACCCCTGAAGTTGATCATTTAATCCTTTAAAACTCATCTTTGATCGTAAAAATGACATTTACACTTTTTCCATGCTCTAAAATAGCTTAAATGTGTCTGGTGGTTAATGTGCCGATCCTTCTCCCCTGTCTCCTGTGTACCTAATTAAGTATATGTGGCCCTTAATATGCAAATTAGACTCCGCCTCCGCCGTGTCACACCAGTGGCGGCTACTTTGTGACGTAAAAATGGTCGGTTTAAATCGTGTTTTTGTGTAAAATGGTGTCTTGCTTAAATGCAATTTTAAGAAAACTCTTCGCAGTGGTTTTGACTAATGACTGCACAAGGTGTCTTAAAGGTCCGGTGTATAAAATGTGTCTTTATAACTAGATGAAAAAATGTGATTTTAACCACAAGGGAAATCTTACTCAGAACTTCACTTTCCAATATTGTTTGTGAGAAGCAGTGCCATCTGACATTATTTACTTCATTTATGAAATGTTATCTATGGTTTAATCCAGAGATGATTGCAAACATTGTCCTTCATATAATAAGGTATTGTGTATAATGTCAAAATGATCATCCACATAAAATTGGAAAATCTCTTAAAAAACAGTGAGATACTTCATAACACCCTCTGCTGATGTTACAAGTGCCACTCTTGCTTAGTAAAAGAGTTTTATAAAAAAAAAAACACTGAAAAATGAATGTATGAAATCAAAAGCCTCTTCAAACTCGCCTCTGAATTCACGCAGAGAGATATTTTCAGTTATTGTATCATGTGGCTTTTTCGTCTGATCATATCATGGGCCAGTGTATTTGGATGAGATTCCGGGAGGACAATATGCGGCTTTCTGATGGCCTGAGGGGATGTAAAACTCTCCTGATACTTTGCTTTGGTGATGGGGCGGGGATGCTCTCATAGAGAGATCACATCGGGCGAGGAGATGTGCTCGGCATGGTAGCCTCCAGTAATGTTTAATTATTCAAATTACACATTGCACTTAGCTGTCAAGGCTGAGCTCGTCTCTTTGTGACTTACCCGGAAAACTGGAATTTTGTTTTCGTTCCCATCAAATAGCCTTTGTAGACTTAATTGTATGTATTATGTAAACTTTGCCCCTGTTTTGTAGCCATGAGAATTCCTTGGGACTTTCAAAGCCCACCAGGATTATTATTTCATCAATTACAAGCCGAATATGTGGCGTGGGTTACAACACTTGTGTATTATGGCAAACGCTATCAGTTATAACATTATAAATTCATCATATTCATAATTAATGGGGTTGGTTTTAAGTGATGCCAATAAACTCCTAAGACATTTCGTCCCTGTAATTGTTCATTTTTAAACACAATTAACTTCTAATATTAAAGGGCAGCTTGTTATTTTACAAACATACAGTATAGCAGTTACATAAAAGCTTCATATATTAGCCGCAGGTACCATGGATAAAAGCATAAAGGATGAATCACACATACAGTATAATTTTGAAAAGTTAAATCTATAAAATCAAACGTAGAACATCTTATACGTTATTTTTACATGTGCACATTATAATCCTTTTAAAACCTTTTTCAAGAGCCTGTGATCCCCCCCATTTTTTCCACTGTTATTCATTTTATAATAAAATAGAGTTTTGAGATAGACAAATTGATGGTCTCGGTCATTTATGTTTTAAAGAGACTATAGATTGTGTTACGTCACAACTGTAAAACACTGTCTGCTGCCTAAAGTTAAATGCATGTGGTTTTGGGGGAGGGACATTCCCATTCTAAAATGCATTTCATTGGACAGATTTTGAGTCATTGCAATTTTGGTCTGTGTTCTGGGATGGACGAGACTGTACATTTTAAATGCGTACATCTGCCCAAAGTTATTGTGCTAAGGAGTCCCCTAAAGCGACCTAAAAGACATGGACTAAAAGCCACAAAACTCCAATTTTGAGTTCATTGGGCATTTAAGTTACATGTGGTTTACACAGTCAGCAAAGCAGAAAGGCCTTGCTGGATGTTAGACTGATGGCGAATCCTCACAGCAGGCGGCAAGTGTGCACCACCAGGTCAGCGTACAGCCACAGCTTTAATACACAGAGATTCCTGCCTGAGGAGCTTACATATGTAACAGTGGAGATACATATACTGACACCGCAGGAAGTATCCCAGCGTGCATCCTCTGGGCTGCCATGGCAGAGAATCTAACTGACCAGTGAGTCAGGAAGAGCGACGCATGACTGCACCTGTTACTTGTCCGTAGGTCTCTGTCCGTAGAGACACATCCATGGTAAATGTTGTTGCCAGGATGATTAGGAATGTTATTTTCGTGTCACTAATGTTTGTCGACTACTGTTTCTCCGCTCATTAACTGGTCTCGTGTGACTTGTCTGTAACCTTGAGAAAAAATCAAAGAAGAGCAGCCAGACTGCATTAGGTTTTCACTCATGTCTTAAATTGGGCTAAATCACCCAATTCTCTTGCTTTTACACACCATTACATCAGCAGCGGTGACATTAGAAAGACTGTAAAGATAATGAGTTCACCATCAATAAATAAAGATATATAATTAAATCCATAGCTTAATTGCATTCATTTGTTTAGAGAGCTCTTAAATATAGAGGTGGACCATGCAGAATTGTCAACAAGAAGTATGGGAAGTAATTGTAAAATAAGTTTGTAAATAGTCATTCCTTATGATCCACTAGAAGTGTGGGGTCTGTGTCTATAGCAAAACTGCCATCTGACTGTGTTTTCTTAATCTTTTTTTGTGTAATTTTTTTATGTTTTGCTGTGCTTCGGATGTTTCTGACCTTTGACCGTTACTTTTGTAAGGAGTTACAAAAATGGCAGATAGCAAAAAACTCATTGTAAAAGCAGAGAGGATGTGTCAAGAAGATGAAGTGTCAGAAGTCTTTACATGTGTTCTGTTGGACAGGTATGTGTTGTTGCCCACCAAGTCTTACAGACAGAATAACGGACTTTAATCTTTAACTAATTTTTCATCCCACACACAAGCTTCACTCACAATGGCGGACAAACCAAGTATTAAGGTCTTTGTTAGAGACTTAGCAACAGTAATCGTTTTGTATATAAATGTAATTCTGTGTTTAAAGTTTACATATGGGATGTCAGGGGAATATTTGTACAATATTTACTGTAAGGTTGCGATTTGAAAATCAATTCCAGTTCTGGATTTGCAATCGAAAGGTTAGGGATCGGTTTGGAATCTACAAGCATAGGAATGGGAAACTTAAACCATTAACATCAGATGTATGGTACGAAATAGACAAGACAGTCAACTTAAAAATGATTGGATAAACTTATTTAGAGGAGTGCTCTTTTGTCTGTCTGTCTCTCACGTTATCTCTGCCTGGGATTGTGTGTTTGTTTATGTTTTTAGATTTGTCTTAAGAGACACTTGACTCACTCTACATGGGTTGAAAAGTACAGCGTATCAGGGAATATGGGTTTTATGCTAATACACAAAAAAATGTGTAGTAAAACAAAACAATAGGACAAACATTGACATCAGTTTCCTTTTCTGTTATATATATGTTTAAAACTTTTGCGGTATCTTTTCAATCCTCCGTAAATTCAATTCCCAACTTTTGAAATGAGTGAGCCGGACCTTAAATTCGGAAAGTTCTCAACCCCAGCGCGAGGACGAGAGCAGATAAGGACGGGAGGGATAGAGAAGAATTGAGATGCGGCATTTGCTCTCACAGCACACAGACTGTATTCTCCAACATGATTAAAGCGCGGGGCGGGAGAGGTCATACATGTCACTTATGTTTCCTCCCAAGCCAACAGCTTCTCCTTATACCAGACATGATTTATTGCCTCTAGTGTGACGTTCCTGACAGTATTCTATTAGTGGTCACATGACATATTGTATAGACTCGCATACAGAAGCGCTGCAGGTGACTACCGTGACCAAAAACTGTAATGTGTGCATTCCTGTCAATTCTACCAGTCTAAAAATAAAAATGACTAAACCACATTTTTCTGAGAGTGTGACAGACAATTTCACCAACTTGGCCTTTTTTTGTCAGCGTTGTTCAGATGCGTCTTCTGTGTGTTACACACAGTTCTAAAAATCCATGCTTTTTAAAACAATGCCTTTATGGGGTGATAATTGAAGGGTCTTGATACAAATATTCATGCATTCGAGCTTCTGCCAGCGCGCCGCGCTCAAACGACTACTTCACAATTTATACTTGACAAACAATAACAGCTTTTATGGCAAGAAAAAAATCGGAAGTGCTGTTGACAATACACTGGGAATGCATGAAAATAGCCACACAGAAACAACCCCACATACATTTTTTATCTCCATTTGGACATGTTTTGGTGTGGACACATCCTCAAACACACCTATATCCCACATTCTGAGTTTGAGAAAGCGTTTGGTCCCACGTGGAAGCCTGTGGTCCCTCTCGCTTTGACACAATTGATTGCAGCTCTGCTCGGTCGTCCTTTGGGAGCGAATAGGGATGGGGTGTCAAGGCCACTTGAATACTAATGAAATTCGGAGGAATGTATTGCAGACTGTTGCGTCCTAATTAAAGGGAGCGTATGGGTGCGGCGAGTAGGTTTGGTGGTCCTCAAGGACTCTGTTAATCAGAAGTCTCCTTCGGTGTGAATTAACAATAGATTGCATGGAATTACATGGGTGGGGGAATTGATGATAGGCCTGGGGAAGGGTTTGCCTCTCTTTATGTGCTTTCTCTGGTGTTGCTGTAATGATCTCGGTCGCTCCCTTACTCTCTTTTTCTCATTCCTTCTCGTATGTAGGTCTACAAACACGCAGGAGATTAGAGATCACACGTTCGTGTGGGGGTAAAATAGGTCAGTGGGTGACAATGATTCATTTTTATATACTATTTTATTCAAGAGAGTGGGAAGCGTTTTTTATGCTGTGCTATAAACTTATTTTTGAAAGTCAGATAATGATGTCAAATGTCAAAAGTATGAAATTTGCACGCCTTGGGCAATGCTACGGATGCACCTGACATTCTGTCTATATTTGCACTGTCACAGCGTGACTTACCCACAATGCACTGCGGCAGCGCGCAGCTAGCTCACATTCTCTAAGCGTTTGATTACAGCCGTTGTGGCAGCATCTTGCAAACTCAGCTGCACTGTAATTGGGAACCCCCTCCAGTCTCCGCATCACTCCGTCAACGCAGCGCTACCTTCACATGCAAATTAGATTCGTTTGACGCAGTAACAAAAGAGAAGGCATGGAGGTTCATTTGAAGTGACGGGACTATACAGTCTGTTCTCATGTGTCTGTTGTGCTTTTATTCAAAAATATGATTAGTACACCTTGGGTCACGTTCGATTTTACTCAAATTTTATGTGAAATGGCTTAATGTGTTTTGGCAGGCTGATCCAGTAATAGTCAAGTTGGATGTTAGAAAATGCAGTTTATGTTGCTCTGGGTTCATCCATCACATTGTAAATGGATGTTGAAGCATTGCATTATGGGGAACGGTTATTCTTTAGAGTATGCTCTGCACAATTTGGGAAGGTAATAGATCATCAACAGAATAGTATACTGCACATGATCCGTATACCAAATAGCAAAATTTGTGTATATTTATAATATTGTTATTCCAAAAATAGCCAACAACATCATGAAACGGTTTATTTTGATTTGTTAAAGTACACCCTTGTGTCATATCACAATTTGGACTAAAGTCAATATTTTCTATTCATTTTACATCCTGTTTGTGTCCTTCATTCATTCATGAACCAGTGCAGCCTCTGCAGATCAAGATGCGGTCATCTCAGTGTGAGAGAGAGATAGATACAGTACTCAGGCAGTGTCAGAACTGTTTGTCAGGAGCATCCTGAATGGGTTTTCTTTGCTTAAAATCACCATGCAAAATGGCAAGTGTCAAGTGAAGCACTGTGAAGCTCACTTCTATTGTACCGGAGCGGTGAGAATCAACTGTCTGGAGTGATGATTTATGCTTTACCATACGGCAGTCTGACAGATGAATCTGGATTTGGCATATGTCAGATGAGCACTGCATGCCCGAATGAGTGGAACCAACTGTAAAGTTTGGTGGAGGGGGAAAATATTTTAGGGCTGCCACTAACGACTCATTTTATATCGACTAATCTAACGACTAATTTATCGATTAATCAATTATTCTAAACGATACATTTTCTGCAAAAACTGACAATTTTCATTAAGAAATTGTATTTATTTAACTTGCAGCTTTGCCACTACAAAAAGTACAAATGTAAACAAGCCCTTGACGAAATGTAAAACTAAAGTAAAAAGTCAGAATGTTCTGAATGTCAACGTATCCATCCACATATTTTGGGGTTCTTTTCTGTTCATTATAGCTGTGAGTGCAAATCACTTAAACCGCAACAGTTAGATTTTCACATTAAACAATGCATTGTTTAAAGCACTGGAATCAACTATTAAACAGATAATTGATAATTGAAAAACGAAACAGACGATTTTATCCAAAGCGACTTACAAAGAGTTTAGGGAGCAATAAGCAATATGTCATGCAGGAGCAATAATACAGTAGGTGCCAATACAAAGTTACTAGTTTCAACAAAAGCTAGATCACTACCTGTTGAGAGAAAGTGTTCATTTGTCTGTCAAGTATTCACAGAAGAGATGGGTTTTAAGTAGTTTTTTGAATGTTGTGAGAGATGTGGTTGACCGGACTGAGTTAGGAAGAATGTTCCACCATGAAGGAGTTGTGAATGAGAACGAGCGGGAAAGCGATTTACTGCCCTTATGGGAAGTTAATACAAGACGCCGCTGGTTTGCTGAACGCAGGGATCTTGATGGGATGTTGGAGTGCAGGATGGTGTGAAAGTAAGCCGGTGCAGATCCAGTGATAGTCCTGTAGGCAAGTATTAGTGACTTGAATCTGATACGGGCTTCGACCGGTAGCCAGTGGAGAGAGATGAAAAGGGGAGTCACATAAGCCCTTTTAGGCTGTTGGAAGACGAGGCGTGCTGCTGCGTTTTGAACCAGCTGGAGTGGTTTGAAAGCCTTTGCAGGAAGATCAGCAAGGAGAGCATTGCAGTAGTCCAACCTTGAGATTACCAGGGCCTGGACAAGGAGTTGTGCTGCGTGCTCAGTGAGATAGGGTCTAACCTTTCTAATGTTGAATAAGGCATATCGGCATGACCGTGTTATTTTTGCAATGTGATCATTGAAGGACAGCTGTTCATCAAATATGACTCCGAGGTTCCTGGCTGTTTTGGAAGGAGTGATTGTGGTATTGCCAAGATGGATGGTGAGATCATGTTGCACCGTGGGGTGTGCCGGAAACACGAGTAGTTCTGTCCTGACAGGGTTCAGTTGGAGGAGATGTCCTCGAGGCAGGCTGTAATGCGAGCTGCTACAGTGGTATCATCTGGGTGAAACGAGATGTAGATCTGGGTATCATCAGCATAACAGTGATACGAGAAGCCATGTGCCTGTATGATGGGTCCCAAGAATGTCGTGTAGACGGAAAAAAGCAGCGGTCCAAGCACCGATCCCTGAGGGACCCCAGTGATCATGTGTGGAGCAGTGGACAGCGAGCCCCTCCATGACACCCTGAAGGATCTGCTGGATATGGCCTGAAGGAGATGGGAGGGGATTGGGTCAAGGGGACAGGTGGTGGGGTGGCTGGAGAGTTCAATGTTTGAAGTGAGGGTGGTGTGTACCGAGGTCTGAGGTGCTGATAATTGTTAGCTGATGGATGATGTTTTCTGGGTGTGGGAGGAGTGGGGCAAGGAAGAGAGTTAAATGTCTTGAAAAGCTGCCGAGTGTTAGGTGCATTGCTCACCTTGGTGATATAGAAATGATGAGTTAATTTAATGGACAAAAACACTTGGCGTCTCATCATCCAGAATAGCCCTGGTATGTTTCCTCTTAAGATGTTCATGCATCAAGCTGGTGCTGCTGTGGTACGCCAACAAAACTTTACAGAGTTTACAAACCACCCTTTTATTATCCGCTAATCTGAAATATTCCCATACTTTAGACCAGTGGCGGCTCCAGACAATTTTGATTGGGGGTTCATTGGGGGGTCCTGGTCATTTCAAGGGGGGTCTCATGAAAACCAAAAAAAGTACAGTGGACACGGCTAAAATGCATAATTATATTACTACTGCTACTAAACAAATTAAAAAACACAGCATATCAACTACTTTGTTTTTAATTAATTAATCAATTGCAGTTTGCAAACAATATGCTCGAACTTTAATTGCCATAGCCACACCGTGCCCGCTGTAGCGCTCATCCTCCAATTCCTCGGTGTCCTCTGTTTCTAATTCTAGGATCAAGCAGGGCTCTCCCTTCACTGCAACGGGTATATTTTCACTCCTATTTTTTCACTCCTATTTTTTATGACGAAGCGATCCATTTTTAGCTTCAAGATATAAAGTGCGTAGCAGCTCTAGCGGGCTCGCAACAGCGCCTTGAACGCAATGACGCAAGGCGCAGCGGCAGCAACGTTCATGGGGCGTCGCAGTGATTCTTATGTTTATATTTTTTATATGTCGAATAAATTATTAATTATTATTGTTCTGCGTAGTTTGAAGAGAACCATTTTTAAATCTTTATCCCGGATATATATTTTAATATATATTAAATATTTTTTAATCAGGCAGGGGGTGGGGGGTCAAATGGGGGTCAAGGCGTTTTTTGGGAGGGTCTTGAGACCCCCCAAGACCCCCCCTGGCGCCGCCGGTGCTTTAGACCCCTTCGGCCGTTGAAAACTTTTGCAAACTAAATGGTTTGATATTGCACTCGACTTGGCGTCATCTGCCCTCTTTGCAAGCTGTTGCTTGTATTACTGAGCCAACTGGGTTATGCGCGTAAGCTTAGTGCTTTCTTGTGGTGTGAAACGGTTGTTTTTTTTCTCAAAGAGTGAAAATGAATTTAAAAGATATAATATAAAAAAAGATCAGTCGACTAAAAATATTGATGTTGACTTATTATCAGCGTCAACGCAGTCGATTATATCGACCAATCGCGACAGCCCTAAAATATTTTATATTATTTAGACATATATTTGTACATCAAACCCCTGAAACCAATCACTGCTTGTGCTCATGCCTACCAAGTCTGTAGAAAATAGTATTTGTCTGGTATAGTGTTTCTTCTGAAAGTTGATTTATATTTTGTATTGTATTAGTATTGTTTTAAATGTTACTAGCAAGCATATTATTAATGTTATTATTTTATTCATAATTTTAGTCTGTATTAAAGGGGTCATATGACACGGCTGAAACAAATATTATTGTAATGCAATGTGTATACACAATTTAAGGTTCAAAAACGCTGTATTTTCCACATACCGTGCATGTTTGTATCTCCTCTTTGCCCCGCCTCTCTAAAACACTCACATTTTTTACAAAGCTTATCGCTCAGAAAAACGAGGTGTGCTATGATTGGCCAGTTAACCAGTGCGTAGTGATTGGTCGATACTGCAAGTGTGTGTCTGAAAGGTACACCCACCTTACTTGCGTATACATTTGGGCGCTCTTAGTCAAATCATACCATGAACTGATGCAGATTTGTGGGGGTGTGGTTACACGAGGCGTTTCAGGCAGGTCTGGGTGAGCATTCGCTTTTACATAGAATGCATCTTTTGTACCGACACTTTCATTTTTGCAATTTTACATGTCTAATACATGCATGGGCAACTTATAACACACCAAAGACACAGAAAAACATGTACTCGCGCCATATGACCCCTTTAGAGTGCACTGTGGAGATTTTAGTGGCATCTAGTGGTGAGGTTGCGAATTGCAACCAACGGCTCACTCCACCCCTTCCTTTCGAAGCACTACGACAGCTGACACAGGACAAACATTTCGTCACATTTTCGCTTCTTTGCCGAAAGAGGTAACGTAATTACAAAATGCTTTCTGTTGAGCTGCTGTAGAAACAACATGACGAATTCTTAATAACATGCAAGTGGACCTGCGTTATATGTAGATAGAAATAGCGGATTTTAATGTAATAAAAACATTACGCTTCATTAGGTAAGGTCTTTATACACCTCTGAATACATAGTTATGTATATTATATTGCATTTCTGTCGATAGATCCTCCAAAAAATTACACACTGCAGTGCACCTTTAAGTGTGATATTGCCTTTATAAAGGCCACACCTGCTATAGAACAACACAAGACTAATAGCCTTCTTCGAACCTGCAGTACAAATAAAGTTCAATTGCTAATCTTTCTGACAGAACTAACATGCCCTGCTGTTGTACTCTTGAACCTAATTCTCCGCCGCCTTGTCAGAACGCTCACGCTTCACTACCTCGACTGACCCGCTCTGACTGTTTGGGCGCTGGGGCCTAATCATTTCTCACAAATACAGATGGCATTCGTTTGATAAACACAATAAGGCCAAATTAAGTCATTATGTCACAGTCTTTGACTCACTGTCTCCTTTGAGGCAAAATCTTTCTGTCTTTCATCTGCTAGATACGCCGCACCCACACTGAATTACATCTGAACTTACTCTGCTAAATGCCAAGCACGCCAGGGCTGAAATGTCAAAGTAATAGGTAGGTTCACAAGCAAAATATGTTCAGAGCACGAGCGGGCGTATTTGAGGGTGGGTTCAAATGTACAGTACTCAAAGTGTGAAAATGCCTGAAGGTTAAGCTACTAAAAGGTTAGGACTCAAAACCACATTTGTGATGTGCACAATAATGTGCACATAGACAGTGTAAAATGTTATCTTAACATTCCTAGAGTTATTTTTCACATTACACATGTTCAAAATGTACTTTATCTTTACATCTGTCAAAAATGGGGGGGGGGGGTTAAGTAAACCCTGTCATGCATAGAGGTCACTACACTGTACACTAGGGTCGGGCTGATCACAAACATCCCGATGTTGAGCCGGCATCATGATTCCAACAAATGTTTCACTTTCGTCAAGTAACTCTGTGCTGCATATCATGTTGTAAACAAATATGAACAAGTGTAAAAGGGGCATATAAGCTCGCTGATGGTGTAGAAGCTAACAGACAAGTTCTAAAAAAACTGTGAGGTTAGATATAAAAGATATAAAAACGTTTAACCTAGTAGACCACCTAGCACAAAGTAAAAGAAAGATATATTAGCGACATTCCCCACAAGTGTTAATGCTGAAAAATGTGACTTATACTGTAACCTTGGCTGGGTAAGATGTGTTATTCTTCACTTGGTTCCTTTGAAGAGCTGATAATTCTTCATTTCAGACACCCAAAAGGGGTGTTTTTTTTTTTTTTTACAGCTTTGAATAGATTTACTGCTCTATATGCAGAATGCATATGTTTCGCATTATACACAGGTGGGGAAATAAATGCATTGGCTGTACTGTGGATGAAGGAAATGTTTTCACCCCGTGCCAATATGACTTTTGAAAGTTTCCTTTGAAATTAATTATATTGTGTGGATGGGTGATAAAACAGTAAAAAATCCAGTTCCCTAACTGAATTATACTGCAATCCCCTAGACAAATCCATGTTTTACCACCCTGCATTATTTCATCACAACTTTACGTAAGAGAGGTTTAAAGTCTCCCCTTAAGATTTTTCACTGCCTGGGAATCAAAGACGACGCTTTCAGAAGTGCAATTATACATTTCTCTAAGGAGATATTCCTCCGTGCTTGTGGGAGTCTAACTCGAGTAGCGCGCACCTAAAATGCGCATCGACAAAAAAAAAGCCGGGGTAATGGGGGGTAACTCGAGGTAATGTGCTCAGCAGAGACGGGTTTAAATTAAAGTTGATGTATGTTTGATTAACCTTTCTAAAGAATAAAATGAAATCTTACAGAAAAACCATTATCTGCGTGGCAACTGTAATCATTTTGATTGATACCGGGAGATCAGGGCATTAATATTGCGAATGTAATTATATATCATCAATATGAATAAAATATTACTGATTTTGTATTTTCCAACCATGGAAGTGTTTTTTAAATCGTAATTTATGCTTTAAGGGAAAAATGTTGCAACATTGCGATAAGTTTTAAAGCTTGCACTATTATAAAAAATTAAATAAAGATAAATAAGGTTTTCACTGGCTTGTATGAGAGGTCTTCCCAAGATGTTCTGGATTTGTTCATATTACAGCACTTTTATGCCATAAAGTACTCAAAACCAGTTTAGAGACTTAATACTTACCGTATTTACAATCTGTCTGCAAACATGTTTTCCACTGCATCCACTTACATACTGTAAATCCGCACCAATTGTACATTAATACATTCGACTGATGCTTTCATCCAAAGCGACTCGGTGCATTCAGCGCATGCATTTTATCATTTTACACAATCCCTGGAAATTGGACGCATGACCCTTATGATACTAGTGCCACTTTATCAACATCATCCCTTGACTAAACAGCATTTGCAAACAACTGTCATCTGTAATATTCTCTGCAAATACGCATGTCAGATGATTTATTCTCATGACTGATTTGCTTGTTGTTTAAGACGGGGAGAAGTCTCTAGTGTGCCAATGCAACATAGCTGAGAGGAGTCGTTGCATCATAGAAATTGCAAATAAACGAGATGATGACTAAGAAGGATGAGCTCGGCTTTATCATGGGATGAATTATTCTGTTTGTGTTGACTCTTTAGGCAGATGAATTGAAGTTATGATGCTAAAATGTAACTCCACGTGTTGGTGCAGACGAAGATGTATTCCAATGGCAATTGAAGTTTGTTTGTACTTGCAGTACATACGATCTGATTCTATGCTGTTTTGTGAGCCTCGATGAAAATTTTACATTATTTTATCCCACGGCAATTTCAGCTTTGAACATATGGCATACAAATAATTTTGGCAAACAGGCATTAAAAATTTCAGAGAAGTATCATTACATGGCAGTCGTAACCTTACCCATGTTGTCTAACTTTGTATTTTGTTGTTTGACAGGACTGTGTAGAATGACCCAAGTGGTTGTCACGGTACGACTGGATCGATCGAGTTTCAATGCACGCTTCAGTGTTCTCCTCGATTTCATAGAGATTCAAAGAAAATATTTACCATCCCGACGTTTGTATTGTATTCTAAAGTAACACAGCTTTGGCTTATGCCGCTGCTGGTTTGAGTGTGCCCTGAACAGGATGTGTGGGTAAAAATCCATTCATTTGAACCCAGTGCTGGCATATCTGGCATCACCCTGGGGACTCATCACTCTCGGCCCCTCCCCACTAAAGAACTAACTCATACGAGAGACGTAGCACTCTGACACCAAAAGTTACTGAATAAGAGGCACCATCTGTGGGTGTGCGGTGTCGCAGGCCGTGGCGGGACAAGATCTGTTCGCGGTGGTTGTTCTGTCTCAGAAATGCCCGAGGGGGTGGACGGAAAAAGAAAGGGACATGGGGGGGAGAGGTGGGGGGGTCCGATGGAGGGGGATTGGTGTGGGGGTTGAGACAAGTGATTCAGGGCCCAGAACGGCGACACAAGGGGGCGCAGGGGGCGACCAAAATTTGAGAGTGTGCGACGGAATTTTAATGCCAGTCCGCACATGTGCTTACAGTAAATGCCTCCCCCACCCTCCGTATTTTTTTTTACATTAAACGGGGAAGGGGCACGTCATGATCAATGAATGAGCATGAAATAATCAATGAGAAGCGACCACGCCACACACACACACACACACACTCGCACACATACTCATTAGACGCGAGCACACACTGCGCGTTTCATTGAGTGATGCCTGTCTTTGAGGCGCCAGTTGTGAGAGAATAGGTAATGGCCATCACTGTAATGGCTAAATTGCGTGGGAGGGGGAGGGGCCTAAGATATCGAGCGCGCGTTAAAACATCTGTGGGAAGGAACGGAGACAATATCATCACAACCTGATATTTCGTGCGTCTAGCTATGAGCAAGCGAACTATTGATTCGTTCGTTTCTTCGACCTTGCGGCTTAGTGTACCATGCCAGATTCTACAGTGTACCCATCGGATAGATGCATCAAGGTCAGAGGTTGGTGTGGCGAAAAAAGCCCGCACCACAACCATGATCTGAAAGACTGGCTGAAAGAATTTCAGCTGATTGAGGTCTATAAGCAGTCGAACCCTAGTCTTGAAGGTACATACTGGCGGAATACTAAGCAATACAATACTACGCTGAAACTGGGTCGGGGATGAACACAATTTGCCGATAGTACAGCACTTCGCAGTTTTAAACACAATACACCGATTAAACACAATGCTCAGCCTGAAACATCGAGTATGTCGTCGTGACATTGTTTATAAATCAGAAGCAACGCCACTGCCGGTTTGCTTTAAAGACAAATGACTGTAAATCAAGCGCAGATGAGGCAGAGGTGATGTGTTGAAATTTAACACGGCCTACTACGTTGCCAAAGAGGAAACTACCCTTCACCAAATACAACAGCCAGCTCGACTTCCAAAGAGAATGGCTTAAACTTAACGAAACATACAACAACGATACAGCATGCGCACAATTCGTTGAGTAATTGCGGATCCTTTGAAGGTGAAGACTACAAACGAAAATCAAGGATGCTCCGTATTTATCAATTATGATCGATGGGACACCGACGTTTCAACAAAGAATGCGAAATCATATACGAAAGGATCCTAAACGCTGAATATTTTGATTGGCCACATCGAAGTGAACATGCACATGCTCAAGAAGTTTATATTTCAAATTAATGTTTAGACCTATTCACTAACTTATTTAGCGTCTTTTATTACTTTGAATATTTATAAGTTTAAAATAATCACTTAAGGTGCCATAATACTTCAGCTGTGGGTGTGTTTACTATTGTACTTCATGACAGCGATGTTGCTGTCAGTTTACCTTGTTGTTTGCATCTTCTTCAAAAGTGCAGAATAAAATGTGACATGATTTGAAACAGCACATTGGTAATTTCTGCCATCTATTATTAAAGTATTTATTAGTAATACAGTGGAAATTAGTAGATTTGGTTAGCATGTTGATTTACGGTATGCGCCCCTAAATTTTCTGGTTGTGCCCCTAAAATTTTCAGTTGGGGGCCACTGTGCTCCTAGTGAAAAAAGTTAGTCTGGAGCCCTGTATTGCAAAACTTGCTTCATTCTGTGCTTTCAGTGTACTGCACCAAATCACTAACTCAATAATGGTTGCATGTCTGTTCTAGTTTCAACTATAGTCTCAGCTGTATTGTAAGTTATTGAGTTTACCTGCAGAGCACCAGAATTGTTCAAAAGATGCTAAAAGTGAAGTAGCTTTAGCCGTCGGCATAGCCTGCAGGGAGGCTGTGTTGGATGAAGGGAATTCCTGACTGCCACTACTGGAATACACAAGAGTTGTGACCATACACTTCTCCAGCTGCTAGGTTGTTATCAATAGTATTTTCCTGTATTGCTTTTCATGGACAATTAAAAATAATGTTCAATTAAGAGTACCAGTTGTAAAAACTTCATTATAAATGTATCAATTAAACATGATTTACGTTTGAATACTCGATTCTGATTGAAACTGTTTAATGCACAGATAGTTCCAGTCAGTTTGATCAATGTTTAACTGACGAAAATAACTGTTTTCACCTGTCTGATCAAAAATGACACTGTAAACATCAAAAACAGTTTTAACTTAGCTAATGAACATGGTATAAGCAGGATTTTCCACAGCTAACTGTTGGGTGGTGCTTGGCCTCCACATCGTGCATTAAATCCCTTACTATATGGGAGCAGGTCTGTTTTAAAAAGGTTTATTGCTAAATTTATTGACAAAAATAATTCTGTAGGAAGAAAAAAGTGATAATCTACTAAGAAAAGCCTTCCATGTTGCACTAAGTATTTTTCTTTCTGCTGGTCTGGTAGTCCAGTTGTTCAGGCCCTGACACATCTTTCACCTGCCACATCACAAAACAGTAATGAATAAAAATAAATTGCCAGGTTACTGTTATATTGTTTTTATTACACGGCTCGTTGGAATGCTTGATTCTGATCATTTGCAGGTTCGTTATTCACAGAAAACGACCTCTCAAAAACTAAAAACACACGGTAAACCGGATGCAGCAATCCTATTGACAGGTTTTTATTGACAAATTAAATATAAATATGTTTTTAGAAACACATGACATTATATTTACAAACGATTAATTGCCTGTTCGTGACATTTGAACGTTGTTTCTTACCTCAAAACCAAAAGTAAATGGCTCTTCCTCACGGAAGATCGGCATTCGGTAAAAATGAGCTAATTAAATATTTCAAATTCACATTTCATGTCCAGTTTTTTCTCATGTGGCAAGTAGCTATGTAATAAACCTTGTAATCTGCTTCGCGTCATGTCCTGATCACACTGTCGGGGCTTATTTCTGCGATAACAACTGGCTGCCTGCACATTATCCTTTACCTGGCTCAGGCAATATCAAATTAAGAAGGCTATGACACAAGAAACACTAGCATATCTCATATATAAATTTCATATATTGTTAAAGGTAAGTAAACCGTCAGTAATAAAATAAGAGTTAAATTAAATCAGCACAAATAAAAACAAATATCATACAAATAAAAAAATGCCGGTGCAGAAATGTAATAAAGTAATCAAATATATAATCACACAGCGTCTTCAATGTAAACATTAAATTAGATTAATCCTTATTAAAATGTGTTTATTACATCTTTTTAATAATAATTGATGAAGCTCTTTAATAACCTTATTAAAAAGTTAATCATTAAGAGCAGAAACAGACCAAACAGAACTTTCCATGTATAATTGCGTTATATAACTGTTGCCAAAATGTTATGTTCCTTCAGACAAATACAGGAAGCTGCTGATGTGATATTCAGAAATAATGAATAACAATAAATCCTGCACTCTTGAAATTTATAGAATTAATTATAAAAATGATCATTTTCTTTTCCAGATGTCTGGATAAAAGTTGTCATTTTTTTGCTCCTATATAATGCAGTCATTCCTGACAGTTTATTGTCAGCCTGACATTTTGTTCTAACAAAAAATCCATTAAGGTCTTTTTGAATTAAATAAATGGGTTAAGTCAAGTCAAAACTGTATCATAATGCGTACAGAGAGCAGAACACTTCGCACAATCAACCTAGACTAGATCAAAACTTACAATTGCAATGTATAAAATGACAATTTGTATGATTACTTACTAATACATTTTGTACATACTGTATAAATAGCAGCAGTATTGAAAGTAGAAAGTTTAGGCTTGTTCTAAGCTCTGGATTTGTCAACCGTTACAGGTCCAATGTGTAATTTTTCAAGGATCTATTGACAGGAAGGGGTGAAGTGAGCCGTTTGCAATTGCAATTTGCAATCGATTTCTTTCCAATTCGCAACCTCCCCGCTAGATGTTTTATTCTTTACCATTAAGTTGTATAATCACTGAGCTTTGAAACGTCCTCACACATACTCGCACGCATTTGCTCTGTAGGTTATGACACATAAAGGGATGGTTATAAAAGCAATCTGTTCAATTCTGTTCATCAAAAACATAAACCTTCAGCTTTCCATTTAGCGCTTTAATTCGTGAATAGAGATGGACATTTGAAAGAGGACAGTCTTGTTTAGGTGGGAAAAAATGAAATGCATCAAGCCGTTTCAGTGATTTGCGTAGCATAGCTGTCAGTACTCAGGTAGAAATTGCGCATTGCCCTTCCAGGCTTTCATATGGCGTCACGATTTCACAGCTGCTGTTGAAGCTCTTTGCCATTTATTGAAGTGTCAGAATCCGCCATTGTGGCGGGTATTTATCACTGAAATGAAATGGCGAGGACACGTCTCATTCTACCTGTCACTTCTACGTAAGAGTGTCCAGCATAGTCCATATTTAACCATCATGCACTCCCTCCTCATCATGTCGTCTGTCTCTCTCATGATTGGAGGAGCCGAACCAAACAATTCTGTTCCGGATGCTCTGTGTTGTGAGAATCAAAGCCCAAATCAATCCTGGATCCGGTGATACTTATATTATAGGCAAATGATCAATGTTGGTGGAGAGGAGAGAAGGATGTGATGAGGTTATGGTGCTGTTTGCATGTCAAAATGAGATCAAAATATATTTATAAACCTTATTATAAAAAAAACTTTATTATCATTTTTAACACATGTTAAAGGAGTCATGAATTAAAATCACAATTTTAACCCGAGGTTTTGTTATATGAGAGGGAATCGTATTCACACGAACATCATGTAAGTGTCAGAACTGAAAACGCCCTTGTTACTGATGTAGTTACTGGATCATCGAGAGACGAGCTATAAAACTCCCCCACTCCTGTTTGTCCTGGTTTCTTGATCCATCATCAAAAGACCATAGCAAAACCTGGCTCCAGTGGTCTGGTTGTAGGTTTTGCTATCTCACTGAGAGTCTTGATAACCCTTTTGGTTACTCCTAAGCTTCAAAGCATTGGTGAGAAGTGTCTGTCTCATGTCTAACTTAACATCTGAGGCTAACCAGAGGAACCTCTATGACAATAGGAACTTATGTGATTATACTGTCCTTTTCTATAAATATATCTAAATGTCTAGGTTATATGTTGGCGCTCATGCCATTTTAAATAGTATGTAACTGTTAGATATACAAGTTTAATTCAGGTTTTTGTTGGTATTCATACATCCGAATGAATCATGACTTGATGCAATTCAAACCTGTCCATTTGTGATATCTAAATGTTTCTCTTTACAATTCCTCATTGTTTATATATATTGTGTGACCATAGAACACCTTGCACTCATTATGTTATAATTTGGACTGGTATTGTGTAAAGTTGCTTGGAGAGATCATAAAGATTAATTAGCCGTTGAGTGGACAAAGAACCCACACCCTACCCAACTATGATTGGCCGACTCAAACTCGGAGGGCATGCACTTCATGAAGTAAAATATCGACCAAGTACACAGTCTTCTCGCTTCTCTTTTTGAATCAGTTAGTTAAGTTTTAATCTTCCTCAAGTTGCATCGTTGGACCTTTCCTCTCACCTCTTCCCTATCTGGAGAAGGAACAATGGACTTCTGCTGCCTCGCACCCCTCGATGAGCCAAGCGGTCACGAAGGCCGAGGCCCGCAACTTTTCTCCAACCAATCAGCAGGACCGCACTCTGAAATCATTTGAACATTTCCATCTCTCCAAGCGCATACGAATACATCCAGCACACAAGCTTGCAAGTATCCGTTAACTATTCATAGAATAGCTGCGATGATTTTTATCTGATGTTCAGAAATTGCTGCCATGCTCTCTCTCTGTCAATCACTCTCTTTCTCTCTCAGCGCTCCCTAGCGCATTGGTGTTTCATGTTTCATGTATTTATTTATATTTATGCGATCGTCATTATGAGTAGTGTTAATAAACAACCATATATTCATTTGTGATGGGTTTTCTGTGCTCACGCTCACAAACTTGGTCACTTAAACTGTGTTTCGATCTATGCTACCTTTGCTCCAAATCCTGTTTGATAAAGTAATGTTACTTATGGCCATAAGATAACGTAAAGTTTATAATATCATTGATGCATTCGCTGGACGAATGCATACAAATATTGTTATACTTTATATTACAAACCAGACACCGTAAAATAAGTATATTTAATAACGATTATTATACGTATTTTCCTTTGAACTAATTCCTTGACTGAAATTGATGTTTTAAATAACTAATTTCATGGATGTGATCTTGAAAGATCTGGTGGAGAATCATATTTGGTGACGTCATCACAGGTCAGTTTTACTCCTGATTTGCAAGTCGTTTGCAACTGAATGTTGGAGCGGTGCCAACGGAAAAAGATCCCGTTCTGGAGTCTGTAGCACAGCCGGTAAGTTTTGTTTGCAATCGTCGCGTAAGTGCATTTAATGTAAAGTAAACAGCAGGAACATTTAGGTTATCCCCAGTTTGCCATTTCAGTGTTTTAAAGGAGAAAATAAAAAGCGTTACTTTCTATGATATTTAAATTTATTTGAAATGATGGCTTTTTTAAATGTTAGAAATGTATACTGGTATGACACAGGATTTCAGAGTGTTGTAATCTTTGAGCTTTCACAAGCGATACATGACCAATGTCAACGTTACATTAAATTCTCTTTATGTTTTATGGTATAAATAATACATATTGCAAATGTAAAATGGCAAAGCTAACGACGATAGGTACCATATAGAGACATCCATCTGTGGTTCTTGTTCTACTACAGATTCGGGGTCCGATTCAGGATCATATATGTATGGCTCGATCACACTGTAAGCCATAGTAACTGTATAACAACGCAGTATTTCCATGCAACAACTGTTATACAGTCGTGGCCACATAAATATTGTTGAAAAGTTGCAGCTTAAGTTTTTATAATAGCAATTTGCATATACTCCAGAATGTTATGAAGAGTGATCAGATGAATTGCATAGTCCTTCTTTGCCATGAAAATTAACTTAATCCCAAAAAAACCTTTCCACTGCATTTCATTGCTGTCATTAAAGGACCTGCTGAGATCATTTCAGTAATCATCTTGTTAACTCAGGTGAGAATGTTGACAAGCACAAGGCTGGAGATCATTATGTCAGGCTTATTGGGTTAGAATGGCAGACTTGACATGTTAAAAGGAGGGTGATGCTTGAAATCATTGTTCTTCCATTGTTAACCATGGTGACCTGCAAAGAAACGCGTGCAGCCATCATTGCGTTGCATAAAAATGGCTTCACAGGCAAGGATATTGTGGCTACTAAGATTGCACCTAAATCAACAATTTATAGGTTCATCAAGAACTTCAAGGAAAGAGGTTCAATTCTTGTAAAGAAGGCTTCAGGGCGTCCAAGAAAGTCCAGCAAGCGCCAGGATCGTCTCCTAAAGAGGATTCAGCTGCGGGATCGGAGTGCCACCAGTGCAGAGCTTGCTCAGGAATGGCAGCAGGCAGGTGTGAGCGCATCTGCACGCACAGTGAGGCGAAGACTTTTGGAAGATGGCCTGGTGTCAAGAAGGGCAGCAAAGAAGCCACTTCTCTCCAAAAAAAACATCAGGGACAGATTGATCTTCTGCAGAAAGTATAGTGAATGGACTGCTGAGGACTGGGGCAAAGTCATATTCTCCGATGAAGCCCCTTTCCGATTGTTTGGGGCATCTGAAAAAAGGCTTGTCCGGAGAAGAAAAGGTGAGCGCTACCATCAGTCCTGTGTCATGCCAACAGTAAAGCATCCTAACACCATTCATGTGTGGGGTTGCTTCTCATCCAAGGGAGTCGGCTCACTCACAATTCTGCCCAAAAACACAGCCATGAATAAAGAATGGTACCAAAACACCCTCCAACAGCAACTTCTTCCAACAATCCAACAACAGTTTGGTGAAGAACAATGCATTTTCCAGCACGATGGAGCACCGTGCCATAAGGCAAAAGTGATAACTAAGTGGCTCGTGGACCAGAATGTTGAAATTTTGGGTCCATGGCCTGGAAACTCCCCAGATCTTAATCCCATTGAGAACTTGTGGTCAATCCTCAAGAGGCGGGTGGACAAACAAAAACGTCTCGGTTACGTATGTAACCTCTGTTCCCTGATGGAGGGAACGAGACGTTGTGTCGAGAACGACAGATGGGGTTCGCCCTTGAGAACCAATCAACTCTGACTACTATAGAAAAGGCCAATGAAATTTGGCGAATGAAATTTGCATGCCGGTCTCCACCCCCGGATGTCCGGTATAAAAGGAAGCCGGCGTGCAGCATTCACTTACCTTTTGTTCTGAAGAGCCTGAGAGCCTCTCACGACTGCAGCAGAATACGATACGTGTTTGTGGCATAAGGGACACAACGTCTCGTTCCCTCCATCAGGGAACAGAGGTTACATACGTAACCGAGACGTTCCCTTTCTGTCGGTCTCTCGACGTTGTGTCGAGAACGACAGATGGGGTTGCCTATGGAAAACGCCACAACGCTGTATCGCGTCACAGTCTCTAGCGAAGCGACGGTAACAGGCCTGGGCGTGTCAGCTCGATGCTTTCGCGAAACTGTAACCTTCCAGTGTGGTGGTCGGGGGGTTCCAGAGCTTTCTTGGAGAAAGATGGGAACAGCCCTGACCGGTAACCTTTCACGGACGGAGGCCTTAGCTCTCTACTGGCGAGAGGCCGTCCGGCTCGGGTTTACACCATCTTAATTAGGGATGCGCTGCAGAGGCCACCTCCTACCCGTGGGGAGGAATATGGTGGAAAAGGTATGGTCTCGTCCTTGGAGGAGAACGCATGGAACGTGCGGGCTGAGTAGTTAACCGCGAGGTGGAGGTCCACCTGGGGAAGCTCATGGGTTACCAGGAGTGGGAACCATATCATGAGGATACATCAGACGGAACAGCCCACGGGGGGGGGGGTGTTGTTACAGGCGTCCGGTAGCACTAGGTTCGGTTAGAGCCAGGGGATGGCTCACATGTTATCCCGGCCTAAGGGGGAAGGCTGCTCTGCCCAGCCAACCCCCAGGTGGTGCTTGCTTAGTGATGGATGGAATGCCTATTCTTAACCAAGTGGTTGGGTAAGAAGGGAAGCGGATAGGGTACCTGTCCTTAGCCAGAGTAGGGTAAGGAAAGAGGTAGATAGCACACTGACCCAACCTCCTAGAGGGTGGGGTGATGCTTTCGCAGGCATACGCCCCGCCGGATGCCAGTCCTACATGTTGCCACGCAGGACGTGGGCTGACACCGGGTTTACGTGAAGGTTGTTTAACCCTTGCGAAGGTGTTTGGGCGTAGCCCAACCCGCAGCTCTACAGATGTCTGCTAGAGAGGCGCTTCTGCCAGTGCCCAGGAGGGCAAACCCCGCGTGTAGTAAACCCTCAGTGGGCATGGGAGAATCTGAGATTGGAATGCCGTCGTAACGGCATCCACGACTCAGTGCGCCAACCTCTGCTTGGAGACAGCCTTCCCCTCTGCTGTCCTCCAATACAGACAAGGAGCTGGTCAGAGCTACTGAGGCCCTGCGTGCGGTCCAGGACACAACACGGATGGGGTTGGGTCTTTCCTCCCCGATGGGGAGCGCCTGCAAGTTCACCACTTCGCCCTGGAAGGGAGTAGTGGGAACTTTTTGGGCACGCATCCTGGCCTGGGTCTCAAGATAACGTGAGAGTTACCAGGGCCGAATTCAAGGCAATCCGGGGACACGGAGGATGCTCGGAGGTCCCCTACCCTCTTGAAGGAAGCGAGCGCCATCAGGAGGGCCGTCTTACTCGGGTGAGGAAGATCGGAACCTCCGAGGGGCTCTTGGAGGGCCAAGAGGCCCCCCCAGGACCCCTTAGGGTCCCAAGAGGGTATGGGGCGGAGATGAGGCGGGAGCCGCCCTCTCGCACCCCTTAGGAACCTGGTGACCAGGTCGTGTCATCCTAGAAACTTTCCATCAACTGAGACGTGATGAGTGGCGATAGCGACTACATACACATTCAGTGTGGAGGGGAGATGTTAGTCTCCAGTCTCGTAAGAAGGACAACATAATCCTGATCGAGAGCACCTCAGTGGGTCTTTCTCGTTGAGAGAGACACCAGGACAAGAAGCGGCGCCGTCAAGAGGCGTGTTTTCGCCTAGTAGATGGGGCCCTAGCCTGGGTGATGGTCTCCGCCATAGAGGGGGAGTAGCCAACTCAGGATCTTCTCGTCCCGTCTAGAGACCAGACATGGTGTTCCAGAGGTCTGATCTGGGATGCCAGAACGTGTCCTTCCCCTGAGAGAGCAGGTCCTCTGTCAGGGGAATGGGTCAGGGGGAGTCGCTGTCCAGAGCATCAGCTCTGAAGCCAAGTGCGGTTAGACCAGTGCGATGTAACCGATAACACTTGGTGCTCCTCTTCCCTGGCCTTGCACAGTGCCTGTGCAAGGAGGCTCCTGGGGGGGGGAAGGTGTGCTTCCGCCCGTCCCCGCGGTCAGCTGTGCGCAAGGATATCCGTGCCGAGGTCTTCGGACAGGGAGTACCAAGCGGCCTGCGCGGGGGTGGAGTCGCCACTCTCTACGAGGCATAAACTGACAAGAGAGCGCGTCGGCTGTCTAGTTCAGTTTGCCCGGATGAGTGCGGCCCACAGGGACCGGGTCACCTGTTGACTCCACCGGAGGAAGCGTCGAGCAAGTTGTGTTAGCTGCTGTGAGCGAACGCCACCCTAAGATCTGATGTACGCTACAGCTGTAGTGCCGTCCCCAGCACGTGCTTGTCCCGCACGAGAGTCCTTTCCTCGGTTGACCTGGAGTCCCAATCGATCTGGGTGCCGGAGCACCAGGTCCCTTGTATACATAACAGAACTCACGAGTGTGCCAAGATAGGCCAGTCGTTGAGATAGTTAAGTACCCGCACACCTTCCTCCCCTCAGGGAGAAAGGGCGGCTTCCATCTCTTCGAAGACCGTGGAGACAGGGACAGACCGAAAGGGAGTTCAGGTCGATTGCCACGAACCAATCCTGACACCTGATAGATGCCAGGACGCGCCTCTGCGTGAGCATCCTGAGCAGCAGCTTGTGAAGGTGCTTAGTTCAGGGTACGCAGACCTCCGGGGCGCAACCCGCCGTCTTTCTTGGGAACGATGAAGTGCGGGTTGTAACCCACCGAACATCTTGGTTTGAGGGACGAACTCGATGCCTGTTTGCCAGAAGGGTGGTGACCTCTACCCGAAGTATGTAGGCGTCCCAGCCTCAGACAGAGGGAGAGATGATGCCCCAAAACTTGGGAGAGTCTCTGGCGAACTGTATCGAGTAACCAAGACGGACCGTCTGTATTAGCCACCGAGACAGTGTGGGCAGCTCTCGAGCTCCCAGGGACTGTGACAGGGGGACCAAGGGGACGGTCTGCTTCACCATTCCCATGGAGGGTGGTTCAATCAATGGCTGGCGGAGCTAACCCTGTCGCGGGGGGGGACCCCGGAGGGAAGGTTGGCTCTGCCTACTTACCTGCCTGGCGGGACAGCTGCACGCACTGTCGGTTTGAGAATGGTAGCAGCTGTCGTGTGTGTACGACCCTACGCCTCGCCAGGGTGTGAGGTCGGGTTTGCCGGGCACAGTCCAGTGGAGTGTGCGATCGGCAGGAAGGAACTCCCAGGGGAAACAGAAAACTCTTTGTGAGTAAGTGGGCGCCAGGCCCTGAGAAGGCCCCGGCTTTGGTGACAAGGCAGGAGCCGTCCCGTACCGACCGATCAGAGCCGTAGCTGTGAAGGTCGGGCCCGATGTTGTTCCCCCTGGGGTCTTCCCGTCAGTGTCACTTCTCGTGAGAAGTTAGCTGACGGGGTGAGGTTTCCCCCTCGACCTCGACTTCCGCCACCTGTGGGGCCTTGCTTCGAACTAGGGGTTAGTGATGTTGTTGGGTTGGCCGGCCCTGGGATCACGTGAGATCTCGGAGGCTTGAAGTCGCAGCGTGTAAAAATGTGGCTAATCGCCACTGTCTGCTTCTTCACCGTCAAAAACTGCTGAGCGCAGTCCTCGACGGTGTTACCAGCAACCCACCCTGCGAGACGGGTGCATCAAGAAAGCGGACTTTCTCGGTGTCACTCATCTGCACAAGGTTCATCCGGGGGTGACTCTCCTGGACCACTTCCGTGGACATCGTCCGACCCAGGTCCCGTGCCGCCACCTTGGTTGCTCCGCACAGCGCTGTCAGTGGCGGCACAGAAATCCTGCATTATACCTGGGTCGGCCTTACCCTCGTGGAGCTCTCTCAGCGCCCTGGCCTGGCGGACCTGCAGGATGGCCATGGCGTAGAGAGAGGAGGCAGCCCGGCCCGCGGCAGCGCAAGGCTTCGGCACCATTGATGTCGAAGTCCTACACGCCTTGGACGGTAGGCGTGGCCGATTCTCCCCAGGTGGCAGCCGTCTGCGGCACGGATGCACCGCAGCTGCACGTTCCACCCGGGGGATCTCGACGTAGCCTTTGGCTGCCCCAGCCTCGAGGGAAGTGAGGGAACCGGAGCTGGTTTGACCGGAGCGCGCCGTGAGTGGAGCGCTCCTAGTTTTACACAGCTCCTCATGCACCTCCGGGAAAGAAATGGCACCCGGGGTGGGCGCGGTTTGCACTGCGCTCCGCCCCCAGGAACCACGTATCCCTGGATTAGCATGGCTGACATCACTTCTGCTTTCTCCTGAGCTCGACCCCCCTGGGGGTCGAGCTCAGGAATTGCTCAGTCCTGAAAAGGACCTTTTAGAAATAATCTCTATCACCTCCGGAACCGCCGAGACGCCCAGGAGAAGGTCGCTGCAGGAAGGGACGATCCGCTGCTCTACGTCGTAGATCGTATCGTTGAATTCTTTTTTGTTCGTAGTCATGAGCGAGGGCTCTGAAGAAAAAAAGGTAAGTGAATGCTGCACGCCGGCTTCCTTTTATACCGGACATCCGGGGGTGGAGACCGGCATGCAAATTTCATTCGCCAAATTTCATTGGCCTTTTCTATAGTAGTCAGAGTTGATTGGTTCTCAAGGGCGAACCCCATCTGTCGTTCTCGACACAACGTCGAGAGACCGACAGAAAGGGAACCCACTAATTCTGACAAACTCCAAGAAGTTATTATGAAAGAATGGGTTGCTATCAGTCAGGATTTGGCCCAGAAGTTGATTGAGAGCATGCCCAGTCGAATTGCAGAGGTCCTGAAAAAGAAGGGCCAACACTGCAAATACTGACTCTTTGCATAAATGTCATGTAATTGTCGATAAAAGCCTTTGAAACGTATGAAGTGCTTGTAATTATATTTCAGTACATCACAGAAACAACTGAAACAAAGATCTAAAAGCAGTTTAGCAGCAAACTTTTTGAAAACGAATATTTATGTAATTCTCAAAACTTTTGGCCACGACTGTACATACTCGTCTTTAGCTCCTCCCACGACATGCCCACGGGAACTCTGCTTTTTTCGGGAAACAATCGTAAAGCTGTATCTGTCTTCTGTAAATGTGAGAAAACTATAGACTTTTCGGAAAAATCATCCCGCTTGAATGCGTCACATGAAATACTGATGTGGGGAGGTCATTTATAAGTCACAGGCGGTCTCCAGATAATAATAATGCCGTGCGAAAACTGTGAATGGTGCTAATGTGTAACCTAACGTTACGTCTCTAACCAAATTCACAGAAGGCTTCAACTACGCAAACGTACTCGGTTACTAACATAACCTCGGTTCGCCGAGATACGGGAATGAGTTCTGCGTAGCAGGACGCTATGTGAAACTCCTTTTTCTCCGATGACTGAAGCTTTACAATAACACAGTGAATACTGCACGGCCATTGGTGCGTGCAAAGTAAAACTTTGAGCCAATGGTAGCGAAGCTGCACGGACCTATGGCGATTGTGCCCGCCAAAATGGGCGGGGCTTGTGGCTATATATGCAGACACATCGCCGTAGGGTCCTCAGGTTACTTCGACTGAAGCGACAACCAATGCAGCTTGTAAGCACGACCAGGAACGCAGTACTCATTCCCGTATCTCAGGGAACTGAGGTTACGTTAGTAACCGAGTACGTTCCCTATCGATACTTCACTCGTACTGCGTAGCAAGACGCTATGGGGAATCAGTATAATCCCGCCGTGCTACAACTGGAACGAAAAACACCATATAATCCCGGAGCCATGGCTTGAGGATATTTATGAGGCAGGGAAGCCCTGCCGAACTCCCGTGGGGCATTGAAGGCCCAAGGAAGAATATGCCAGCGCGATAGCCTCAACTATCCAAGTAGATAGTTTATTCTTCGTGACCGGAGATCCTCTGGTGCGGTCACCGAAGCAAACAAAGCTGTTCCGACTGCCTGAAGGGGCGGAACACTCGATGTAAACCTTCAATGCTCTGACGGGGCAGAGCATGTTTAGCTCCGGGTCCTGCTCGGAGGCGGGGAGCGCAGAAAGCGTCTCTATCTGTACCCTAACGGAGTAGAGAGCACCTTCGGTACGTAGCCATGTCTCAGTTTGAGGACCATCCTAGAGTCGTCAGGCCCAATTCAAGACAGGCAGGGCTCACCGAGAGCACCTGTAATCGCTCATGCGTTTAACCGATGCCAGCACTAGCAGCAGAGCCTTTTTTAGTGTCAGGGAACGAAGGTCCACAGACTGCTGAGGCTCAAGGGGAGAGTTATTCAGAGCTCTCAACACCGTGGGAAGATAAGGGATAGTTCAGGGGCGAGGAGGGCAGAGCCGCCTGGACCCCATAAGAAATGAACAACGAGGTCGTTCTTTCCCACCGTTTGGCCGCTATATGTTCGTGGAAAGCCGAAATGGCTGCCACATAGACCTTGAGCGTGGAAAGGGGGAAAGACCCTTTTCCAACAGCTCTTGCAGGAAGGATAGTATCAATGATACGTCACAAGATTCCGGGTCTGTGGCGCGGGCTGCACACCAGACGGAAAAGACAGACCACTTAAGGTTATATCATGGACGGCACTGTTAACAACATTTTTCAAAATATATTCTTTTCTGTTCTAGGGAAGAAAGAAAATCATACAGGTTTGAAATGACAAGAGGGTGAGTAAATGTGCACAATTTTCATTTTCAAGGTGAACTACTACTTTAAAATGTAAAACACTTCAAATGCAATTTTAAAATTGTGCCATTAGGTCACGTCATTGTTCTAAAGTCACCAATAGCAGATAGTGATAAAGTAAATAAATAACATATTGGCATGGTCTTCAAGGTGAACTTCTACCTTTATACTTGTCCAAAAGCCACCTCTAATTTGTTTGCTGATGTCACGGATGAGAGCAGTCCATCACTGTCGACTTCAAACTCGGGACAGTCTTTGTTCTGGTAGAATGCCAGTTTCACAATCCAATCAATTTCTGATGGACACAGTCAAGCACCGCCCTTTTTACTTGTGGAAATGACAGATAAATGCATTACATTGTAGAAGTAAAATGTATTATGACTGTTGTTTAATGTGAAAAGCAAATGTCTTGAGAAATACTCTATCATCTTGTGACGTTTTTGTCCCGGTTGTGTAATTTAAACCCACACAACATAAGAAATATCCTCAAACCTGTACAACACTGTAGGTGTTTTGTCATGTCCCTTCAGTACTACCCATAGGAGCATTTACTAACTGGCAGGCGATGCCACAGAAACTTTTTCTCTAATAAATTGTGCGATTTAATATGGGTGAGATTCCTGTACCTCAGTTGTTAGTGTATTTCTTTAGCGGCACACATATCACAGGCTTGATCGCATTGAACACACATTCTGATGAAAAGAACACCTCAAAGACACACTAAGACATTGTTCTGCCAAATACATAAATGTAAATTTTGCTAATTGGATATTGAAATTCGGTGGGTTAGGCACCATGTAAAAAGTTCCCACACTTCATTTAAATGAATCCACATTTTTAGCGCTCAATGAACGCCATTCCATGACAACGCACACAACCCGACACTATCATTTTTTATGCCAGGTAAAGAGCGCTGATCCTTAAAACTTAACTGAAGGTCGTAAAAAGCTGCTCGCGCATACTACCTAAGGGTTCGTTTTTTGGAGTAGGACAAGCTTTGACAGAAGCATATTCTAAATGTAAAACTAATGATCCACACATTCCGTAAAAATGACAAAGATTATCTGTCGGTTTTGTTTCCCTTAACAGCAAGCATGCAATCAATTAAATTACCAGGCAGACACATTCTTCCCGTGTAAACAACAACAAGGCAACAAACATGACTGAATACTAAACTTGTGGTAACTTCGAGTTCACCTCTGTGAAACTTTTCCCATTCCTGTGGTTCTCAAAGATATTGTAGTGGAGGAAACAGGAACCTCGGGTCAGTCTCGAGTCTTGTTTTATTCTGATGCAACAAAAGTAAGATAAAAAGACGATTAGATCTCTGAGGAATCCCAAGATCACCAACACACACTTCAAAAAGCCTTTATGTCTTACTTGTCAACCGAAGTGGTGAAGTTTTAATCCGGGATGACATTTCAGATGACTTTTGTTCTTAATCGTAGTCTTATCTGCTGGCTACGTTTGTTCACAGAGGTTTAACCAGCCGACCTGTATACTTAAAATATATATCTACAGCTCTGAGGCATCTCTTAAAGATTAATAGAAGAGATCACAAGTGGAGTTACTGCACGTTTTGTGTCGTATCTATTGTCTTGCATGTTTTTTGCACACGCTCTCACACAACACATGCTGATCTGACTATACGTCAAGACTGGGTTTGCATTTTGGAATAATTTTGTGAATGACACACTGAATTGATAGATAGTAGGTGAATTTGTTAAACTGTAATTTCGTGCCCCTTGTTTGTTTATTTACCTGAACATGTAAACTGTGACTGGACCTGAACGTTAATCTGAACATCCTGGTCCCCCTGACATGGCAACAATATGTTTGTTCGACTCGATGGTTGACAGGTGTGTGTTGAGAAAATCTCTTTGAAATGTTCATTTTGCAATTTCATTTTGGTAATGCTAGTGGGGACTAAATCGTACACTTCACCTTTAAATAAATTAGTTGGTATATTCATAAAGAATGTTTGTGGTCCAGTGTGACCTTCTTCCCCTCTGTGTACTAATATGATTTCACTTTGCATTATGTTCTCATTAGCAACACAACAAAAAGGTCAAAGGAAGAGAAAAGAAAATTACCCGAGAGGAGTTGCGGTAGATAGAGCCAAAAAAATTATAATTTTAAATTAGCTTTGATATCCCTTGTCAAAAGCAACCTTTATTATCGGGCATTTGGCGATGGCGTTTCAACAATAAGATGATTCTTGCTCATCCAAAGATCGCATGCTTCATTTATTTGTCTAAAGTCAGTCACCATGAAGGTTTGGCCCCACCCCAGTGCAGATATTTCACAGAAAAGGAACTTTATTTAACATAAGCATGTACCACATTTGAACAAGATTCAGAATTTAAGAATGGCGTGCTTTGTGTTGACGAATTTGAACTGGCCACACCCTACAGGGGCCGAAATTGAATTTCAAGGAAAGACAGAGGAATTTCAAAGAAATTTAACACAGTTACACAACAGAGGAATTTCATTAGTACAACACAACAACAAAATATGCAAGAACGCATGGTCTGATGAAGATTTCCATCTTGTAATCTTCATCACATTTTTGAAAATTCTGTTATCATTTACTCACCCTATTGTCTTTTCAAACATGTATGAATTTCTTTCTTCTGCATAACACAAAATAAGATATTTTGAAAAATGTTGGTAAGACGGCCCTCATTCACGTCTATTGTATGGTCACAACACCAATGGAAGTGAATGGGGGGCTGTTAACAACATTTTTCAAAATATCTTCTTTTGTGTGGAGATGATTCCAGCTTAAATAACAAAACTAAAATGTGTCACTCCCAAACTTAAAATTTAAATAAAGTCACTTTTAAACATTACACGATTCTTCTTGTAAATCACTGTTATTATCACTGTTATTATTAATCATAAACATTTAACGGATAACATGATCATAGCTTAAGAATGACAGCTGATAAACAAAATCTACCTATCTTCAACGAGCAGAATAGAAAAAACAACTTACGCCAACAGTTCAAAGTAGCCGTTTTCTGCAATAAAACAACACACCTGGCAACCCTTATCCTCATATTGTTTGGCTCCATTTTTTTATATTATTTTAGAAGGTTAATAATTCTTCCAGTGTGATCCACAAAATGAAGGCTTATTAAGTGTTTTAAAATGTGGCATTTTAAACATTTATTACTTATATAGTCATTTTGTTCAGGAAATGCGTTATGTGCATCGTTAAATACACTTTAAAAAAGCTTGCTTGCCTTGATTTTTAAGTATAAATAAATTGTTTCTACGAGTAATTTAAACTTACTTCAATTCAATTTCGACACCTAGCTGCTGTAACTTATAAAAACAAGATGAAATGTTTTAACTTATTTTGATGTGTTAATGTAAATATATATGTTGCCATGACTTTGGTCATATATATTTTTTTACACTATACTGTCATTTATTCAAGTTAAATGTATTACTGAAAAAACTTACACACTTACAGCTCATGGATTTCTTTTAATTTAATTCAATTTGAATTGTACTTCCTCAAATTCCCATTCCCTTTGATACCTCAACATCAGTTAGGACTGAATTAAAATTTAAAAGGCATTCTTAATTCAAATTTTGCATCTTTTCCGTGTGCATATTCTTTATTTTAAATGTAGAGGCGGGGCAGGTGCGCGCAAATAGTGGGCGACGCGGTCGCGACACGCATGCGGTGCAACGCGCACATTTCCCTTTCTGTCGGTCTCTTGACGTTGTGTCGAGAACGACAGATGGGGTTCGCCCTTGAGAACCAATCAACTCTGACTACTATAGAAAAGGCCAATGAAATTTGGCGAATGAAATTTGCATGCCGGTCTCCGCCCCCAGATGTCCGATATAAAAGGAAGCCGGCGTGCAGCATTCATTTACCTTTTGTTCTTCAGAGCCATCGCTTATGAGTACAACTCCGAATTCAAAGAATTCTTCTACAACTACACTGCCGGATCTACGACGTGTTGCAGCGGATCGTCCCTACCTGCAGCGACCTTCCCCTGGGCGTCTCGGCGGTTCCAGTGGTGTCAGAGCTATTTCTAAACAGTCCTTTTCAGGGCTGAACACTCTACAGCGCGGCATGTCCCGCTGTTCTCTTGGGTGCGGTACCCTCATCGAGGAGGGGGATGGACACGATCGCTGTGTTAGGTGTCTGGGCGTCCAGCATGCTGAAGCAGCGTTCGTTGACACATCTTGCCCGCACTGCGGGCAGATTGTCTTACAGAAGTTGCGGTCACGGTTGGCTGTCTTCCTACGGGAACCAGCCAACATTTCGTCTGCTACCCGGGCTGTGACATCTGTAGCTACGGCCCCGATGACCACCCACGTTAGCGGCGTTGTGATATGGGGGCTTCTGCGAGCGTAAACCCGCCAGCCAAGCGCTCACGGGCTGCTTGTACCCCAGTACGCTCTTCTGACCGTTCCCCAACCGGCAGTGGCACACCGTCCGGATCCTCATCCGCGCATTCGGAAACGGTGCGTGGTGATGATGAGATGTCTATCGCAGCATCGGAGGGAGATTTGCTGGCATCCGACCCTGATGAATCCGAGCTTCCCCCCCGGGGGGCCGAGCTCTGGAGGAAGCGGAGGTTGAGATGTCGGCCATGCTAACCCGGGCTGCCCCGAGCATTGGGCTGCAGTGTACGCCACTGCCTCTCCCCCAACGCTCGCGGTTGGACACGTGGTTCCTGGGGTCGGAACGCGGTGCAAAGTAGCGCCCACCCCCGGTTCCATTTTTCCCGGAGGTGCATGAGGAGTTGTGTCGGACCTGGAGCACCCCACTCACGGCCGCCCCCAGGCCTCCGAGTTCCCGCGCAACGTCTGCTCCCCAGCAGCCCAGGGCCCCTTCGACCTCTGCACCGGCTCACGTGCACCCCCAGGCTGCACCCCGGAAGAAGAGTTCGAAGGGAAAACCCCCACCCCGTCGGTAACCTTCTAGGAAGAAGCGGCCCTGACGGGAAGACCCCGGGAAAAACAACATCGGGCCCGACCCTCACAGCACCACCTCTGAACGGTCGGTATGGGACGATTCCTGCCTCGTCTCCAAAGCCGGGCCCTTTTCAGGGCCTGGCACCCACTTCCTCACAAAGAGAGTTTCAGTTTCCTCTGGGCGTTCATTCCAGCCGATCGCACACTCCACCGGACTGTGCTCGGCGAACCGACCTCACACCCTGGCGAGGCGTGAGGTCGTACACATGCGACAGCTGTCACCACTCTCCGACAGTGCGTGCCGTTGTCCCGCCAGGCAGGCAAAAAGGCGGAGCCAACCATCCCTCCGGGGAAACCCCCGTGACACACGGTTGGCTCTGCCGGCCAACGAACCACCCTCCGTGGGAATGGTGAAGCAGGCCGTCCCCTTGGTCCCCCTGTCACAGTCCCTGGGAGCTTGGCAAAAGTTGCCCACATTGTCTCGGTGGCTTATGCGGACGGTCCGTCTTGGCTACTCGATCCAGTTCGCCAGGAACCCTCCCAAGTTTCGGGGCATCATCTCTCCCTCTCTCAGAGGCAGGGACGCCTCCGTGCTTCGGGCAGAGGTCTCCACCCTCCTGGCGAAACAGGCAATCGAGTCCGTCCCTCAAGCCAAGATGTACAGCGGGTTTTACAGCCGGAACTTCATCGTTCCCAAAAAAGACGGAGGGTTGTGCCCCATTCTGGATCTGCGTACCCTGAACAGGCACCTTCACAAGCTGCCGTTCAGGATGCTCACTCAGAAGCGCATCCTGACATCTATCAGGTGTCAGGATTGGTTCGTGGCAATCGACCTGAAGGACGCTTACTTTCATGTCTTGATCCTCCCTCGACACCGGCCGTTCCTACGGTTCGCTTTCGAGGGGCGGGCATATCAGTACAGAGTCCTCCCTTTCGGTCTGTCCCTGTCTCCACGAGTCTTCACGAAGATCGCCTCTCCGGGAGAAAGGTGTGCGGGTACTCAACTATCTCGACGACTGGCTTATCTTGGCACACTCGCGAGATCTGTTGTGTACACAGAGGGACCTGGTGTTCCGGCATCTAGACCGATTGGGATTTCAGGTCAACCGAGAAAAGAGCAAACTCTCCCCAGTGCAGAGCATCCTCTTTCTCGGTATGGAACTCAACTCTGTCACCATGACGGCGCAGCTGTCCGCAGCACGCGCCCAGTCAGTGTTGAACTGCCAGGAACACTTCAGGCAGTTGGCGGTCCCCCTGAAACAATTTCAGAGGCTCCTGGGACACATGGCGTCTTCCGCAGGGCTGATACCCCTCGGATTGATGCACATGAGACCGCTTCAACACTGGCTACAGAGTCGAGTTCCGAGGACAGCGTGGCACACCGGCAACAGGCGTATGGTGGTTACGCCCTGCTGCCGACATACCCTAACCCCTTGGTCTTCCATGACCTTTCTCCGAGCGGGGGTTCCCCTCGGACAGGCTACGAGGCACGTTGTGGTGACGAGGGACGCCTCGCTGCAGGGGTGGGGTGCAGTGTGCAACGGGCACGCAGTAGCGGGGTACTGGACGGGCCCCCGTCTGCGCTGGCATATCAATTGCCTAGAGTTGTGGGCTGTGCTGCTTGCGCTGAGAAGGCTACGGCCTCTAGTGCAGGGCCAGCACGTGCTGGTCGGCCTGGACAGCATGACAGCCGTAGCGTACATCAATCGCCAGGGTGGCGTACGATCACGACACAACTTGCCCGACGCCTCCTCCTGTGGAGTCAGCACTCCCCGCTTTGGTACTCCCTGACCTAGGCCCCCCTCGGCACAGATGCCCTGGCGCAGACCGGTCCGCGGGACAAGCGGAAGTACGCCTTCCCCCCAGTGAGCCTCCTTGCACAGACACTGTGCAAGGTCAGGGAAGAGGAGCAACAAGTGTTACTGGTGCGCCATACTGGCCCAACCGCACTTGGTTCTCGGAGCTGATGCTCTTGACAACAACTCCCCCCTGGCCCATTCCCCTGACAGAGGACCTGCTCTCTCAGGGGATGGGCACATTCTGGCATCCCAGGCCAGACCTCTGGAACCTCCATGTCTGGTCTCTGTGGCTGAAACCATTGCACAGGCCAGGGCCCCATCCACTAGGCGGTTATACGCCTACAAATGGCGCCTCTTCTCGTCCTGGTGTCTCTCTCTGTTGCGTCACCATTGAATGCACAGAAGAATGGTATAACATAACACATAAAGAGACCATAGAGACGACATGGCGGTACCAAAAGTTTGTTTAATGAAACATAAAATGTTGACATAAACAGAGCATGGTGAGAAAATAACAAAAAAACCAACACTGACACATTTCTAAAGGAACAGATAAACTTGCCTACCTCCCGTCCAAAACAAAAGACAAGTCCGTGGTGAGTCTTCCGGTTCCTCTAGCTGCTACACTAACTACCGCTAAAATAAACAATGTGAAACCCATCACCAAAATCCCACCAGCTCTCAACACAACTCACAAACTAGAACACGAATCCATCCCCTGTTAGGAACCAGTTGGTGAATCAGATTTTACAAAAGTATAGCGAGACGTACAAGTCTACCAGGTGGAGCTGAAAATGAGTATGAGCGAGCCCTTCTTCTTCCGGACATCAAATAGGGCGTCTTTATATCGGTTGCCCAACCCCGCAATCAGCGGGACGCAGCACGGCCCCTAGGGGAAATAGAAGGAACAGCAGCAGCATAGCCACCATAAAACAACATAACTACTGTTCACTCTGCATAGCGTAACACTCTCAAAGAGAAGACCCACGGAGATGCTCGGTCGGGATCGTGTTGTCCTTCCTACAAGAGAGACTGGAGACTAACATCTCTCCGTCCACACTGAAAGTGTATGTAGCCGCAATTGCCTCTCATCACGACTCAGTGGATGGAAAGTCTCTAGGGCAGCACGACCTGGTCACCAGGTTCCTAAGGGGTGCGAGAAGGCCGGAACCCGCCTCGTCTCCGCTCCGTACCCTCTTGGGACCTTAACGTGGTCCTAGGGGGCCTATCCAGGCCCCCCTTCGAGCCCCTCGAAGCTTCCGATCTTCCTCACCTAACGAGTAAGACGGCTCTTCTGGTGGCGCTTGCTTCCTTCAAGAGGGTAGGGGACCTCCAAGCATTCTCTGTGTCCCCGGATTGCCTTGAATTCGGCCCTGGTAACTCTCACGTTATCCTGAGACCCAGGCCCGGATACGTACCCAAAGTTCCCACTACTCCTTTTCGGGACCAAGTGGTGAACATGCAGGCGCTCCCCATCGGGGAGGAAGACCCAACCCGGTCTGTGTTGTGTCCAGTACGCGCACTGCGCCTCTACTTGGACCGCACACAGAGCTTCTGTAGCTCTGATCAGCTCTTTGTCTGTTTTGGAGGACAGCAGAAGGGGAAGGCTGTCTCCAAGCAGAGATTAGCGCACTGGATCGTGGATGCCGTTACGACATAACGGCATGCGGTCACGGCTCACTCCACACGGGGTATAGCCACCTCAGGGGCACTGGCCAGAGGCGCGTCTCTAGCAGACATTTGTAGAGCTGCGGGTTGGGCTACGCCCACCACCTTCGCGAGGTTTTACAACCTTCGCGTAAACCCGGTATCAGCCCACGTCCTGCGTGCCGACATGTGCCTGCGTGCCGACACGGACTGGCATCCGGGGGGGGGCGTATGCCTGCGAAAGCACCTTCCCACCCTCCAAGAGGTTGGGTCAGTGTGCTATCTACCTTTCTTCTTACCCTAACACATGGCTAAGAAACTGGTACCTCACCAACCTTCCTTCTTACCCAGACACTGGTTAAGAACAGGCATTCCAGCCATCACTAAGCAAGCACCCCCTGGGGGTTGGCTGGGCAGAGCAGCCTTCCCCCTTAGGCCGGGACACCATATGATCTATCACAGACAGCTCTAACCGGACCTAGTGTTATTGGACGCAGTAACACCCCCCCCCGTGGGCTGTTCCGTCTCATATACCCTCATGGCAACGGTTCCCACACATGGTAACCCATTAACTACCCAGTCTGCACGTTCCATGCGTTCTCCTCCAAGGACGAGACCATACCTATATCCACCATTTCCTCCCTACGGGTAGGAGGTGGCCTCTGCAGCGCTTCTCTGATTAAGAGTTGCGCTCACCTGGTGTAAACCCGAGCGGATGGTTACGTATGTAACCTCAGTTCCCTGATGGAGGGAACGAGACGTTGTGTCCCTTATGCCACAGACACGTATCGTATTCTGCTGCAGTTGTGAGAGGCTCTCAGGCTCTTCAGAACAAGAGGTAAATGAATGCTGCACGCCGGCTTCCTTTTATACCGGACATCCGGGGGCGGAGACCGGCATGCAAATTTAATTCGCCAAATTTCATTGGCCTTTTCTATAGTAGTCAGAGTTGATTGGTTCTCAAGGGCGAACCCCATCTGTCGTTCTCGACACAACGTCTCGTTCCCTCCATCAGGGAACTGAGGTTACATACGTAACCAAGACGTTTTCTAGGCACGTCGGCGCTCTATCGAGATAGAAATAGTTCAACTTTTTGGTGTGCCGGGGGTCATTTTATGAGAGAAAGAGGGTGCGGCTCGCATTTCCGCGCCGTTTTAGACGCGGAATGTGAATTGGGCATTATGCTGCCTTCACGTGGTCTCGGAAATTGTATAATTCCCACTTCTCATGTCATGATTCCGAGCTTGTTGTGTTCAGATGCGTTGCTGTCGGAAAGAATGGATTTATGCTTGCGTGTGTCTTGGGAAAATGTTAAATGGTAATAGTTTTCAACCGTACATCCTACTGTATTACTAGTCAGCTTGCTTACTATTCTGGAATATTGGTGAAAAACATGCTATTTCCGCAGTGTATAAAACATACAGTGTGCTTCAAATGGTTATTCATATATTTAAATATATACTAATTTAACGACAAGACAAGACCCTAATTGAACTTATGAAGAGAAGGCGCTGTTGTGGGAAAAACGATAAATCCTTTCTGTCACAGCAGAAATCCTTCTCCCATCCGCCATGTTGATTGTGTAAGGCCGCGCATCGTGATCTCAGGACCTCGGGCATCAAAATGATTTCACAACTTTCCCAGTGGGAAATGTGACATCAGAGGGCAAATATGTGCAATTTTTACCTCGGAAACTCATATTTCCGATAATTTTGAGAGAACGTGAAGGCAGCATTAGTTCAAATCTCATGCGATTGGCAACAATCTTTGTTGTTCCGCCCCCTTTGCATTTTTCCGACTAAAATGCGTGAGCACTCTGGATGAAGCTTGACTCACACCTGAGACCTTCTGCACCTCATCACCAATGCCATAAATTATCATCAAGGTGTCTCTAAGTATCATCACAAAGTCCAGGCTCCCTCCTCTTACAAGCACTCTGTGCATATGCTTTCCTCATTTTTGTACTCCTTCACCTCATTCATTCTTATTTTTATTATTAAATAATGCCTCTCTAGAGCTCTTCACAACCACTCCACTGTGTTCGCATTCATTCTACTGCACATAATTGCGTTACTTTGATTGCGGCTTACTTTCAACTCCAGCGCACAGCATTTAATGAACATTCTCGCAGGTTACGTGGAAGTTTAACGTCAGCTATTCGCTCATTTACTTTCATGTTACCGTAATTGTAATGTTCAATACCGTGAAGTCGTGAACTATTATTTCTATGGCACAGAGGCAGAACACATCGGTAAGATTAGGTACAATTGTCATTTTTTCATACTTAACTGTGCTAACACACTGTATATTCCGACATTAAAGGATGGTTGGAATTTATTGTCTAATTTTGCTCTCCGTTTATGTATCTCGCACTTCTCTTCGCCCGTGTCTCATTTTCTCATACTGCATTATTCATAAAGATATTAGTGCCATAAAAGATGATTTTTGTAAGCTGTCGAGAATCCAACGAGGAAGGGAGAGCTCTGAGGGGTGACACTGTCGCGCCTGTCAAAACGTAAGCCAGCCGAACGTTGAGAAAAGATTAATTGTCTCCCGTCCCTCGCGCTCAAAAGACGTCCCAATCTGATAATATGAAACAACATCAGTGAAGTCTCAAAAACAAAAGCATAACTGTCTCAGCAACCCGTTTCTCTGCTGAGAATCAATGGGAAGATGCGTGGGTGCAGTAGAAATAAGGGCCCATTCAGAGTCACACAGCCTGAATTCATCCCCATTTAGAGGGACCTTTCGCGGAAGTCTAACTGCATGTTAATGCAGTATTTATGACTGGCCCATTTAGGCCTCGTCGAGTCCAAAGTGCCCTTATTAGCCCCTCATTAACACAGGACAAAGAGCAGAGATGTTAATAAATCCTTAATTGAATTACATCTCTCCCTCTGGAGGAAATGATGAGGGAAAAATGGGGAGGTTTGGTTCTAAAGTGATTAAAATGATGTGACTGCACATCAGGAAAATGTGACTTCACCATAAATAAATAATTGTGATAATTATCATTTATAGTTTAGATAGAGAAATTATAAGAGACAAACAATGTCATTATTTTTTGTTCAATGTCAATCTTTGACCCACTGACAAATTGCCGAAAGGGATCATTTGATCAGGCATTAAAAACAGCGGAGCTCTTTACAGTCGCAAAGACACACACCTCAAAGATGCATCAGTGTTAAGATGCCCGTGGCAAGATTCAGATTTCCACAATAAACGTGTATTATTGCTTATTTAACTGTCATGGTCCCATTCATGCGAAAAATCTAATATCAAGATTATGTCATTCTTACAGCATGACTAAAGGCTTTTCTATAATTATAACAATAATGATAGCTATAGCTATTTTAGTGTCGACAACAACGGACGACAACATTGTTTGGCACGCAGCAGTGTTACAGCAACAAAGATGTGTGAAGATGACCTGCTATTGCTTAACCCTTCGCCAACAAACAGAAAAAAACAGATTTCATTAAATTCTTCAAAGACGTTGTCTTGTTCAGGCAAATTTTCATAAAGTCATTATTAGTTTAAAGTCACGCTGGGCATTGTGAAATTCAGTATAGGACATCAGGAAGAGTAAAAAAATCGCTAGGAAAGTGATCCCAACAATATTGTTCCTCTGTGTCTTTATCAATATAGGCGTTTCTCCGGCAACAACATAAATGTTACATGGCCCAAACTTAACTTTCGATAGACCTCTGCAAAGAGTTATAATTTAATTTAATACAATTAATATACAATAAAATATTAATAGTTAAGTTCAGGGCCGGCCCGTGGCATAGGTGACATAGGCTGTTGCCTAGGGTACAAAATGACCGGAGGGGCGCCAGACAAGAGCGATTATAATTAATCATCTTAATGCGTTAATTATGCATGTGTAATGGAGACTAGCTAGTGTGATCTGTGCAGGTAAACTTCACTCCCGGACTTCAAGATGCTCTCACCACTTAAATGAGTGAATGTGGCCTCATTGTTAGAGCGCCTGCTTACCATGCCGGACTCTTCACTGGTTTTAAGTTCGAATACTGCTCTGAGCCGCTTGCTTATTTAGAAACATTTTAATGGTAACACTGACACTGCGTGCTGTTTTTGATCGCTTTCAACTAAGTGAACTGCAAAGTGTGTTTACTGGCACTGTGACTAGCCCATGCCTTTTATTTAAGAAAAGCCAAAACTATACAATACACTTTTATTTGTGTTCCTAGAGAATTTGCACAGAGGTTGACCAAACGTTTAAAAAAAAAAATACTCATAAAAAAATATTTGTTTTATGAGCTCTAACATTCAAATACAGTATTATTGATAACAACAACAAGTTTTATTTTATTTTCAGCATTATTTTCAAACAATGAGCAGGTAATTAGTAACATTTTTATAACACACATTTTTTTGTTGTTATTTATTTATTTCCTATTTATGTTAATCACAATACTTGTTTATACAGTATTCAAATAAATATGAATTTTGCTATAAAGGGGTGATTTCATGAAAAACAGACTTTTTCCATGTCCATCCATTAAATGCTAAAATCGGGTCTCTAGTGCATCTGCCAACTCAGAAAACGTGAAAAAAGACAAATCATTATCTTTTTTTATGTGAGCCTATCTCTGCAAGCCTGTGAGAAAACGAGCGCTTCAGAAATCGCGCTATTACTGACGTAAGTAGCCGTTCTTATTATAATATTTCTGCCCCTTGTTCTGAACGTGTCCACCCATTGCGCCACCGCCATTGTTGTTTTCACAAGTTCCAACACCATGGCAAAAGTAGCAAACCTTACGAACTGTTCTGTTGTTGGCTGCACAGAACAATGTTCCCAGCCTTACGGGAGACAAGATAGCGAATGATTTATTTAGTTTTCAATGGAAATCATCCACACTGAACCAGGCAAAGCTGCAAATAAAGACATTGTAAGTACCGGTATTTTTCAAGTAAGACCCCAGGGACCTGCGGTAACTTAAAAGTAGATAAAATGTCACTGTGACACGTTTGTCGGTTCACTATCTCGAGTATCTTCACTTCAGAAAACTGTATGATTGGTTTGTAAACACGCGACGCGGTTCTCTCTCCCGAATGCAGTCGTGACCGGACCAACAGGGACCGGAGGGGCTTCGAGAATGGCCCAGGGGGTGTTTGGTGTTCAAAGACGAGAACTTGTTTCTCGTTCGCTTTATGTGACCATACTTTATTGTTTTGTCGCTGGAAGCACAGGCTCACAGCACGTTTTCTGCTGAAAAGGGTTGGAGACTAGCAGCTCTCTTGCATTTAAAGAGACACACACACACCAAAACAGTTTCTCCTCGCATGCAAAAGTGGGCATGCAAGATGTTTTTTTTTAGCTAAAACTTCACAAACACACTCTAGGGACACCAGAGACTTATTTAACATCTAGTGAAACCATTCGAACAACCTCTCCTTTATAAAAGTTCATTTTCAGATATTTTTATTTATTCATATTTTTATTTTGCATAGGAGTGGCGCAATCTTAAATCTTGCCTAGGGCACCAACAGAGGATGGGCCGGCCCTGGTTAAATTAATATTCATATAAAATAAATTATTTTATAAAGTAAAATACTACACACTATCCAGACTGATAACCAAACACAGACCGTGAGTTAACTTCAGGCCAGGTGTGTGCGTCAAATGAAACCGTATAGTTGTTGTGTGGACCCCACTTTCATTTTATATAAAATGATCTTTAAAAAATGTTTAGGATTTACTTTATATGTCAGGATTTGCACACATTAAGTAAATTTACTTACAAAAAACTTGACTAAAAAATTAAAGTCCTACTGGTTGTTTCTTTCAGAGTGTAGTGTGTAGTGTTTATTATCGTCAGTAGTGTCATATGCCCTTAAAGTCTCATGAATTTAACATTTTGGCTTTTAGCATATGTGTAGTGAGTTCAATAGTAGAAGGAAGGAAGGAAGGAGATAGGGTTGGCGTGGCTGAGGAGATTCTTTATTGGTCAAATAAACCATAAATCAAAAGTAAATAATATGTAAATATGGCCTCCTGGCGCATTAGTTTTCTTCTGTCGTTTCTTTTCCCAGCATACGTCACCTACGTGCCGTCGTGTTCTCAGCCAATCTCTCTCTCTCTCTCTCTCTCTCTCTCTCTCTATTCTTATCGCCAATCACTGTAACAAGAGACAGGTGTTTACAATCAGCCTTTGACCTACTTGCTTCCCGCAAGTGGGTCTTAAAGTCATAATATATCGTCGCTGACGGCCGGAAACCTCCTATGTCCAAATGTGGTAAATTTCATATTTTTTCACAAATATGCTATTGGTCAGTCCCCATGTGGGTCTGTTATTTTTACAAATTATTAACTAATCTAAAGTGTTGAAAATCGCTTGAGAGCAAATCTCTTAACTCCAATGGACACTTCAACTGTCTGAGAAGTCTCGTAACTCCACCTCTTCTTCGCTCCACGGGAGCCTCGCGGCATTACGTCTCCTGATTCAAAGTAGCAACGAATCCTCATCGAGCAACACATATCAGTTATTGATGCATTTTAACATTTACATTTATGCATTTGGCAGACGCTTTTATCCAAAGCGACTTACATTGCATTATCCTATACATTTATACATAGGTAGGCCTATGTGCAATCCCCTGGGATCGAACCCACAACCTTGTGTTGTTAACACAATGCTCTTACCACTGAGAGCACTATACATGTGCATTGAAGTTTTAAAATGTATCTTATATAATACTTGAATTGAATTAAATGTTTTCTTTACCACCATTAAATGATTGTTTTTATTATTATTTTACTGAGTTCAGCTGTTGGGGCCTACTTCTAGACTATGGCTCTTTTGGCACTGTGCATGTAAAATACAAAATATAGTAGCAAGGTTTTTATTTATGGGAGAAAAAAGGGCTGCTACTGGTGAAGTGAGCCTATCTTTGGATAACTCTGTCTGTTTTTTAGACAATAACGAGTGAAAATAGTTAGGTTAGATACATTTGAGTAGGCCTGTTTTGTTAAAAATCGATAGCTGTAATGCTCCGGTGCAGAAGGAAGCCCGTGAGCCACGAAGGTAAATTTGCGAGCAGGTTAGGCTCATTTCCGCCTATTAGACAGCCTAGTCAGCTCATCGTTTTTTGTATTGCATCACTTATAGTTCTTAAACATTTAAAATAGAGTTTAGGAAGTTGTATGTAACCACAGTCGTGAGCTTTGGTTAACTATTGAAGCCTTTTCTCTTGTCAAGAGGCTCAACGCGACCGCCGACTTTATTTGCGTGCAGATTAATTTCCGCCTATTAGACGGCCTAGTCAGTTTATTGTTTTATTTTGGTATTGCATCACTCATAGCTCTAACGTTTAAAATAGAATTTAGGAAGATGTATGTAACCACAATCATTAGCTTTCATTAGCTCTTAAAGCCTTGTCTCTTGTCAAAAGGCTCAACTCGACCTCAGACTTTGATGAACACTGCTGGCAGCAGCGACGTCTGTGTCCGTACCATTCTTATCAATGACAGCGTAATCTCGTATCTCCCTGCTCCCAACTCATAAACCTTGTATCTCCGATTAAACATGGTTTTGGGGAAATGTTGTGTTAATGTTGGTACACGACAGTATATGTTAGCAATATAAGGTATAAAACCAACTTTAACAATACATGTTTTTTTTAATTTCCTGAAAAATAATGGTTTTGGAGATGCGAGGATTCCACCCTACAGTGACAATATAGTGATCTTCTCAGCATATGTCATGTCATTGCTAAAAAGATGCTTCCTTATCCACCTCTTCAAATTGACATTATTTTATGTTTAAAGTCAACATTGAATTAACATCATTAAATATAACTTTCACATAAACATTTACAAATAATCTGTGATTTTGTTCTCTTTTTAGATAATACATTTTTTAGGTGTGACTTTCACATACAGTACAATATAGTTTATCCCTGTGTTTCTCTGTAGCTATTTATGATCCTTACCACATGACTTCTGCATTTTATAAACCTATTATCCAGTGATAATGTTCACAGGATATCAAATGCAAATCGAGATGCGATTACTCAAATACTTTCATCGGCTGCAGCCATCCTGCCGCTTGCCTACAGCTGAGTTTTAATGAAACTGTCCACTGATGTTTCTCGGCGAGACAGATGTTAGACTCTGTAGGCCACCTATAATCTCTCTGCCGTAATCACACAGGTCTGGCATATTTATTGAGGAAATACAGCCCTCTCCCCTGGACTGCGCGCTATATCATTATGGGACAGATTAAACTGGAGAATACAGCTTCTGCTTTATTGGCTCTCATGATCACACTTTCACACGACCTTATCAGTTTTAAGTTGCAATGTTGGACCACGCAGAGAGAAGAGAGAGAACATGCATACACAGTAAACGTTTTTGCTGTAGTTATTCAGCTAGTTGCCAGTAACGTATGTAGATTTATATTTATCTAATTTGTTGGCAACAGTTTGTTAAAAGATAAATGAATATTAAACATTAACAAGTATTTATCTTTACAGAAAAAAAATTTAAAATAACAGCCTCATGCAAAGCAATTTTGGTTCCAAGAATGCTTTGCATGAGGCTGTTATTTTATCATTTTCTGTTTTTTCTTATTTTGGTTCCCAGAATGCTTTGCATGAGGCTGTTATTTTATCATTTTATCATTTTCTGTTTTTTCTAATCTTGGTTCCCAGAATGCTTTGCATGAGGCTGTTATTTTATCATTTTCAGTTTTTTCTAATTTTGGCTCCCAGAATGCTTTGCATGAGGCTGTTATTTTATCATTTTATCATTTTCTGTTTTTTCTAATTTTGGTTCCCAGAATGCTTTGCACGAGGCTGTTATTTTATCATTTTATCATTTTCAGTTTTTTCTAATTTTGGTTCCCAGAATGCTTTGCATGAGGCTGTTATTTTATTATTTGCTTTTATTTTTTTATTTTGGTTCCCAGAATGCTTTGCATGAGGCTGATTTTTTTATCGTTTTTTTCTGTAAGGATGAAGACTTGTTAATGTTTAATGACCATTTATCTTTGAACAAACTTTTGCCAGTTACTTACATAAATGTAAATCTACAGTAAGTTACTGGCAAACTGCTGCCAGTAATACTGTAATTTCTACAGACATGTTTTACAGTGTACAGTAGCTCAGCCTGATGTGATGTGAGAAATCAGGTATGTGCCATGTAAACAGTTGAGTTGGGTGGAGCAGGGGATGGTGGGGTGGGGGGTAACAACACAAAATAGCAGGTTGGCGTTTACACTAGATTAATGAGCTAGAGGAATGATGTTCCTTATCGGTGTGCTGCACATGTTGCTAAATTAATTCAACGGAAGTCTCTCTCTCTGTCTGTCTCTCTATCTCACTTTATTCCTTCTGTTACTGTATGCTTCAGTACATTTGCATCCATCCAGCCCGTTCCTGTTTTTACTTTTACCGCATAGCTCTTACCATAACAAGGCCTGCAGGATGGACCAATGGGAATCGACTGGAAATGTGCTTGTTAGGCGGCGGCGTCGTATTGATAGTCCTCAAACGTTCTAGTTAAGGGTTTGATCTAAACCCTAAGTATTACATTCAGCCCAAGCCGCTTAACACACCGAATCTTTTTAAATTATGTTTTGTAGATCATTTAAGCCGTAGGTGTTTTAAGATTATTTAAGATCACTTTTAAAATTTTACATTGACGTGCGTTGATAGATTGTTTCGCATTTAATTTTGAATTTACATGGGGTAAAACTTCACTGCTAAAAAAAAAACAATAGAAACCATAACAGAATTACTAATAGTTTTCTTGAAAATACTATTGTGAAATAGCTTTTTTCATTAAAACTATTGTGTGTTATGGACATTATTCCAATAGGATTATTCTGCCAGATAATATCCCACCAATAGAATCCATCACTTACCGTAAAACCAGTATCATTAAAATTCCCATTATAACCATTATAATATTTTCTGTTGTTTTTTGGGCATGTTTCTAACTTTCTATCCGCTTGTTAAGTCGTGATGTAAGGAATAATGTTTCCGGGTCCATGCCTCCACCCATTTCAAGGGAGGGGTAGTATTAAAACAGCTGTTTATGAGCACTTTTTATTCATATCGCACATTTACGCGAAACCTTTATAAACACACGAGGAACACTACAGCCTGATGGAATCTCAAAAGTTAAAATGTTAATAAATTGTAAAAATAAACCGGTGAACATCTGGGATTTCGTTATGGAGATTTTTTTGGTAGTTTTACAGCAAACCATCAGTTTATATTTAGCATTTTTTGTTGTTTGACAATGGCATCTGAGAGAGCGTTTGGACGTGGAAACGATATGTGACCTCCCATACAGTATATGGCGGTGTGTGATGTCAGGCTTGTTTTTTATTGTTTTTTTTTGCCGGTTTTGCATACTGAGATGTGATTTTATACGGTTTTATTTTGTAATACATTTTTGCTTTCCTTGAGTGTGTTCAACCATGTATAGACACTGACAGGTATGCCACACAGTGACAATGTGCTGATTCTTGTGCGCAGCCATCAGAAATCATTGCACGCACAGTGTCATGACAACGGCAAAGTGGCTCTCATGTCGCAAACCCAAAACAACGATTCTTTTGCTTCTTTGCAACCAATGGTATTTCCTTCACAAAAGTTTATGTTGTACCATCAATTTCAATTTGCGGTACTTGAATGTTTTTGTTCTTAATACAAATTCTTAAAATAAACAAAGGAAAAAAATCTGTAACCAGTTGAAACGGTGCTGTAAGGACTGGCCAAAAGAAAATGAAATAGGTCTGATGCTCTGCATTGTTTAATTCTCTGCTCCACTGAAGACATACTGGACATTAGATTTGAAGGATGAAAGCTCACCGACGTGAAACAATAATACAGATGGTTTTCCTCTCCCCTCTTTTCCTTCAGCTGTGGATAGATGTCCACTCCTGTGTCTTACTCCGGCGGCTTCCCTGCTCAAATGATTATTGATAAAGCAATCACTTTCAAAAGACTAACAACGGCAGTCAGAACCAATCTCTTTTATTCAACGCTGTGATTGGATTTGTAAGGCCTACACGACTGTTGAGGATTTATCGAGCAGAGCACATGGCAGATATAAGAGATTCTCTTTCAAGAGCCCGAGATTGTAGCGTCGTCCGAGTTCGTGAAGATATTGTAGTTCGAGAAAGAGGACTGTGGAGAATATGAACGAAAGGTTTCATGGAACTGCATTTCAATGTAAAAAGGTTTCGAATGGTCACTTTGCCTGTCAGGTCCAGCTGTCAAGAGCGAATAAAAGTTTATCGTTCCTTATTCTCACGACATCGAGCTTAGTCAATCCAGGATGGTGAATCAATTATGTCTGTTTCAGATAAAGAAGGCCAGGCTTTTAAGACCTTGATTAAATGTCAACTGTGATTACTTTGTAGTTGATGTGTCTGTCGCTGTCACGATGCTGATCTGAAGAACAGTGAACTGCTTTGAAGTGTCCTCTTTATTCTTAGTTTTAAAGTGGCCTGGATTGGGTTAGAACTCCTCCACTGTCCCTTAAACAACGTTCCTCTTGTCAAATTTCAAACAGCATTTGGTCTTAATGGTTGTGCATCTGAATTTATTCTTGCATTTGGATGTAATAATGTATGCAAGTTACATAACACAGACAGTTAATGACGTTAAAAGTAAGTGACCACAGAGTTTTCAGTTTTAAAGGACCACTCGGCTCGCTCCACACCCCTCCCCTTTGAAGCACTATGGTGGCTGACACAGGACTAAGATGCTATCATGTTTTCACTCCTTTGTTGAAGGAAATAACGTATTTACGATCCGCGCTCTGTAGAGCAGTTTGTCCGTTTAGGGCTACATGAGAAACAACATGCCGATTTCCATGTAAGGGGACCCGTGCTGTATTTAGATAGACATAACTTATTCTAATAACGCTTCATTGTGTAAGCTTTCATACACCTCTGAAGACATAGTTATGTACACTCACCTAAAGGATTATTAGGAACACCTGTTAAATTTCTCATTAATGCAATTATGGTGGTGGTGTAATGGTGTGGGGGATGTTTTCTTGGCACACTTTAGGCCCCTTAGTGCCAATTGGGCATCGTTTAAATGCCACGGCCTACCTGAGCATTGTTTCTGACCATGTCCGTCCCTTTATGACCACCATGTACCCATCCTCTGATGGCTACTTCCAGCAGGATAATGCACCATGTCACGAAGCTCGAATCATTTCAAATTGGTTTCTTGAACATGACAATGAGTTCACTGTCCTAAAATGGCCCCCACAGTCACCAGATCTCAACCCAATAGAGCATCTTTGGGATGTGGTGGAACGGGAGCTTCGTGCATCCCACAAATCTCCATCAACTGCAAGATGCTATCCTATCAATATGGGCCAACATTTCTAAAGAATGCTTTCAGCACCTTGTTGAATCAATGCCACGTAGAATTAAGGCAGTTCTGAAGGCGAAAGGGGTCAAACACAGTATTAGTATGGTGTTCCTAATAATCCTTTAGGTGAGTGTATATATATATATATATATATTAGATAACTGTCAAAAGATCGTACTTACTATCACACATTGCACGTAAAACCGTATTAAATTAAAGTGGCTGAATCAAGTGCAGGTTAAACGATCAGGCAGCACATTAAACTGTAGTGTAGCTTTTGCACAGTGTAACTGTCACTGACTTCACGCATGAAAATGTATCTCTAAAAATCAATGCACAGACAACACACGACTGGCACATGCAAACAGATCTGCAGGCGTTGAACGTGTGTGGTTTTGATCAAGGTTACGTGGCATTCTCAACCACTGAACCGCTGGTCTGGAGTGTTGGTGAGAGATGAAAAGAGGCGGAGGTCTTTGAAGCGGATTTTCCTCTCCTGCGGTTGCTGTTATCTCTGCCGTTCAGCATTCTCTTGAGGGGGGGTCTGATCTGTAATGGTTACCTACTCATTGAACTTTTCCCCTCTGTTTCTTGCACCGAGATTCATTCGCTACAGGTGTGGTCTTGATAGGCTACAATAGGCATTATGAAAAAGAGAATTAGAGTTATTTTAATAAAAATGTGGTAATTGAAATTGTAGTTCACCCCAAGATGAAAATGGTGTCACTTACACACCCTCTTGTCATTTCAAACCTGTGTGACTTTCTTTCTTATTCAGAACACAAAATAAGATATTTTGAAGAATGCTGTTAACAGCACCAGCACCCATTCACTTGCATTGGTTTTGTGTCTACACAATAGAAGTGAATGGGTGCTGCCGCTGTTTGGTCACCAACTTTCTTCAAACTATCTTCTTCGGTGTTCTGCAGAGAAAAGAAAGTCATACAGATTTGAGCGCATGACATCACGAATGCCGTTTTATGACAGAACACCGCGATTGGTCAAAAATCGTCATGTAGTCTGACATGATTCCTGACATGACCATAAATTAGGAGTCAAAATCACCATCTGACACACTGAGTATCGTAACATACTTATGGCGGGTTCAAACAACACAATTTTGTTTTACTCCGCGGTAGTAATGCTCTGAACCCTCTTCTAAAACCAAAGCGATGGATAGATGACTGGATGATGGATGGACTGATAGATAAACGGGTACGCAGGGATATAAAGTATTGATTGCAGAGTTGTCCAAGGTTAAAGTGTTTTGAGGGATGCATCTACTTCCTTTGAGGAAAGGCTCTCGTGTTTCATGAGCTTTTCTCCATTAGGGCCCCATTAGGTGAGTAGGTGATGGTCATACTGTAACTGACCTTTATGCGTGATTGATTCCGGGACTGAGTGTTTGTGTGTGATCCTGCGTGTGTGCGAATGTGGTGCGGGGTGTGAAACTGTAGGTGATGATGTGTCACCTAGCCTTGGGTGGGTTTTATGGAGACCCAAATGGCCTTTTGAATGACTCTTAAGTTGCACCTATGAAACCTTGCCCACCGTATTAAACTCTCGACCGATTATGTTGAAAAACATTTTGCCTTAAAAAAAAGTAGCATGCATAGTGGTTTTGAGAATGTCACATGGGTTTTTAAAGTTCGAGTTCTCTCCCTCGTTTCTCTAGTTGGAGGCTCAGATTGAAGAGCAGCTATATAAAGACATTCATTCACCTTCAATCTGGGTTCTTCGTGCAGGTGCTTCTCCGCTTTCCATTGCTAGTATCCATCACCTCGGACAGATACAAACCAGCTTTTTCCTTTGCAAGATATCCCGTGCACTGCTATTCAACAAATCTGGAAAGGAAAAGGTTGTGTCAAGGTCAAGTGTCCCATGAGGGCTTTCTTCATTCCACTCAGATGTCAATATTTCCTTCATTTGTTTCTGGGACAAGATGATGAATATTTATTAAAAGTTAAAGGTCTTTGTGTTACACTAGTAATATTATGAATTAATTCACCTTAATTTATGCTTGTTACACATTATGGTCCCATTATGTTTCATCTAATAGCAAGACATCTCAACGATACATTTCCTCAGGGATAAGTTAGCTAACAGGTATTTGGTAAGCAATACTTGCTGCTGAACATGTTATATTCTTGCACATATCCTCAAAACGTTCAGTCGGCATGTTTTGGCAAGCCAAAAGGAATTAACAATGTTACAGATATATGTTTTTCATCATATAGTAAGTAATTATATTCAGCTTATCTGTCAATTGCAGTCCATTCAGTTATTTCTAATGACAAAAGAAAGAAGCATTTGTAGTTAGTTTTAAGTGTTTCCAGCTTCTAGCTCTTGTTTGGCTGTCGAAAACCAATTATTGAAACCCGCATTCATTACTATGGCATTTCAGATTACAGTAGGTATTTTTGCCAAAATATATCTGTCTGGTTGCACCAAAATGGCAAATTATATGCAACGCTGGGACAACGTTTGAATGCCTTTTAATTCCTTTGGAAGTTTTTTGCGCACTTAAATTTTCACAAAATTCTTGTATTTACCAAATAGACAAAGATGATACTCTTTATGATGCCAGAGAATTGGTATTTTAGTTGAAGTACTTCTTGGTACATCTGTTTGCTGTACTCAGTTTCCAGTTTAAAAATTCTGAACAGCTGCAGCAGATTCTTGTCTAATCTGTGTTGTTTGTGAAAATTGTGCAGTGTTTCATCCCTAACAGTTCCTGGATATAAAAGTATATAGAATTGGAAGTTCTCAACCTCGGAGACTTTCTGGCTTTGGTGCATGGATAAAAGATCACTGAAGATTTATTCAGCAGCAACCTTTTGAGTTTCCCAATAAGATGTGTTTTTGTCCAATGCCAGTCAGATATATTTCTCTTTCATCATACATACACATACTATATGATATCAGTTAGCTTCTGTCTGGATGACCAAACTCTTGATGGTGAAAAATCACTCATGATTACTAAGATTGTTCTTCAATAAATGACATTTTAGTACAGTCCTATATTGAGTTGTGGGTAGTCAATACCAACATTGACCTAAAATACATTGAATAAAAACATTTCTCATATAGTCTTTCAAATATAGACAATGTGTCATTCACCAATCGTGATTTCATTCTCCTTAAAGTATTGATTTATCTTAAGCATCACATTCACCACTTCGCAATTCAGCACACGCAATTCGTAACTTTCATTTGGTTAAAAATGAGCAAAAAGAAATTATTCACCATGTACATAAGAAATCAGTATTCAAAACTGATTATTGAAGGTAATAATGATTTATAATTTGAGTGGTCAAGTCTGACTTTATGGGAAATCGCTTTAGTGTATGCGACTGTTGCAGAGTCTGCTTTTTTTCTTGCTAATTTTACGTGGTCATTGGGATGGCTTTGCCACGTAGATCTGGCAACCCAGATTCTTTGCAGAGGAGCAATGCCAAATCACAACCCATAAAAAAAGAAGAAATCTCATGTAACCAGCAATTTTATGCTTCAAACAGAGATGACGAAGTAATAATTTGCAGCTTTAGCAACACACTAAGTAATGTTGGCTTAAAAATAACCCAACAAGTAACCCAACTGTGGATTGGTATAGCACCTTCCCAACTGTGGGTTATTTTAACCCAATAAATTGGGTAATGTTTTCTACTCAGTCAGTTGAGTTAAAATTACCCAACAGTTTTTTATTCATGTCATTGTCTTTATAAATAAAAACAAATTGTATTCAAATTCAGATAATTTGTTTCAAGAACAATAAGTATGTTTGAAAGTACAATAAATGTTTAAAAAGTGTATCTTAATGACAAACATTAACTAACTGTAACTAATAAGACAACATGAATTCAATAAAGTCCTTGAAAAATAACATAACAATAGATTTATTTCAATAGTAACGTTACACAAAAATGTAACACAAGAAACAACAGCTGAATCCATCCATGGAGATGTCTTAAATGACCCCAATTAACTTCAAGTATTGAACAATGTCCACTGCACGTGACGGGTTGCGAACTTGGATCTCCCAATGGAACATACACAGTACTAACCACCGGACCACCGGCAATTTTGGATCACGTCTGTTAAACAAAAGGAAAGACATACAACACAATTTAAAGACTTTTGAAGATAAATCTAACTGCATATGATAGCACGGTTGGTTTCAACGACTTCGGGCAGCTTTTTATAACGTGTCACGCTTGCAGCAAGTTTTTGACTTACAAATAATGTTATAATAAATAGACAGTAAAAATAACTCAAATGTAGGTCACATTTCTACGGAGCCCTTTTAGGGACAGGGTGGTGGGAAAAATATAAATATTTTTTATAGCTTTTATGTTATCTCGAGAAACAATGCATTCTCTCGCATAAATAATTGCGTTTCTTCGCAAACGTATTTGCGTTATCCGCAAAACGTCCTGTTGTCCCACTCCGTACATTAACAATGGTGCGGTTCATAGTAGATTCCCGGACCAATAACTCGTGAGCTAAACGTTGTTATAACACAAATAACACAAAATTCCTTAGACAAGGATCTACAACCTAGCTTTCATCAAAACGAGAATATAAATTGATCTCTATATGAGCAGGCGACATGGATAAGTCCAAAGCGACCGTCTGCAAAGTGAGTGTAAATCCGAAAAGTTTTACTACAAAAATAGTCATCAATAACTTAAATGTTACACACTGTAGTCTCACCAAATTCAGTTTACACATTAATGCTCTCCTGCTGAATTTAAGCTGGTTTTAGTTATACAACAGTATGTAGCACTGAAGTAGTAGGCTAATGAGCTTCGGGTTTTGCACTTTACAGACGATCCCTTCGGTCTTGTCTCAGCCGGCTCCGCAAAAGTTTTGCCAGATAACGCAAAAGCTTTAAAAATATTTTTCTCTTGCCTCTCATTTTTTACCACCACCATGTCCCCAAAAGGGCTCTGTACATTTCAGACGAAAGCGTTGAATTTCGAACTGGGTTACACAATAACTACCCAACGCTGAAAAAATAAACCAATAAAATGACCCACTCAGCCCAACCCAGCGGTTGGGTTAAAAAAATAACCCAACGTTTTTTACTGTGTAGCATTTTTGGAAAATGTTTGATGTGTTTCAAAGCACAACTTTATAACAACAAATCAAACTCTTTGATAAAATCTCACATAAACACAGCTTTTTTCCAATGTTTCTTTATAATTAAGCCATGCTGGTTATCAGTATTTTGCTCCATATCTAAAGGCCTCCGCAGTAGGTGATTCTCCTAAAAACAACAGACAAAAACAAACAGCCTCAAAGGTACTCCTGAGCACCTGTACAGTTAGAAAAAGATCAGACAGTTCTGGCCAGTGGTAGCCCCTCCAGACATGTGCATGCACCAGCATACCTCATTGCTGCTGCTGGAGACTGAGGCCAGATGTGCTGGGGTTAAAGCGTGACGCAACATCTTGACATCTGCTGTGTGAAGAAGATAAAGCTGTTGACTTAAACCAGAAGCAGACGTTTGATCAATGAAAACTGAGCCCTCAGTCTTATGAAGTCCTGACATATTGTGATCTTTTGGGCTTTTCATCGTGCCTCACAGAAAACCATCTAGCCCTGTTTGAGGTTAGGTGAAGTCATGATGAAACTCTGAAATGCATCCTGTGATGTGAGCTATACATGGACAGTATTTATCCTAACTGCATACATTCATTTTTATTTACCTTTTAGTCAGTTAGCGAAACATTGCTATTTTCTATCCTTTTATTCCATGAACCCTAACAGCTTGTAGTTCAAATGTCAAATAGTGTAATTACGAGGTCAGACCTTTTTCTATGGCAGATGCACTGTAAAAAATCTGTAGTTTTTATGGTTCAGTTCTGGAAATTGTGGTTGCCAGAAAACATCCGTAAAATACAGAAAACATGTAAACAGCTTTGCAAAATGCAGTAGCAAAATATTAAGCATTATGCCAATTTTTGCATTCTATTTTCTTAAAGGGCCGCGATCCCAGGAGTTTTCTGCAATGTAAAAATAGTCAGTGGTATCCCCAGAATGTGTCTTTCAAGTTTCAGCTCAAAATACACCACATATCTTTCATTACAAGATGTTGAACATGACCATTTGTGGCTGCAATGGAAAACGCGCCGTTTTTGTGTGTGTCTCCTTAAATGCAAATGAGCTACTGCTCCCCTCCCCTTATGCAAAACAGGAGGTAGAGCGCTACTCATGTTCTTTGGATGACATCAAGACAAGCAATATAGCGGAAAGCGCCCTTTCCAACCAAAACCATAGATTAACTGCAATAAAAATCACCTTAATGCCTTGTTCATAAATATGAATTAAATGGAAAAGACAAAAACATAGATAGAACCACATATGCTGACCATTTGCTGTATGAAATGTTGGCCATTGATGATTAATCATGTGCATGCATATTACTTACAGACATAAACACGGTAAAGTCTCAGCAGGGCAGTGTTGGCTTGCTCACCGGGAAAATGCATTTACTTAATTAATTAAATTATTTATTTATTAGATAATATTTATTAGCATGATCTTGCTTGTTCTACAAACACCATGCACTGTGAAGTGTTTCTGTTTTTCTTATTTGGTCCTGTAAAGCTGCTTTGGAACAATACACATTGTGAAAAGCACTATATAAATAAACTTGAATTGAATTGAATATAGGCAAAAACATGCATTCAGAGTACTTGTATATGACAGACAGGTATGTAAAGATCAGTAACCAGGTGTTATTACGTTGTGAGTAGCAATTTCTGCGTAACCTCATTGTCTTACAAATGCGCACTCTATTTCTATCCGCTCTAAGTATTGTCGCACTTAAGACATACGAGAAAACACTGAACTCACAAAGAAAGACACTATAAAGACTGCTATACTTCCTTTCGTTGTAATGAATAAGCTTTACAGAAATTATGTCGGTCACAAGTCTTCTGAACCGATGGGTGCGATGCGTTTTACCACTAACGTTACGACGCAACACCTGTCTTTGGACCAATGTAAAGTCTCAGGTTTAACATGTAAACAACAGCCGCTAACATGCTAAACACATTATTTAAGAAAGGCGATTTAAAAACGATGTGTAATACTTACTTCTTCCGGAGATGAAGCTTGATCGCGAACAGCTGGTATTGATCCACTCTTGAGGATATATTTTTTAGACATCTTTGTCGCTGGCTAGTGGCTACATCTGCTCTTGCCTGAAAATGGCTGACAGCGTGTCTCTGGCAAGGTGGGGACTATGCGCTCATAAGGCGGAGTCTGTGAGCGGTCATGGGCAGGCGTAAACAATGTGACATCAGATTGTTAGGGTTTCCCCAACAGCCTGTTTTGTGTCACTGTTGTGGCTTAAAGGAGATTACAAAGAGAGAAGAACAGATGGATTTGTATAATTACAGGGTGTTTCTGCACACGATGGCGACAAAATTTCTTGTAGATAAACATTTAAAAGTGCATTTTCTGGGATAGCAGCCATTAGTGTCTTTCATTAACATATATATCATAACTATAACTAATAAATCTGCTTTGTACCTTATAATATTTAGTTAACCAGGTGGTAAAATTATTAACTAAATAATGATTCAAAGTTCATCACAAGTAGCTTTTCCATATATCATTGCCATCCCTGGTACATGAAGTTTATGAAATGTAACATAAAACACTCTTAAGATACACAACAAAAATATGAAACATTTTTTAAATCAAATATCAAATGTGAAGAGGCACACAGGGAATTATGGGAAAGTCGTTTTACTATTTTTCTTACATTTTATGGTGACTTTACTGTATTTTAATGGTGTTTTGCTGTAAAAGTGCACATATCATTTTAAATTATAAAAATATTTTTTTAATTTACACCTTTTACTTTTGATTTACACTCAAATTAAAAGTAATGTCTTGTTAAATATTTTACAATTTTCACTGCATATGTGAAGGTTTTTTACAGTTAACCAATGAACAGGGTTTTACTGTCGGATTATAATTTTTTTTCTGTAAAAAATCAAGAACATTTTTTAAAGTGTTGAAAAGGAAGCAAAATAGCACTTTGTTAAATGGCACAGAGATCAGACGTTTTGTTTCTATAGATACCAATAACATATAGCTTTACATTGCATTCTAACCAGATGCAAAATGTTGTGGCATTGTCTTGTTAGGACATGGTGTTAGCAAATATCTACAAACCAACTAGAATACCACAACATAGAGTTGCAATTCTTTGGCAAACAACTACAGTCTTGCATTTATCAGAAGGACAAGGGGTGTATTATTTTGACACAGAGACTCCTGTGGGCTCCAGTCATATATTGGCATCAGATTTTGATGAAGACAAGGGGGGGGGGCTTCATTTGACTCATGACACCTTATAGAAGCACATTTTTTATTACACCTGTCTGATTTGTATATATATAATTAAAACATCTGCCTTTTCAAGTAAAACAAAATCAATAGCACAGTCAAGGCACGGTTTAAATTGACACAGCTTTTGGTTTACACTTAAATGTTGCACAGATACAGAAATAAATACGGTTCTGTAGAAACCTTTTCTAAATCTGATCCCCGCTAGTGCTTTTGCAGGAAGGGTTACAGCTAGCACATCAATCATCAGTTCATTGCACGGCTAGTGTTGTCTCAGTGGAGTCAGACATCTCCACACATCTCAACACACAAACTCAGATACACAATCTAAGGTGGTTTGGGGTCAGGGCTAAGGAGACTTCTAGATGTTTTAATAAGTCTGCTTGTGTCGTACTGATAGAACTGCAAAAAATAACACAGCGAAGCATATACGTAGTGCACAGTCAACAAACAATGAACCTCAAATTTAGCTGTGTCCCATTTGATTCTTCAAAAGATCTGTCATATATTTCCTTGATAACCAACATTCTTCTGCATTTGTTGTCACCTAACAAAACGTATGGGTCAAAATGAGACTATTTATTTTCAAAGTTCCTGCCTGTAGCTCTTCACAGGTTTATGCTTCCATATTCACGTTTTGGTTTTAATTTTGTTTCCTTGCAAACTTGCTCTAAACAGACCTCTTTTGATGTTTTTAATGGAAGAATGTATTCTGTTTGATGTAGTGCTTGGTACTTATCTTGTTTTTCAGTAGGATTATTTGTTGGTGCACAATATGCAATAATGTGACATTCTGATATGAATAGCCTACTTAATGGATATATTCAGTGGGTTAATAAATGTCTTCTGAGTTGGGTTTGTGAGAGAAAATGTGTACATGTTTACGTGGACATCTCATTAAAGCGGTCATATGATGGGGCTAAAATAAATATTATTGTTTGTTTTAGATGTAAGGCAATGTGTATTCAGGATTTAAGGTAAAAAAAAACACTGTTTTATCCACATACCGTGCATTTTTATATCTCCTCCCTGCCCCGCCTCTCTGAAAAGTGCAGATTTTTAACAAAGCTCATCGCTCTGATAAGCGAGGTGTGCTATGATTGGCCAGTTAACCAGTGCGTAGTGATTGGTTGAATACTGCAAGCGTGTGACGGAAATGTAACGCCTTTTACCATATTTGGAACATCAGGTTCCAAAGCAATTGTACTGACAGGTACCGAAGCTACCAAAAATGTTCCTTTGCGTGAACTGTATAATTGGTTTAAGAAACAAATTGTACCGTGTTGCTCTACACCATCCCAAGCTCTTTGCAAGCTGCCTGTGTTTCTGTAATACAACACAAAGCAAATGCACAACCTCTACAGTTTATAATGAACAGAGCCCACCATCCAACGCAAAAATGTCACTAATCTGACATCACAATAATGCGTTTTTACTTACGGCATTCTCTGTGGTTTGGTAACAACACACTTACTGACGCACGTTTTATTGATGGCCGTCTGGTAAAGAGCAATAGGTCAGAACAGCCATGCATTTAAACTGAAGTCATTAATCTACTTGTTTGATGGAAAGGAATGCTGGGCAGTTTGTCATCTGTAGCCTTCAATGAATGCTAAGTAGATTCTATATAGTCTGCTTAAGCACAGGCATAACAATGAGTTTACTGTTCATTCTGTACATTAAGAACTATTGGGGAGCACCTGTTCTTGCTTATTTTGGCATTATAGTTGACAGTTGCGATGTATTATTGAATATTCATCTTGTTTTGATTCCAAACAGCATGAGATTTCTTAAAAAGGTAATTCACCCAAAAATAAAAACTCTGTAATCATTTACTGACCCGCAAGTTGTTCCCAACCTGTATAAGTTCTTTGTTTGGTTGAACACAAACAAAGATATTTGGAAGAATGTTGACGATTGAGATTTCTGAGGCACCATTGACTACCATAGTTGAAAAACAAACGGTATATTGAACACAAAATTAGATATTTTGAAGAGTTTTCTGTAGGACTATGGTAGTGAATGGTGCCCCAGAAATCCCAATTGATTACATTTTTCTAAATATCTTTTTTTTGTGTTTACCAGAACAAAGAAATGTATACATGTTTGAAACAACTAGAGGTTGAATTTTAATTTTTTCTGGTTTACGATCCCTTTAAGAAAACCCGTGCTGTCTGTATTTAAAACTATTCAATATGTTACAGGTCAGAATCCGACACACTCCCGGCCCATTTTGTCAAATTTTAATCACAATATCTCAAATAGTTTCTCTGTCAGTGTTATATATCTGCCTACGCAGTTGCTTGCCAAACAAAATGAGACAGTCCACTTGTCAAATTCCACCTTTTCTGGTCCACTTTATCAAGTTTATTGTTTATTTTGAACTTTGAAAATATTTTGTCCAGTTAGTACCAAACATTAAAAGCTTTGCTTATTTACACTTCCTGTGACTGAATGCTGCCAGTTTTCCAAGCCATGTGCATCCGTATGATAACAGACACTTTCAAAACCATTCTACAGTATTTCATCCCCACACTTGAGTTTTGAAGTTTCCGCACACTTCCTACACCTTTCTCTCTCCTTTCTTACGTTGAATTTCGTTGCACGGACAAAAGAGTGCCCTGTCAGCACTTCCAAGTACAGCATGTGAATTTTTAAACGGGAGATTTCACGCTCCAGTGGATCGTACATGATATGAGTCATTGTATGCAGTTTATTCATACAAGCTATATGGCACATTTGTGATCTTGTTGTGTATCTCTTGATCGGAATCGGTATGTTTTTTAAGAACTGTGTTCAGCGAGAGTCAGAGAGAGGGCAGGTAAAATCACATTGTGATGAATGGCAGACGGAGCTCGGCTCTGTACATTTGTGATTAATTAAAAGAGTAATTAAAGTGGTAATTGAAGCCCTGAAGGAACCATTTTTCCAGGCTCCGTTGTGACAGTGTTGTGTGAATCACCAGGACGGGTATCCATCCATTTAATCCTGGTGATCCCATTTGGGAAATGGTCTAGGAACCTGGTTGAGAGTCTTTGGACTCGGGTTAGATGGAATCTAATTACTTGCTTATGAGAGCAGGGCTTTGGCATTTCATAATTGTAGGGTTCATCAAGAAATAACAGACAATAAGAGACAGGCTCACGGTGGTTGTATGAGTGTATGGTAATTCTCTTATAATTGGGATCTGTCGTGGGCCTCCTGTATAATGTTGCTGACTGGAATTACTGAAAGGGGAAAGGTTCCTTTGTTGAACAGTCTGATCTTAACAAATAACCTGCATTATGCAAAGTGTTTTAATTACAAGTTAGTATACGGTACGCTTTTTAAGCAATTTTCAACACTATAATGTTTTCATTATTATCTGTGTCTTTTCCTGAAACCTACTGTATCATATTCATCAATGTGTTTGCGAAGAATCGTGATGGGGAGAATTTCATTAGCGTTATCCTTTATCCTGTCAACCTTTTCATGCTTATTTGATGCCGACCTTTCCTGGCATATTACATGAAATGATTTGCAAAATCAATAAAGGAAGTTCCTTATGTAACATTTTTGGTCATCCTAGTTGAAGGGTGGGAGGAATAAAGGAATGAGTAAAAGATGCAGCTTTTTTCTCTGTAATGGCTCATTTTCTTCGGCTTTTCTTTGAAGGAGTGTAGCTGTCGGAAAACATTCTCCTCAGAGCGTTAAGTTGCCTTAGGGTGATGGACCTTACCTTTAATTCACTGGCATTTGAGGAGAACTTTGAGGTACATTTATTCAGATGAGATCTTTCTTTTTAACTAGAAGCAATCGCAGTGTTCCTTCATCTATCTTCTATTCCCTCCTGTTTCAGAATGATATTTAAAAGGAACCACTTTGTTGATTCATGAGCAAGTTTGCGATTCTGTACCTCGTTTTGTGTCAAGGTTGTGGGTTTGATTCTCTGAGAACATTCAAATGCATAATAAACATCCATCATAAGTCATGTCTACCAAAAGCAATGAGTTAGACACCTCAGAACTTCAAATGAGTGGCAGGTTGTTACGACCCACCTATGACTCGTACCCGTCTAGGGTTTTTAGGAGGGGAACATATGTAACCAGCTCCGACACACATCAACGTGTAACACTGAGTGACTAGAGAAAACACGAGAGACCACTGAATAAAGTAACTATGCGTTTAATAAATATAATAGATTATATACAAGACCAAAAACCCAACCACAAAAGGAAAGAAAAAGGGGAAAAACGGATTGTGCCAAACAAACGAAAGTAATATAAGCAAAAAAGTTATCTAACACATTTAACCTCTAATACTAAACTAAAAAAAAGAAAAGATCAAAAGGAAAATACTTCAACGTCCGGGACGTCGTAACTAAGCTACACTAACTAATAAACATAATACAGCGGGTGGCACAAATCCCTAACTAGTGTTCTAATACAATAAATTGACTACATGTGTACAATGTACGTCACGTGACCTCTTACCTATCCCCTTCTCCTTTGTGGACCGCAACATTCACAAAGTGAAAAAGGGTTTTTGGACCCAGCCGAAGCAAGGAACAATAATCACACATGAGAACAACGTGATAAAACATACAAACAGTTTTCTCTTTTTCCTTCTCTCTCTAAACAAGCAATGGTTCTCTAGGCAAAACTCTCTACCCAAAAGTTCTCTCTCAATCTGGAAGCAGCACGGTCTTTAAATATCCGCTTCACCAGGTGTCACTCATCACGCTAAAACCGCTCCCGCCTCCCCAAAGCACGGCCACTCATCTCAGTCTTAACTGACAAGCAAGATAGCCAATCAGCAACAACCTAAGAAAGTGAAAGTAAGAGAAACAGACAGAACGGAAAAACAATACAACACACAATACTATAAACGTCCTAACGGACGTAACACCCCCATTTAAGATTTTAAACTCAACGTTTAAATAAAACACCAAAACTTCATACCCTTCATTTTAAACTCTAGAAAGAGTATCTGCGAGGATATTTTCAGATCCTTTCTTATGATGAATCTCTATCTGAAAGTTCTGTATGAATAATGCCCAACGCATTAGTCGTTGGTTTGCATTGTACATGCGAGACAAAATACGAGGGGTTGGTGATCGGTAAACACAACAATAGGCAAATTAGAAGAACCCAGATAAACTTCAAAGAATTGTAACGCTAGTAACAATGCTAAGGTTTCCTTCTCGATGGTAGAATAGTTTGCCTGATACTTGTTGAACTTACGCGAAAAGAAACACACCGGATGGTCCACGCCATCCTGAGTTTCCTGAATCAGAACTGCACCAGCGCCTACTGCGCTCGCATCAACCTCTAACTTGAACGCCCGCTCAAACTGAGGAGCGGTCAAAACGGGACTGGTACACATTAATGCTTTCGCATTTCCAAAGGCTACTTGACACTCTTCTGACCACACAAATGTTTTCTTAGGGCTGAGGAGATCCGTAAGAGGGCTTACCACTGTAGCAAATTCTTGCAAAAACTTCGGTAATACCCAATCATACCTAAAAAACGCCTCAACTCTCGCCTTGTACTGGGTACAGGAAAGTCAGTAATAGCCGCTACTTTCTCTTCCACCGGCTTTACTTGTCCATTTCCTACACATTTTCCTAAATAAGTCACAGTTGCTTGACCAAACACGCATTTCGCGAGGTTAATGGTTAACGACGCACGTTCTAAACGTTTAAACACTGGTGCAGCAAAGACATATGTCAGTCCAGTCATTGGAAAAGATCACTAAGTCATCTAAATATGCTCTACAATTCGGTACACCAGCGAGAACAGTTTGTATCAACCGCTGGAACGTAGCAGGGTGCGTTTCGTAACCCGAATGCCATAACTCGATATTGTAGGAAAGAATCTGGAGTTACGAAAGCAGATATGTCAGATGCACGTGGGGTTAATGGTACTTGCCAATACCCTTTCAGTAAATCAAGTTTACTAACGAACTTTGCTGAACCAACACTATCAACGCAATCCTCCATTCTCGGCAGTGGATAACAATCAGGTACGGTGACAGCATTAACCTTTCGGTAGTCTGTACAAAACCGAAAGGAACCATCAGGTTTCTTTACCAGAAGACATGGGGAACTCCACGGACTTGAACTATGACGAGCTAAATCATTTTGTAACAAATAGTCAATTTCGGTCTTCATTACGGACCTCTTAATTTCGTTAACACGATATGGATTTGCTTTATCGGCTTTGCATCTTTAACTTCAATGTCATGTTCTAGTACTCTAGTCTGAGATGGAACATCAGAAAATAGGGCTGGAAAGGACATGATAAGCGTTATCACATCACCTCTTTTCTCATTAGGTACAGAAGACAAGTGAGAAGACAAATTAGAAAGTATAGCAGAGTTTTCCAACTGACTACACTGTTGCGGAGTATTTCTCACCATCAATCCATCCTCATCAGCATTCGCATCACCTTCTACAACAGCCAAAACTTGTGACGTTACTAATACCACTGTATTGTCAGTGTCCTGCTTCACAGGTTCACATTCGTCACGGTCATGATATGCTTTAAGCATGTTAATGTGGCAAACGCGTGTTTTGCGCCGTCTGTCAGGAGTGCAAATTACATAGTCCGTATCACTAAGTTTCTTAACAATATTATACGGACCTGAAAATTTAGCACATAAAGCAGACCCTGGTATCGGTAATAATACCACCACTTTATTATCAGGCAGAAAGACCGTGCGACAGCATGTCTATCAAATCGTTCCTTCATCACGGATTGCGCGTTTGTCAAAAACGTACGCGCAAGATCACATGCGCTATGCAATTTTTCCTCGGAATTGACTAACGTAATCAAGAACGTTCGTTAGTTTCACGGTTTTATCCTCCAACATCTGATCTTTTAGAACTTTTAACGGTCCTCGAAGTGTATGTCCAAAAACCAATTCGGCTGGACTAAATCCAAGTGATTCTTGTACACTTTCCCGCACAGCAAATAACACTAACGGAATACCTTCATCCCAATCTTTACTTGTGTCCATACAAAATTTTCGAAGCATGGCTTTTAAAGTTTGATGAAATCTTTCGATCGCACCTTGACTTTCTGGATGGTATGCACTAGATATACGATGTTCGATAGACAAAGATTTCAGTGTTTGCGTAAAAACTCGTGACAAAAAATTTGTACCTTGATCTGTTTGGACGACTTTAGGAAGTCCAAACGTAGAAAAGAACTTGATCAACGCCTTCAAAACAACAGGAGCCGTAATCTTTCGTAACGGAATAGCTTCGGGAAATCTGGTCGCTCTACACATAATAGTACAGAGATATTGATTACCTGCTTTCGTTTTCGGTAACGGTCCGACACAGTCAATCAGTACCTCCTCAAACGCTTCTCCTAACACCGGAATTGGAGACAGTGGAGCAGGCGAGATACCCTGATTTGGCTTTCCTGCAATTTGACACGTGTGACATGTACGACAAAACTTGGTTACGTCACGTTTCAACCCAGGCCAAAAAAAATGCTGCAAAATGCGATGGTAAGTTTTAGTTACCCCTAAATGTCCAGAGAGCACATGTTCATGCGCTAAACACAATACATGAGAACGATATTTGAGTGGAACTACCACTTGATATACCACGTTCCAATCTAAATCCTCCTCAACTTTAGAACACCACTTTCGCATAAGCAAATCATTGTCTCTGAAATATGCAGTATTTCTTTTCTTAGCGGCCTCACAACTTATCACAGCTGACAACATTTCTTCAAAGAGGGATCATCGTTTTGTGCTATCACGATCTGAGAACGAGTAAGCGGTAGCTTTAACAAAGCAAAACTTTCTAACACGTTCTCCGAATTTTTCACCTTAGGAACGTTTTCAGAACTTTCTTCGTTTCTGAAACTTCCTCACGCTCCGCTAACACATTTCCTACCAGTGATTCCGCTAAGTCAACTTCGCCCACAGTTTTAGCTGACTGAGCGCGCGTCACTGCACAAGAAGAAAACACTTCTGGGTGCTGACTACCAACATCACCTACTAAACATACCTGTGGAACATCAATCACTTCTGGAACTGGCAAAACTTTGCCTCCAGCTAAGTCGTTTCCTAAAATGAGAGTTATTCCTTTAACAGGAAGCGAGTTCCGAATTCCAACTCGCACAACACCCGAAAGCAGAGAACAGCGTAAGTGTACATTATGCAAAGGCACAGACACTACTTGCATTTCTATTCCACGAATTAACACATTTGAGCCACAATATGATTCGTCAGAGAACGGTAACACATCAGACAGCATAATTGACTGCATAGCCCCTGTATCTCGGAGAATGCAGATTTCTGTCCGATCCTCCTCCTTTCCAGATAAGGAAACAAACCCTCGCATAACGAAAGGGTTATAATTTGTGTCACAAACATCAGTACAACATGATAATTCAGACGGTAGTACAGTCTTCATTAATGCAACACTCTTCGGGTTCTTAGACTGCGATTTACGCATAAGCACTGGACAATCAGCAATCAAATGCCCTGGTTTATGGCAGTAAAAACAATCCCTTAACTCTTTTGATTTCGGCATTCCAGCTTTCTCTCGACAATCTTGAGTTTGAGACGGACTAGTAACCATGCTCTTTTCAGTGCGAGTCACGAAAAATACCCCCTTATGAGTGAGCATGAATTCATCTGCTAACACAGCAGCTTGCGCTACTGAACTAACCTTCTGTTTCGTTCAGATAGACAACTACTCTGTCAGATAAACACGCCTTAAATTCCTCCAGCAGAACTAGTTCTCTTAAAGAATTGAAATCATCAGTCTTAGTTGCACTACACCATTTATCAAAGAGAAGAGCTTTCTCTCGAGAAAATTCCACAAATGTTCGTGACGAGTTCTTCTTATGGCCTCTAAACTTTTGTCGATATGCTTCTGGAACTAACTCATAAGCACGTAAAATTGCCAATTTTACTGCATCATAATTCAAACTATCCTCTAAGGAAAGAGTAGAGAACACCTCTAAGGCTTTACCCATTAAACGACATTGCAATAACAAAGACCAGCAATCCTTTGGCCACCGAAAAGACATAGCAATGCGCTCAAAGGCACTAAAGTAGGAATCAACCTCAGCTTCACGAAAATGTGGCACTAGTATAATATTTTTACCAACATCGAATGACTCGGTTGCTATGGACGAAACAGACGTCGCGGCAACAGTGGGAGGAGACACTATAACGGGAGCACGATCAACAGTGGCAGCGGGAATGACACGAGGGAGATCTGGTAACGCAGCGGAGCCTCCCACAATTCGCATTGCGTCAAGCTCCAACTGTCGCATTTTTACCTGTTTCTCCGCCTCGATCTCGAATTTACGAACTTGTAATCGCAAATCCATTTCCGCTTGCAGAGCCTGTATCTTCTCCTGTGATTCAAGCTGCAAACGAGCCAAACGGACTTTAAGTCTCGTTTCGCCTTTTGAGCAAACAGACATAGGGGAGAATGGTTCAAACGAGGGTAAGCCCGCCCTAGCCTCAGCCTCAACCTCCGCCGTAGGCGCTAGCTCCTCCTCGCTCACCTCCTCACTCCTCTCAAACACCTCCCTCTCCACACTGTTCCTAACTGTTGGTTTCTCCTGCAACACAAGTACATTCAACTCCACCAAACGATCAAATACCACAGACTTAATCTCTTCCTTACGTGACTGCTTATTTACTGAAATCTGAAAATGACTTGCTATATTTAACAAATCCTCCTTCCTACAACCATCTAATTCCTCTTGCGAGGGACTATCAAGAACCTTTCTAATATGAACATCCTAGCGACCTAGAACCAACGCACAAATTTTCCACACACGCAGTGATACAAGAGACGGTGTCATGAACTGGTTAACTATTAATTCAGTTAGAATCCCAGACGAGCCCCCATTATGTTACGACCCACCTATGACTCGTACCCGTCTAGGGTTTTTAGGAGGGGAACATATGTAACCAGCTCCGACACATCAACGTGTAACACTGAGTGACTAGAGAAAACACGAGAGACCACTGAATAAAGTAACTATGCGTTTAATAAATATAATAGATTATATACAAGACCAAAAACCCAACCACAAAAGGAAAGAAAAAGGGGAAAAACGGATTGTGCCAAACAAACGAAAGTAATATAAGCAAAAAAGTTATCTAACACATTTAACCTCTAATACTAAACTAAAAAAAGAAAAGATCAAAAGGAAAATACTTCAACGTCCGGGACGTCGTAACTAAGCTACACTAACTAATAAACATAAATACAGCGGGTGGCACAAATCCCTAACTAGTGTTCTAATACAATAAATTGACTACATGTGTACAATGTACGTCACGTGACCTCTTACCTATCCCCTTCTCCTTTGTGGACCGCAACATTCACAAAGTGAAAAAGGGTTTTTGGACCCAGCCGAAGCAAGGAACAATAATCACACATGAGAACAACGTGATAAAACATACAAACAGTTTTCTCTTTTTCCTTCTCTCTCTAAACAAGCAATGGTTCTCTAGGCAAAACTCTCTACCCAAAAGTTCTCTCTCAATCTGGAAGCAGCACGGTCTTTAAATATCCGCTTCACCAGGTGTCACTCATCACGCTAAAACCGCTCCCGCCTCCCCAAAGCACGGCCACTCATCTCAGTCTTAACTGACAAGCAAGATAGCCAATCAGCAACAACCTAAGAAAGTGAAAGTAAGAGAAACAGACAGAACGGAAAAACAATACAACACACAATACTATAAACGTCCTAACGGACGTAACACAGGTTATCAAGAAAGCGCTGGGTTTCTTGAAGCTTCTCATTATCCATGGGTTTTCAGATTGTGTCATAGTTAAGAAAGTTTAAAAGTCCCGTAATTGGTTTTGCCATCAGCGAAATCAATAAGAGAGGTGCTGAGAGAGGATTACCACTTTAACATTCATGGAAGGAGTGCGAAGACCACAGCGATTTATCAGCCGTTAATGAGTGGGATGAAAAGAGTCTTCTGTCTGAACTAGACCAGAAAACATTCAGCCTGCAGCTATTCATTCTCATTAGTGCCAGCAGATCCCCTCCCTTCATTACACATGAAAATATGACCTAAGCATGTTATACAAGATTATAATGAATTATCATATTCACAAGAGAAATTAAGTCAATTGCTTTTTTGCTCTATTTATGAGTAATTAAGTAACTAAGATAAGAGCATGTGGTGAGGTGAAAGGTGAAATCGGTTGTAGGAGCTTTCATTGCATTATGGTAAGGGGGAAAAAGCAATTTAAGTCATGGTACACAGAAATCCTATCTATGGCCCTGATGGTAGTTTTGTTTATCTATTATTTGGAGCTGTTTTTGTTGTCTGCCGTAGGTTTCGTGGTAACAGAGATAGAATAGACATCTAAGTTGCAACTGAAAGAGTAAAAGGAAGGGATAAGAGATGATATCTCCTACAAGAGAGTGCGACGCTATATGTCATTGAGGCTAAGAAAAGAACACAACACAATGGCGAAAGGTTAACATTAGCTTTCTGTGTACTTATGTCTTGTAACACAAAAATACTGTTCTCTGGCATGTGCTTAGCCAGTCAACACTTGCGTCACTCCTATCCGCTTGTTAAGTCTGACATCACACACCACCACTTCCGGATCCAAACGCTCTATCAGATGACATAGGCAAACAACAAAATGTTAAATAATTACAGAAGAATGAAAAGCCTGTCATTAAAAGTAAGCAACATTTTATTATGGTGTATTATGTCGCTCCACAATCGTAAGACCTTCATTCATCTTCAGAACACAAATTAAGATGAAGCATTTTGATGAAGTCTGCTTTCTGACCACCCATGGACAGCAATGCAACTACCAGCTTAAGATGCAGAACCTTTAAGAAATCTGCTAAATGTAACTTTGGGTAGCTGGTATTTGGTGAATACTTGAAAGTCAAACTTTGCATTTCCGTCAGTTTAATGTGAAGCCAGCCTTTTTATCTGTCTACAGCAGGTCTTATGTACTGGATTTTCATTCGTGCAGTTGTAGGATTTTTCTTTGTTGGATGCCGGATTAATACTTCCAACAAAGGAAAATATAAAACTTCTTCCAATAGAGGTTATGGACGTGTCGTTCGCAAAATGTTACAGACCGAGGCGCGTGCAATTCTTAGCATTTCATAATTATTTGTGGTTTTAATATTGGTTATATAGCACTTAACCCCACCCTTAACCACTTTTCAGCCGTATAAACCACAACACGCGAATAAAAGTACAGTCACAGGTTGCACAAACTGACCAAAGACAGTGTCAAAGTATTACAAACAACTCGTGTCGCAGACCTTTTTGCACAGAAGCCGTACGATAACTTAATATGATGATGCCGTGTCCGTGATTGCATGCAGTTCATTAAAAAAATAAACCGGAACAGTAGCTAGATGCAGTCGATCACGGCAGCCAATACGTTTCACATTCAAAGCCAACGAAATGACGCGATTGGTCATGAGACACGGGAGAGCCAATGGCATCGAAGCTGGTAACTTTTCTTCTTGAAGTTTTTTTGTACAGTTCACCGGATCTGAGATTTTACGGCGGACAGTGATCGCTTTCGCATCTGTACCTCGTACAAATCTATCGTTTTGCGTTGGTACCCATGGGATACTGTATCTGTATTTTTGAACAACATTGAGACTGCTCGTATCTTGTGTTTTATATTACGATTCATTACTTGCGCAGACTGCCTGAATAGTGTCATGTAAACGCAATTATCCTGCCCAAACCCTGAAACATCATCATTGCAAATTATATCCAATATACAATTTCATAACTACGGTAAAGCTTGCGTCCCCTGCTCAAAAAATTACGCCAAAGGGGTACCCTGCGCGTCAAAAGTGACACTGAGGGGTGCTGACTATGAAGATAAATCAGCACCAAAACTTGTGAGCATGTATATTTTTATTTGGGAACTTGTAAAGTAAGTTTTTCTACCTGTACAGTAAGATCTACACGCACAGCCCAAAGGTGAAAACTTGTAATACATAATTGTATTTATACTATTATTTGCTAGATCCTTTCATTGTGATTTTTCCTGCCATTAGGGGGGCGGTGTGGCTCAGCCGCTTGACGTCATCAAATGCCGCTCTTTCTCTCGCCTCTGAGCTTTCAAGTGCACAAGTTAGTTTTGCATCGGGTTTATAGCAAAAGTGCTAGCAAAGGTCGTGGCAGGAAGATTTGAAACTGATGTGACAGATTTGAGAGGTTGTAGATGCCTATTTGTGGTTGCAATTCAAATCTGAATCTGAAAAAGTGTAAATATGTACTATGCATTATACAGCAAAGATTGTATTTTCTGCTTAGATTAAGGTTTTATGGAGTGGACCAGAAAATCATGTGGTTGTTTTATCAGGCGGTTATAGAGAGTATAATCAGATATGGTATTACAGTTTGGTTTGGTTACCTTACAGTTCAGGTAAAAAGTAAGCTGGTACGCTTGGTAAAAATAGCGATGAAGACCACGAGGAGAAAGGACTATTTGTCCCTTGGTTCAATGTATGAACAGTCTGTTCTCAGAGAAGCACATAAAATATTAGCTGATCCACTTCATGTATTGCATTCTGAATTGCTACCTTCTGGAAGAAGATACAGACTCCCAATGTGTAGGTATAATCATTTTAATAAGTCTTTTTATACCTATTTAAATCAAAAGGTTAAATGAAGAATGAGTGTTGCTATTTATTTATTTGTATTTTGTATTGTTGAATTCATTATTTTTGTCTTTTTAAAGTTTTTGTCAATGTAAACACCTTGAGTCCAACACAAATTTCCCCCCTGGGGTAAAATTTGCAGCAAGGTGCTTAAAATACAATGCATAACCAGGATTATGTAATTACCAGTCACATGGCATTTTTCTCCTTATTGCCGCAGAAAAAATAAGAGACCATTTAAAAATCTTACTATTTTTAAGAATGTGTTAAAGTAAAATCATCATTGTTGTTTTATTCTGTAATCTACTAACAATATTTTCCCAAATTTCTAAGAAAATATTTCTATGTGTATTTATTTGCAGATTATGAAAACTGGAGTAACAGGCCAAAACATCTCCTTATTTTTTCAGAATTCAAATACTGCAAAGAAAACAAGTGAATTTTTACTTATATGCAATACAACACTAATATTTCTACAAGTATTTAGGAAAACTTCATTTTTCAATCTTTTCACCACCATTTTTTATGTCTATCGATTTGTATCAAAGTTTTCATATGTCTTGTCATGCTGTCAGTTTCTCACATTAATGTTGGATGACTTTATGTCACTCCTCAGGTTTGGAATGGTCTATTAATTATTTCCACGTCTCCATTTTGTGTCTTTATGTAATAACATCATCAACCAAGGTTGTTTGGGTATATGTTTTTTTTCTTCATCTCAAAGAGAGAGAGACATTCAGAATTGAAATCACACTGTTCTTCTGCCCGGCCCACCACCTGTGCAGTGCTGCTGCCAAGAGGCTATCTATTTCCCGGGAAGGAGGCCAGGATAGTGAAACACTGGATAGCAGCCACCAGGTTAGACCAGGGAAGCATGTAGTTCCTGAAACTCATTCTTAAAGGCCACTGACAGGTCAGGCAGAAAAATACGCTAAGACCTGGAGAAGTATTCAAAGCACGTGTTGCTGGTCCTGCTAGCAAATACGTTTTTTTGACCATCTCAGCACACACAAAATTGTATATTGCAAAGCAAAGAAAGTGTACTGTAAATGATTTTGTTCTTACAAAACAAAGCGCAATACCTTTTGAAACTTTACTATTTTACAAATGTACTATTAGTTTTAGCTCAATGACCAGAATAAAAAAAATAATAACAATAATAAAATCAGAGTTATTATATAGTTTGTTTTATTACAGGTTTATTAATATTTTAAATTTAATATTTTTATTTTAGTACACTTTTTAGCCTTTTTGTTATATGCTTTTGCTTTTGTCATTTTATCATTTTTTATGGTGCTATATAAGATAATTTTAGTTTTTGTTTACCATTATAATTTTGGTGCCTTAAGCGTATTTTAGTGTGTTTCTGAGGCAAATTTTTATTTAGTTAAAGTTTTTCCAATAATCTTATGCCAATACTTATTTGATTTTAATAAACATAATTGTTTTCAAAGTTTTAATTTTAGTAAACTATAATAGTCTTGAATAAAATAAAATAAAATAAATAATCACACTGTTAGTGTTTGTTCTCTGATATGCAAAATACATGTTCTTTGTATTTTGCATATCAAATATATGAAGAATTTTAAATCGGTTAACATTCAACAAATATGTGGAAGCATCAAAACTTGATTTAAAACCTATTGTTATTTTTTATAAGCAAACATAGGAAAATATGAATGCTCAATATGAGCACTGGAGTTCAATACACAACGGAATGGAATGTATTTATATATGCGCTATAAAATTGCACCACACACATTGATGGCACACACGTTTAGTATGTGCAACGTACTGTAACACAAATTCATTATAGTGCACTCCTGCATAACAGCAGGTGGCAAATAAACCAAGATCATGGTTAGCACCTCAACATTTATCATTAGGCCTCAGGAAGTAATTATGGTTGGGGAGATTGGCCTGACAGCAGGATTCCATAAAGTGTTCAGCATTTGGAGGTGATTGTGTGCTGTAAAAGAGGTTGAAGATCCTGCTTACTGTGGTGCCATTGCACTGTGAAATACTGTGGACTCTTTGAGAAGATTTTTGTCTTACTCTTGGAGAAGATCTTGATGAAGAGCTTTAGCATCACGGCAAGTTGCTTTTAAACTACCATATTGGCTCCCCATCCAATGTAGGAGCTGGAAAGCAGTTTGGTGTGACATGAGGGATTGAAACGGCACATATCATCTGAATGTGAGGGAAATGCAAAGAATGGAAGTTGAGGTTGTACCCACCATTGGCATAACAATTAGCAAAAATGTACTCTTGCCATTTTACCTTCTTAATTTGGCCCCAAATCAGTCATTTGAAACACTTGCCCTCAGATCAAAATGTTTTATTTATCATGAACACTTCAGTCAAGTGACCCTAAACTCTTTATTTGTCAGTTTGTCTGTCTGTTACGGTATACTGTTATGCTAACACATGCGCATACTAAATCATTCTAGCATCTTTAATCATGATAGCATCATAGATATTTAATAACTAGATGCCGCAGCATTCGAGTGCTTCAGAGATGCGCCTGCCATTTTGGAAAGGTCAACGTTTAAGCTGCTTTTGACATCACTCACTGTATGGTCAAATGAAAGAATAATGCACACATTCTAGCTAAAAACTGTTCGATATAAAACGAGACAAATTCCCCAAAAATGGTACACCTTTCTCAGGGGAGAGTTTATTTGTTTTTAATTGTATTAACCCATTATTACACGTTTTTAAAACAATGGTAACTTTTTGGGTCATGTTTGCTAACGTCGTCTTGCTTAACAGTTATGCTTTGCTAATTTGCTCTACAAAACATCATGCAAAATATTGCAATTAATCATAGCTAGGTGTTTTTGCAAAATGCAAATTTATTTAAAGTAAATGTGTTTCTGTGGACAGCCCTTGCCATATTATAAACCGTTGTTAATGAATAGGAAAATTGCAAACTTGGCGGCCCTGACTTTCCAACCAGCTTGCAAGTCCCACAAGTGGCCAATTGAAAACTATGTTTATATAGCCAAAATTGAAGGTGTGTGGGGTGATTTTGTCAGTCGATGTCACGGTTATACATCAGAATGGACAACAGAAATAGATCATATATAAATTAACAGCTTTATTAGGCAATAAGCTGAATGTTGAGAGAGATGAAGTGAAACGGGTCTGAAGTTGCAACTCAAAAACTATAAGATGATGTCACAAATATTATCATTAGCGTGTGACGTCATCCAGCGCCACAGTTCCGCAAAATCCAAGCCGAAACACTGCTAGTAATAATGCAAGCATCAAGCTTAAACATTCTCACATCATATAAAACATTGTGTTTACTAGAGTTGTGTTTGACCATTCATAAGGAGTTTTTCCACGGCGAACATCACTGACATTTAATACAGTACATATCTTATTCATGTCTTAGAGCAAAAGCAAGCATTTTGTGGTCAAATCTTATTTTTGTTTTTTAGATGTCATCAGAAAGCAACATGTCTTGGTGCCACTATCTCACTTTACGTTTAATTATGACGTATTATTGAATTTAGGCTTAAATGTTCCCACCAGCGGCTTCATCCTTTACATGGTAAAACGCAGCGAGGATGACTGTTTAACCTCGCTCAGAGTCTGATCTGTTGTCTGTTTTGTGCTGTTAGCGATAATTAGTGTTATGGGAGTGATTACGGGTAAAGACGGTTTGCACAGCGAGACTGCAGCTTTCATAAGCCTTTCAGCCAAAATATGCCGGAGTTTGATTTAGTGACAGTTTTATTTATTTATTCACTTATTCAATTATTTACAAAAGAAAACCTCTTGTTCTTGTTGCATTTGGAAAATGTAAAAAACGATTTATTCCTAGTGTAATTATGTTTCATTCTAAGAAAGGGTAATAAATAGTCTCATTTCTTAAACGTTTGCATCAACATCCAAATGACCTGATACTCAAGTCATTTTCTGCAGTTATCTACTCATTTGTTTCCCTTGGGTGTGATTGTGACAATTTGATTTGTTGGATGTGTGTGGATTCCTGACATTCTCTTTCATCAGTTGTCCCATTTGTATTGCAGAGCCCTCAAATGGCAGGACTGCTCAAATACCTTAAAGATGACGGTATTTTCAAAGTCAGCTTTCAAACACATTTAAATAGGACTTTAATTAAATAGGATTTTATTTTGTCTTTCATTGGTGGATGTGCATTCTGAACACATAATCATTAATACAGGATCCTGCTGAATCTAATAACAATGACATCGTAATTACTACATATTTAACTTTGACAATCACACCCTATTGTTTGAAACATATTTCTGTTTAGGAGACCACTCTGTAGTGAGACAATCCAGAAAGCACACCACTGCACACAACCCGTACCCATGAATTGCGCATAAATAACACGCTGTTGCATTATCATGTAATACGTACGCCAAAGTTCGATTTTGCGTGCATATGATACGCCAATGTTTGCATGAATAACACATAAATAAGAGGCCACAAGAAAGAATGCAAGAATGAACAAGACTTCTTTCAGAAAGTTGTGCTGGTCATTATTTATGGTAGAAAGAAGCAAACTAATTCTAAGCAAAACGAATTCCTTCTTAAAGTACATTTAATCATGTAATATAATCATGTAATACGTACGCCAAAGTTCAATTTTTTCCGTGCATATGATACGCCAATGTTTGCATGCACCTGGGGGGAGAGAGCAGCCATTTTGAAACGTACGTGAAGAGGAAACACTGAAATAATTAAAATAATACTGTTAGGTTTAGGGTTTGGGTAGATGTTATAATATGCACGCACAGGTTAATATAGGTAAAATTGCTGATTAATATGCACACACGCTAAATTGGCGTATCATATGCACGCAAATATAGGCGTATTGTATGCACGCAAAATCGACTTTGGCGTACGTATTACACGATATTGCACAGCACGTGTTATTTATGCGCAATTCATGAGAGTGGGCTCTCACACATCATCCATCTCCGTTTCAGTCGCCCAACCCTAAGAAAATATATTAAAGAGTAAATATTTTGATATTATTGCAGGTCTTACTTTGGTTTATGGAATAACCAACAATAAGTTTACGTACATACACGGTGTAAAAACACTTAAATTTTCTAATAATAGCCAGTTATTATTTACTCTCTTTTTGACTGACTCTCAAATTCCCCTTCCTTTCTGTCAGCCTACTCTGATTGGTCAGATGGTCTTGTCTGCAGTGATTGGTCTACTGCGTGCAAAATGGAACGTAGGCGGGCATTACACGGAGTGACGCAAATCTGACCCGGAACTGAAAGTAGAACGACAGACGAGTCGTTCGCGTGAATCAGAGTCGATTCCTTTTTTCCCAAGCCAATTACTTTGTTATTCGTTCACTTTCGGCTTTACAACTTGCCAGACTGCTGACATTCACACAGCAACATTACACACTGCATGACATGTAATTTTAAAGGGGATGTGCAACGATGTTTCATGCATTCTGACTTCTTAACAATGTTAAGCATCTTCTCATGCTTGACATGGTCAAATTGTCAAAAAACGAGTTGGACGTATGAGGTAGTATTTCTGTGCTCGATACACTACCCCAGCGCTTGTATAGGTTTCGGAAAGTGTTTTTAAACATGAAAATCCGTTTTGTAACAACTTTTCTCAGTCCCTTATTGGGCCATTCTCTCGGAAAAGCACACGGAAAGGCTATAGACATAGTCCGCCCACGCGTCTACCGACGAGTGATAGGAAGACCTGCTTACTATCAAGATCGGCTGCGCTGCATCAAGATTCGTTGTGCTGAGGGCCTGCAGCTGCATCTCATTATGCATGGTATTTTATGTAATGGATGTTGTATAAATGGTGGAAATAACGCTGGTTTTTGAGATCGTTTGAAACTGATAGATGGTGCGGTAAAAGATGCCAGACATGTACCGCACACGGTACATATGTCTGAGTTTAGTTGGCAATGGGTGCACACGTGCTTTAGTTCCGCAAGAAATCCCAACCCCCCCTCCCCCCCCGCATGCGTCATATGTTTTTGGAAATAATCGTACAGCTGTATCTGTCTTTTATAAATGTGATCAAACTACAGACTTTACAGATATTTTTACAGATACAATTCTGTAAATACTCAAGATTAACATGAGATATGCAGAAACTGTCCGAATTATGGCTACTTTAAGGACATTGTAAGTTACTCTTTAATATAAGTAACTATTTAACCTGTATGCTATTTCAAAAGATATTGTTACATTTCTATAATTGTGTCAGTGTTTTATTTGCTGTACGTGCCACAACATATATACAAAATGCGCTTTTTAGACCTGTTTGTCCATTTAGGGCTACTGTACAAAACATGGTGAATTCTGTGTATGTAGGCCAGTTATGTATGTAGATAGAAATAGCTTATTCTAAGGTAATACAAACAAAACGGTTCATTATGTAAGGTCTTAATACCACCTCTGAAGACATAGTTTTGTATATTATATTGTATTTCTGTCAATGGATCCTCCTTAAAATCCCACACTGCTCCTTTAAGTACTTCTGTATTGTTGTTCTGATACATTTTTGTCTGATTTTGCTTTCATCTACCACATCAACATAGCACAGCTAATGTATTCCACCTACATTTGTCTCCTACGATTGAAAATACGGACCCGTCGTCACAGGGTGGCGAACGTTGTGTCATATTTGAGTAGTTTTTTGTCTGTGTTATGCTGTCACCTGTAATGTGTTGAAAGGAGTGTTTTACATACCCCTCTTTCCTCTCCTGTCAATCATTCATCAGAGCCTTTATGATTTAGTCTTTTTATATCCCACAAGACATTTGCACTGAAGGGTTTTAAGAGTATGCTTTTATTTCTCATTCTGTAGTCAACTTTTGTTTTTATTACCTCCGTTTTTACAACAGATCTTTACAAAAGCACCATGAAAGTTTGACGGCAAAGTGATGAAATAAGATGGTAATACTGGAGCTGCACGATTCATTTTTAATCGTGACGATGATTTCTGCCTCCAACGGTTGATTAAGCATAATCATGGCGATATTAATGTGTTGACAGAATGCGCAAACCATCATCGTGATATGGTCAGAAATTGGTGATTTTTAGGACTGAGAGCACTTTGAAATACAGTGTAACAGAAGTTCAGCAGTGACAGATAATTATTAGTATTAAGTATTAAAGGCAGCAAAGTGTAATAAATATGCAAAAGTTAAACAAGTTGAAACTGACAGAATGATCATGATTATTAATTGGGTTTGAGATTTTAAGTAAATTATTGTGGTAACGGTTTTGCCCAAACCTTGGTGATACCATGATACCATCAGATTCATATATCATTATGTTTTCATTAGGGCTGTCAAAAGATTAATCGCAATTAATCACATCCAGAATAAAGTTTGTGTTTACAAAATATATATCTGTGTGCTCTGCATAATAATTTTGTATTTATTAACACATAGACACCCATGCATATATTTAAGAAAAATCTAAATATTATTAAACATTTATATATTATTTCAATTGTTGGTAAATATAAATAAATACATGTAAATATTTGCTAAATATGTATACATGTGTATGTGTTGCTATTTATAAAAACATAATTAATTTTCACAGTACATAGACATATATTATGTAAACACAAACTTTTATTCTGGATGCGATTAATCGTGATTAATCTTTTGACAGCCCTAGTTTTCATAGAAAACTACTGTATTCAGAAATGTGATGATCATTCAACATGTATGACTAAGAACTTCATTTCTCTGGCCATAACAAAAAAAAATGTGGTTGTGATGTCACACAACGTCTTCTCATCTTTGGTCATATTGTCATCTCTACCACTAAATGAGGCAAGACTAAGTGTCTCTTCAAAAATCAATAATTGGCATTTAAAAAAAAATTAAAACAGGGTTTAATTTTGTTTATCCAATGATACAAAAACATCTATGCAATAATTGAAGTGTTTGGAGAAATTTTTCCCTTAAATCAATCACAGACTTTAACACAAACATGATTTATGTATCAATATAATTAATAAGTTATTTATAAAGAAAAATATTATTGTTCGGTTCCTGTTCTAAATCCAATAACACTCAGACACTGTATTTCGCTGCAGAAGTCTCAAATGTACCTTAAATGTACTTTGAGAAGGAATTACTTTTGCTTAGAATCAGTTTGCTTCTTTCTACCTTAAATAATGACCAGCACAACTTTCTGAAAGAAGTCTTGTTCATTCTTGCATTCTTTCTTGTGGCCTCTTATTTATGTGTTATTCGCCCATAGTGATTATATACATGTATACGTATGTGTTCATACTTACATCCAGACATTTGGCATTGACCTGTTGGATATTCATTGCATTGAAAAAGAGAGCGTTCTATTGAAAACATTTCTGCAGTTTGTGGGTTTATTAAAGAAAGATTTAGTCATTCGTATAACTTCAAAGAATAAAAGGTAAAAGACCGTGATCATGAAAGAAATACGTGACAATGTACACCACAGATCCGTGATTAGTTAACCAACACACTTGCATTATAATACCATCCAATGCATTTTTCCACACCCTCAAAATCACAGGATAGAAAAAACGCAGCTATGATTTACAGCCCATTATCAGATCATATCCACAGTGTCTCAGCAGTACCTAACAATAGTTAGCGCTTTTAATTTGAATCATTATCAAGCATCACCTGTGAGCTTAGATTATGTACAAAGGCATGAAGAAACCTTTAGTGCTGCCGTACCCCAGAGCTATTCCATGCATGCCGAGCATGTAGAAAAAGCCCCGCGGGTCTTGACTCCAAGTGCGGGAGGTGGATTTGGGTGTAGCGTACCTCTAACCCGGAGTTAATGAGCACCCTCCGGGCTTTTCCTCTCATTGGTGTGAGGTGAAGTTTCTTTGAGATACACAGAGCAACGGCTCCGTCTCTCCCACAGGGAGGATGCATTGGAGCATAACGTAGGCTTTATATTCTTGCACGGTTCATGAGGTCATTACTGTGAGGAGCATGTTGATGTGATTGGTTAGTAAACAAATGCTTGTTAATATTTTAAGAGCAATATATGACCGCAATAGATAAAAACAATTAAAAACAATGTTTTACATTATATAAAGGGGGGAAAGCGACAAGAAATAACATGTTGTGAATTTATTATATGTCAATACCGCATGGCTTTTCAGTGGTTCATTGGGTGTAGAAGCAGTGGATTAGTGAAGGTAATTACTCATCGTAGGCAGCGGCTGAGCTTTTGCTCATTAATTTAGCCTAATTACCTAAACATATTTAATGGAGGGATGGGTAAGTGAAAGATGAAGTTACTGACTTGAGATCAAATGACTTTCATTAATTGGTCCTCCCTTTGCCGTCTGTTGCATTGAGGGGTCTTCTGAGTCAAACGCAGACATCTTTCTTAAAGACTTAATTACAGCAAAGGACAGCAGTTGTTTTATTGCTGTGCCTCAATGAGACACAAGAACGTGGGAAAATCAAAGAAAAATGAACATAAAAATTATTTGAACCATACATTGTGTAACATAATTAGATTTTCCTTCTTTTTGAGCGAGCTAAGGGATGCGCACTTTTTATTTATGCTCTTATAAATTATTCATTATCACCAACGCTGACTTCCCATTCCCACCAAAAAGATTTGCTGAAATGTTTGACATGTTGTTTTCTTCTGTGGTTTCCTTATCAAAATAAATGAATATATATGATTATGAATGAGTTTATCATTTATGATTATATGTTCAATATCTAAAACAAACAGATATATGGATAGTATACTGAATATTTCAGTTAATGCCAAATCAGTGTTTGAACCCTTAAGAACACAGACACATTTGACTATAAAGGAAAAGGGGGATAAGATGGGGAATATAAAACACACCCGATGGACCACACGGAGCACAATTCTGAAATTATTAAAAAAATTATAACGCAAATAATAATTGTTTTTGTCATTTTGTTGCAGAAATGTAGTCAAAAACAGATTAAATGAATAGAGTACGAAATACAACATTTTACAATAGGGTATATGCACACTGAGCAAAGATGTCCGTTAAAATCTCAGCCAGCTCGGTTACATCCGATGTGGTTGCGGGGGTGTTGTGCAGGGCAAATAGGGTCCCCCCTCTTTTTAAACCTTGTAATTATTTACTGACATAATAGGATTTTCGTGTCAAATGATTAAATGTAAATCAATATATTTATTCAGAACAATAAGACAAATGAGACAGACGTCTCCAGTGAGCGGACACAGACTGTGAGAAGCAAGCGTTAAATGGAAAACGGGGAGTGGAATATGTGGACCTTCGGCGGTGTAAAGAAGTTCAGTTTCGCCTACCAAAGTGCTCCTCAGCCTCTGAGGGCAAATGGGCAGTGGCTCAAGCCACGGAGCCACCCCTCTGTTAACTCGAACGCGTACCGGTTACCGTCAGTCCGGGTTTCAAAGGAGACATTCCTGAAATACGGGAGTTTTAGGGAAGAAGTAACAAAACGGGAGGGTGGCGGGAGATGAATAAAAATGTGGCGGGAGATGCTGAAATTTAAGCAGTTTCTTACTAAACACATCAATATCGCTTGATGAAAAATGACCTCAGCGCAATGAGAACGGAAGTGGCATAGCTGGCCGGAAATACGTCATCACCCCGTATGCATATTCTCCATTGTTAAATGGGTTCTAAACTATCCCCGAAGTATAAAAACATTCTTTTTATTTGTTGAAACGCAGACCACAATTTTGGAAATGTTGTCACGGCAACGCAAAACTCACACATTGTAACATGACCTAACCAAGACCAATAGATGTCACTTGGGGTCTTTATGAGTTGAACGACAATGAAATCATTGCCAGTGTCACCATGGTTTAAACATTTACAGGTTATTACATTTTTTAAATAGCAGCTTTGAAAAACAATATATGGTTGGTTTTCTTTCACTACATCACTATTTTGCAATGAAACTGTCAATCAGACCAATATACCGTTATACCGGATGGGTTCTTATGCTGTGTCTGTGCCATTTTTGGTGGTGTGTATATGCACACATATATCTTACTGTTGTTTCAATGTCTGTTGAGATTGTCTGTAATAGCAGATGTGACTCGATTGACTGCAGAAACATGAGAGTGCTCCTTTTTACTGAATTTAGATACAGGTCAGGAAGCACAAATCATTGTTTTAATGTTTTCGTATTAGGAAGAACAGAGAGAAACAGGATTAAAGGGGAGGATTAAGAGAAACACCGGACATCAAAAGGTCACCTAAAGCTGCTTCAACAAAATCTTTTCCTTGCTTTTGCTAAACTAACGGAGTATAATGACATCTTCTTTTCAATGTTTTGATTCAAGCATCATCTTGATTTAATTTGTCATCATCAGTTTAAGCCTTGTGTTGATTCAGTTGATTCGCAACAAGGAGTAGAATAAAAAAAAATGTATGTTCATTTCTTACTCTCATCAGAGCAAGGTTAGCGGTGTTGTATGAGCGAGAGCCATATTGTGACTATAGTCATGGAAATGTGCTGACAGGTGTGATTAATGCAGTGGTATTCTGGGTAGTGAACGGTGCGGACTAGGCATATCCAGTTCATGTCTGAAGTGAACACTAAGCACTTCATCTGCCCTCTGAAAACAGCATGAGTGACACTTCCAAACTCGCACACACACGCACAACAAATCTGAATATGGGTTGAGATTTTGCTTGAGCGTAATGGTGCTGTCAAAATTGATAAAACGGTTTAGGGCAGTCCCAGCACCCCCGCAGCTCACGCTTTCACTCAAAAGATCTCTATCTGCACTGCCACTACCAGACTTACAGCAATGTTTGATATTATTTCTCCAATATAGTATTCTTTTGATGATGTCTTGTCATCAGGTTTTTTCAGACCATAGGCCGTTTCATCTCTGACGCGCGCACCTGGACTGCTGTTAACTTCCGGTCTGTGTTTGTTTATCGGTCTGGCTAGTGTCTAGTAATATAAATATTAATATTTTCTTTAATTTGTTAATATTAATTTATATTATTATTGTGATGTATAATAATTGGGTCACATGTCCAGTTCTCAGTTTAAGTAAACTATTAACTACGACTTTTGCTCAGTTAACTCTTAATTTGTTGCTTATTAATAGTTAGTAAGGTAGTTGTTAGGTTTAGGTATTTGGTAGGATTCGGGATGTAGAGTATGGTCTTGCAGAATATGTGCTTTATAAGTGCTTATAAACAGCCAATATGCTAATAATAAACATGCTAATAAGCGACTAGTTAATAGTGAGAATTGGTCCTTATACTAAAGTGTTACCCAATAATGGTATTAAATAAACTATTTGAATTTTGATGTATGTTCATTTTATTAAATAAACAATTTGTTGAATGGGTTCTGTAGTTTAGTCTAAGAAACCGCATGGACATTTACATCAAGCGGTTGAGCTGGTTTTCGCAGTCTAAATTAAAAATATTGAAGAGACAAGTTTAACCAAGTAACGTTCTTCTCGGTTTCTTTTGCTTGTTATCAGAAATAATCTACAGGCACTATTATTTGCGAATGTGTACCGGAAGTTAATGCACAGTGACGTTTGTTTATGTTGTTGCTTCGAAACCGTCTATAACTAAAATCAAAATGAATTTATGTATAGAAACTAAAATATTCAAAGTAAAACAAAACCAAGTGTGTGTTCACACCTGTAATTTGGAATGTCCAAAATCAGGAATTCCTCCCTTATAAAACGCTCTTTATAGTACCTTGTTAAATCGTGATTTTTAGGGTCAAATCTAACATTACATCTTATTTTTGGTAGGTCTATATGTCTTGGATTTGCGTTGCGTTCAAGTGCACTCCAGGATTCAGATGGCGGTGTTCATACTTACTGTATTCAAATGAACCACACTAACCATTAAATCGAGACAAACCTGCCAAAGTAATAGTTACAAATGGACTGTTTTGAAAATAAAAAGCAATATAGACATTGAGCACTCAGGGCGGAATAGTTGAACCCATAGAGACCATCCACAGTCCACTGACTGACATGCATATAACAAACAAAACTAAAAAACAGTTCATAGCTTTGCTCTGACTGGCTGGCTTAGGTTCTGTGAAAAATAAAAGTTACTTTTTCATTTTGGATGTATATAAATATATATACATTTTGATTAAGAAGTGAACAAACATTTAGTCACTTTTCATTTTGTTGGAAATATGAAATGGATGTAGTGTTTCCTCAAAGCTTATTCCAGATGTAAATCTAAAGTTCTGTTACCTTCTCAACTCTTGTAAAGCTTCAACGGATACTAAAATTGAAATATGTCCATTACAAAGTTCAAAGAGCAAAACTTTGCTTGTTACATGAAATGTGAGAGGCTTTGTCTTTGCAGATGTGAATTAGACCAGTGTTGGGCGGCACTTCACTGAAATATCTTAGTATCTAAGCCAAGCTCTGGTATTCCTTCCCTGGTTTGTGCAGTCTAATAGTCCTCAGATGGCCTTTCTTCGCTTCGCCGCCTCTATAATTTGCATGTCCGCTCCAGTCAGTTGTGTGCTGACACATACATCCAGCAATGCTTCCTGTGTTGTCAGAGGCAGAGCACTCTAGCATGACGCCCCCACCAAAATTCCATTAATAGCGGTATCCAATTCACATAATGGATATCTGTAGACATGACGTGAGTTCAAAAGTGAGTTACGGCTAAAACTTAAGGAGAAAATCAACAGTGAGGTTTTCTGAAGTGCTAAGAGCATTAGTAGCAAGTTAGTAAGTGGAGTTAGTCATCTTTACGTCATGTTTATTGATGTTTTTTTATCTAATAAGTAGTTCAAAAAAGTATATTTTTCATATACACTATTCAACTTAGTTGGATTGTTGTTTTCACTTTCATAGTTTAATAGAAAAAGAGGCACAAAATAAACAATAATGATGCAAAATGATGACTGCAAAGCGCCTTTAATGAATACATTTGCAGTATGAATAAAAAGTGTTGGTACAGTTTTAAAAATGAAGTCTGCAGGCCAGGGATTGTTCACCCAAAGTGTAAAATGTACTTTTTAAAAACATGTACTCTAATTTGAACTTGATGAACCTATAAAAACCACAAAAGAAGATATTTTGATGAATGTCGACAACCAAACAACACTGGGCCCCATTGACTTCCATTGTATGGACACAAAACCACTGAGACACTTCTCAAAATATCTTCTTTTGTGTTCCACAGAAGAAAGAATCACATACAGGGTCTCTTTTAAACCACATGTGGATGAATAAATGATGACGGATTATTTATTTTGGGGTGAACACATTCAATTCTATTGAACAATTCTATGTACAAGACAACTTTCATTTTTGGGTAAACTGTCCCTTTAAGAACTATTGGCAACGTTATCAGAAAGCCGACCAGCAGCAGTTGCCGTGGACTGCAATTTTTCTGTCGTTATAGTACTATCGCAACCTGGGGAGACGTTGTGCATAAACATAAACATCAGCTCGGTTTTTGAAATGGATTAAATTTCATTCGAGGCACCCAGCTCCTCTATCCTCCCTCCCCCCGGTCACACCTCGTGTTGTAGGCTGGCTGCGCATCAGAGGTACGGGGATACGAAGGAGACGAAGATAAAGTAAATAAAAAGAAAACGTGTTGAGTAAGCGAGACATGATAGGGCTTATCTTCTTGTTTCTGCACTATTTGGGAGACTCCGGTTACACACTGATGCTTCATGCTTTCCTCTAACTCACAGAACTAAAGGGCTGTCGGCATCGCTGAAGGAACTCATGACACGCACACTTCTCTCGTGAGGGTTAAACGCAAATCAATTATTAACAGCCGAGACCGGAATGCCCACAGTAGGACGACTGTTGTTCTGCAGATGTCATCAGACATATGCGTTACAGGTGAAGAACCAAGAAGGACGTCTTTCACTTCCTTCCTCTGGCTGTTAGAGACCGAAATGGGTGAAATAGAGACGCAATAGAGACTCTTGTCAGTTGATATCTGCTGTGGGGGTCAAGTGGGTAGAGCTGCTCGGGACCTTAAATGCATTTACTCACAAACTGTATAATAATGCCAGACGACAGCACTTTTAAATGATATGATTCTGGTGCAGTAAAGCATTGTAAAAGGATCTGTAAATATGAAAGAAAAAGAAGACTGCATAAAACATCTGACACTGTTACACTGTTAGTTGCCCTGCCATTCACAAAAATAGGTATAGATGGTAATGGATGGTATCAGCTATTGTTTATGGAAAGGCGTATTTTTACAGTGGATTGTGCAACATATCAGTTCAAATGTACTGCTATAAACTATTAAATGTGCCCTTTAAAATACCCTTTAGTTGATCGTTTTTAACCCTTCAAACTCATATTTGATCATCAAGATTACTTTTTTCTGTGAAAATATCTTTTCATAACTTTAAATAGCTTGAATGTAGCCACATACGAAGTTCATTATATGCGTAGAATCATGAATATGTAAATTAGTCTCCGCCTCCACTCCGTCTCATCAGCTCTGAATACCTGATCCAATCATTAAGATGTGTGACAGGATTGGTCAGGTAGCATAGTAAATATCACGAAAATAAACAGTTATATAAAATGTTTTTAAATCATTTAAAAAAAAAAATTGTGTGGGATATATAACGTTTTTTTATAAAAAACAACGGTTAATTTTTATAAAATGTACATATATTATTTAAGTTTAAGTATGTAATTAACAAATTATATTTTTAATATTTACTTTACATTTTTGCTGAATTATAATAGAAATATTTGAGTTATTCAGATTTACTTCTATTTTTACTTTTTTAGAGCGCATGCTTGTTGGTTTCAAACCTCGTTTTCGAGTCTGTCTTTGATAAACTGCAGTATTATAATGATACTCAACGTTGGTGTTGATGGATGAATTTGCACATGGTTTGTCTATACACCACACAGACGAACAAACAACATCAATATTTGATGTTCACCAGAGGGGTTCTTTAAATGGTAATATTTTAAATTGGACATGTGCGTATATCTTGACTTTGTATGTGTGCACATACTGTAACTGTCTGACTCAGCTCCATGGTTTCAGAGGGCAGATGAAGTGCTAATTAGTTCAGATATGCACTGGATAAAACGTGCCTAGTCTGCAACCGTTCACTACCCAAAATGCCACAGCATTAATCATATGCGTTAGCACATATTCATAAACACTCATTAAAACCACAACATTCCCCTCCTGCACACAACACAATCCCCTGTCAACAATAGAAGTAGCCCTTCATGTTGTTTTCTGATGATAAAATGTGCCGTGAGCTCACACTGCATCAACAATGCCAACGCTGTACACAGTATCAAAGTTAAAGACCAAATTCCAACGATGTTTTGGTGCATGGTGTTTTCTAGGAAATTGTAAACCAGCCTTAAGACAAAATACATTGCCTGAATAAAATGCAAAATGCAGTAAAGAAATCACAATTAAAATGTCTGTACTAGCAGAGTAAAGATAAGATATAATATTAATGTATCAAATATTGTGGAGCAAAAAGTAAGATATGTATCAAAGCGCTTTGACGATTGTGTCACGTTTGATGATATATTTAAAGGTTAAAATTCAGTGACAGACTTTTTTGACAGACATGCATTTTTTATTTACATGTAGAAGGTTCAGTTAATTCTTACGTTGACAGATTGTTAACAAAATAATAAATGATGTTTGAAAGCTTCATGTTGATGTTTTGGAAATAAAATTGTCATTTGGATTCATTTTTTACACGTTGTTCAAAGTATCGTGATACAATCATAATCGTTAACTCAGTATTGTGTACACGTTAAAAAAAAATCATTTTTGTGGAATTTTACGGTTTTATTTAAAATCTTTTTAAAATCTTTTTTAAATGCGGTATAGGCCTATAAACGGCCAATTTACAGGTTTGGTGTAAAAATAACACGATAAACATGTCAGTTTACTTTACATAAAATGGTATTTTATTACTATTGGGTCTCTTTAGTTTTTAACGAAAAGTAAATATTATCTCAATTATTTCACAGTTAAAAAAATATCACAAAATAACGGGAATGTGACAAAAATGCGTTATGTTGACTATTTCCTTAAAGATGAAAGCACAAGCTTTTCTGGACTCTCTTTGGAAGGACGTGAATTGGCTAGTAATGTTCCAAACAGTAGAGGAGCGGTTGAAAATCAATGAGTCTAGAAGAAACAGAACCTGAATTGTTGAAGAAATACTTTGCAGGCAATTACACTTCAACAGAGAAACAATTCCACCACAGCCGTGCCAATCCCAACCCTACCTAATCATCACCTGTGAATTTACCTCACGATGCACAACATTGTTTAAATAAATATACTAGTTCAAAAAGCAGATTAATAATATATGCAGACTTCAGCGCTGTTAGTTCAGATACAACATCATTGTGGAAAAAGCTTGGTCAATAACATTCTTGACATCATATTTGTCATTTCATGCGTAAGTGTACGTTTACACAACAACAGTGTGCTAAGAATGGAAATGTTTTGTGTAAAGTAGCGTTGTCAAAATGGATCACAAACGTTCAAACAGACACAAAATGGGTGTATTCACACTTGGCAAAGTTGACAAGGGCGCTTGTCTAATAATATAACTATTTATATTTAATTTAATTTATGTTTAAATTAATATGCATTATTATTTTACTGTATAATAATTGTGTTAAATAAACGATTTGTTGAATTTTGTTGTATGTTCATTTTATTAAATAAACACATTTGTAGTTTATAACAAATTCCTGTAGTTTGGTCGCATTTAAAAAAATCATATGGTACATCTAGCGGTTGAGCTTGGTATCAAAAAAGTCTAAATTCAAAATATTGGAGAGACAAGTTTAACGGTTCTTCTCGGTTTCTTTTGATTGTTATCAGAAATAATCTTCAGGCACTTGCATGCGCAGTGAAGTTTGTTTATGTGGTTGATGAAGATGAAAGCGTCTATAAACAAAGTGTCTTCGCAAAAAACAATCACATACAAACTACAATACAAATTTCTCGTTAGAAATGCAATCAAAAGTTATTGAAAGTGACAATTAAACCAACCTATGCTCCAACCGGCCACCATTATATTCTTTCAAGCTCGATCCTGCTCGACCAATCACCTTCTTTGCATGTAATTCTTGTTGTTATGGAAACGACTGGTCTCGCTACTCGCTTGTCATTGGTCAGCTGGCAAAAAGATGCTTCACGTAGGGCTTTTTTTTCAGAAAAGTTGAACTTGTTTGAACTTGAAAAGGCTCTGAGCTACAAAAAGAAGGCGGTAGTGGCATTTATAAAGGCGATTGGACAGTTTACTCTATAGGATTATAATGTAAAACAGACGCTGGCAGCTTTAAAAAAAGACGGCAAGTGTGAACATAGCCTAAAACGCTGTATTATACAAGCCAGGCCAGTAGTTGGTGATGTCACTTTGCACTTACACATTCTTTTACAGAGCAGTGAATGTAATCAAGATGATGAAAGCCAACGATGATGTTGGCATGACCATCCCTTTCTATCTTGTTTTTTACACTTACATGTTTCTTGTTAAAAATGTAACTCAAGATATTTTAAATTGATCTTCCTGTAGCTCAGCTACTATAGCCTTGCGTCAGCAGCACAGAAGGTTTGAATCTGGGACCGTGTGGAACACACATCTTGCCTTGAAATCACTGTAAGTCACTTTGGATAAAAGGCTCTGCCAAATGCATGAATGTAAATCTCGGTCTTTCCCCACTGCTTAGTTTTGTCAGGTCTGCTGGAAGAGGAGAACAGCTGTAAGCTGAAACAGCACAAGTCTATAAGTTGGCACAGAGCGAAAGCAGAGACATGCAGAGCTTGGCTTGGTAGGATGTTTGAAGTCAGATTCCGAAAGCCTGTCGCCCACTTTTCGTCAGCTTCAGAGCACGTAACATTAGCACACTCCCCTCTGCAAAAGAATTCATCACTTGCATTGATGAAAGTATTTACCGCTTAATAATTTTAATACAGATTTCAAGTCTCCAGACGTACTTTGCATGATTTAATACCAGAAGTAATAAATGCACAGAGAGTTTGCATAGTAATTTTGCGCAAAAATAAAAACGGAAAACCATTTTTACTCTATGTGGGCAACGCCATTAAACTGAAACAAATACATGATCCTGAATGAACTCCTTTCGTCACGTGTCAGTCAAAGGCTCCCTCGAAGACATTTCAAACTTAGATTGATCGAATGAATAACATTGTAGATAAATGAGCATTATCGCTCTCATTAAATGAGGCAGTATTTCTGTCTGGAGTATCAACATCTGTTTTGTAGTATCATCACGTACAGTGGCTGAACCGAGTGTGTGAATACACTATGCATGCAGTAGAAACTAATTAGCCTCTCATTTATGGAAAGGCCTCAAATTCTGTGGGAAATAAAACGAGCCATTGTTGATATTCATGCACTGTGGGTCTCACTTTTTCTAGAAATATGCTTGCTAATGCATTTTATTCAGAGCTAAAACTGTGAAATAAAATGACCAAGGATACATGACCAGTGCAAGTTGTTGGATTAAAATCATGTTTGCCTTCATTTCTGGGAGCCAGTTTCAACAAACGTCATACCCACTTAGATGGAATCTATTTAACAAAGGTTGGATAGGCTCTTTACATTCCTGCGGACACAATACCTGATAACATCTTAACGCTGGCTGCTAAAACTTTTACTGGATTCTAGAGGAAAGTGAGCTGCATTGATCTACAATCTATTCAGATGTTTAACTTGATGGGATTGTCTCATAGGCACATATTTCTCTGTATTAAAGGGCTAGCGGCACTAAAAATAAAGATTCTGTCATCATTTGTTCACCTTAATCTGTATCTGTATCTGATTCTTTCTTCTGTGAAATACAAAAGAAGATATTTCAAGAAATATCTCAGCGGTTTTGTGTCTACACGATGGAGGTAAATGGAGGCCAATTTTGTTTGGTTACCAACATTCTTCAAAATATCTTCTTTTGTGTTTTGCAGAGGAAAGAAAGTCAGGTTTAGAATGACATGAAAGTGGAAAAATCATGAAAGAATTCTCATTTTGGGGCAAACTATCCCCCATATTATACTAGTATATGTTATATACTGTATATATAGTACAGATGAGTTCATCCTCTTTGACAAAACTATAGATTGAAATAAAGAACCCTGCATTTTCTTAGTCTTATGAGCAATTTGATTATAATAATAAATTTAATTTACAATTAAAGTTACAACTGTACTAGGACGCAAGTCCTAGTACAGGCTCTTGTCCTGTCCAGACTGGACTACTGCAATGCGCTACTGGGGTGGACTTCCAGCTTGCACAACCAAACCTCTACAGATGATCCAGAATGCAGCGGCAATAGTTATCTTTAATGAACCGAAGAAAGCACACGTCACTCCTCTCTTCATTAAGCTGCATTGCCTCCCTATAGTCGCTCGCATCAAATTCAAGACACTGCTCCTGGCCTACAAGACCACCCCTTTCGGCACCCCCTTATCTTCACTCGCTAACTGCAGACATATGTACCGGACAGATCCCTACGCTCTGCAAACGAATGACGTCTTGTGGTGCCATCCCAAAAAGGTAAAAAATCTCTCTCACGTACCTTCTGCGGATCGGTTCCACCTATGTGGAACGATCTGCCCGCTGCTACAAGATCTGCATATTCTGTAGCCATCTTTAAGAATCGTCTGAAAACGCATCTCTTCAGTCAACACTTGACTGATCAGTTCTGACTTCTATTTCTTTTCTACTCTTTATAAAAATAAAAGTAAAATATATATATATATATATATATCTTCTAACTTAGCTCTGTATACTGTGTTAGGTTATATGAGACCAGTCTTCTTTTTGATTGTACTTATGCTTTTTGTGGTCCTTACGCTGTCCCAATTGCTTCCATTGTTTACCCCACCTGTAAGTCACTTTGGATAAAAGCGTCTGCTATATGTATAAATGTAAATGTAATTACAATTATGGGAGCAATTGTACATTTCAAACAGTATCTCAAAATAATGCACACCTCAATTTAATGATATAATTGCTTTAATGCTAATATTCTCAAATAATTTTCACCATGATGTGTTAGCTGTCACAAATGTTTGAAGAAAGAGTCTTAATGGTGCTAGATTATCCTTTCAGCGCTGAAACCTATTCACTCAAATATATTTATTCTGGTGAAACGTCACAATTAGTCTCAAACCAGATATTTTTGTCATTCTCACTAGTGTTACAATTGTTGTAGCCATGATAAAATCTTCTGTGGAACAAATCATTTGGTGTGAAGAGAAATGACATTTATGTGAACTTCTTACCAACGACCTAGCAATAAATAAAAAATCAGGTTATTGATCTAGACCAGGAAACCTTTGACAAATCCCATAATGAGATCTTTTAAAGATCGAGTCACCTCTCCACTTCTGGAAGTTGTGTAACATCAGTCAGATTGGAAATGGTGGTTGCAATATGTATCAGACATCTTTTAGATTAAGATCACACTAAAATAAATATAAATCTGAATGTGCGCATGTATTTTTTTATGTAACTCTCTTCTGTTGCACTATATTATGCAGAAACAATGATTTATTATTATTAAGAATTTATTATTAGCTGTATTTATTTCGTTATTATTACTAAATCAAACCAGCCAACCCAAGTTTGATTAATATTAATTATAATGTACAATAATAAAACAATAGATTTTTTACCTGTCTTTGCAAATTAACTCTTCAATTATAAAACAAAGCGCCAATATCTAAACATCAAGTATGTAACATCAATATGTTTATCCAACCAATAAGTTTGATTGATCAGTTAGAATTCTTTGAAAACAATTAATATTTTGTAATATCTGTTTGTAGATGCTATTGCCAAAGAACTTAAAGTACACAAAACACATTTCAACTTTAAAGCTGAAATTAGTAGCAATATAGAAAACAGTAAAAAAACTAAAACTTGCAACATACAGTATGTGTAATAGATGTTGCAGTTGAGTTGGGTATAACGGAAATGTATGTTGTTCTCGAGCAAACACTGACGTAACAAATGTGGAAAGCGGTACAAATTGAAGTGGCTTTATTGATCAGGAAACAAGCACAGCATTAGCATATCTGGACCTCACAGCAGTCTACAGAAAGGAGGTGAGCCTTACATCAAAGCAACAATGAGATGACGTAGAACTGGTGATCAAATCACAATGTCTTATCAAAGTCAGGTGACACGGCATAAGCTGTCAGTGAAGTGCTACTCTTTATCACCATTCATTTCTTTTAGATGAGCACTCATATAAGTGCATGTGAAGCTAGCGTTTGTCATTCAAACAGTCTCAAACACCCCACACACCCACCAGAAACATTTTGTGTTACAAATTTATGCTGTACATGTAGGATACACAAACACTCTCTCTCTCTCACACACAACAGTAGCGTGGTTCTGTATCCACGCCAATTTTTGATAATTCAACACTGTGTTGGGGACTATTTGGCAGGCACTTTGCACCTCGGTACATTAGGATTCAAATTCTCTTGTACTGAATGTAACCCTAACTTGCAAAGAATTTCAACAAATGTTTTTTTTTCCCTTTTTAAATTCTGTGACCTGATCTACGTCAATCTGGCTACAAGATCATTTTCTCCGCGTTTAAATTTGTTTCCGTTCTCACCGAACAAGGACAAACCTGCCTTAATAACTCCCTTAAAATATATTTTGTTTTGTCAAAAATATACTGTATACACGTCTATATACTTCAAGTGTTTAAGCACAGCACGGATAAAGAAATGCGGCGTTTAGCCAGAACACTCACACTTCAGGGCTTTGCTCAAACCACTCAATCCAATGAAAGAAACAAGCACAGAAACATTCGTTTTCGGCATGGCGTGGTAAAATAAAGCGGATTTTTAAATCATCGCGTCCTTCAGAAACAATATTTCAGTAAAGCTGCACAGCATTGATCTTATAAGCCTTTCGTTTTATAAAGTATGGACTCATTTTTATTTGAATGAAAAACAAAGTCCCGTTGATGTTGACTGGTAATCTGTTTGCACGCATGAACCTGGACCGATACAACATGTCTTTAATGAATTTCTCCTCTTCCAAATAGTGTCGTATTTACACAAAGTATGTTCATATTTGTCATTTGTTTCGCTGCGATGGTACATATTTAACAAGCCTAAGACACAATATATAAATCTTTTTAAGATTTGTACTTTACATTTATATTTATATATATATAGATGTCTGTTCTTAACGTCATTATTTGGAATGTTGATAAAAGAATCTAGTGCATTTACTGAATTTGTGAATTGGGTTGAATACACTTTTTCCCCTTATCAAAACTCCCCCAAAACTGTCTTTTCCACACAGCGTGCTGCCTTAGCGTCTCGAAAATAATGAGGAAAAACAAAGAGTAAGGCCACATCATAAATTGCACACGAAGATTCACGTAACGATGAATGTGTCAGAGTGCTCGCCGTCTTTGAAACTTTTCTCCATTTAGTCGGAGATAGATTCTGCAATTACTAGCGTGATTACTGGTCTGAGCACTTCTGCGGTCATACAGTCCTTCCCCTCCTACTGCTCGTCTCAACATCCTTCACTTAAAGACATTACGTAATAATTAACAACTGTACTTTTGGAAAGAAAAAACATTCATATTCACAGACAAAATTATACATGTGTGGGTAGCCCATCGTCACCGTACACTCGCTGACCCCCGGCAATCCTCTCGTAAAAATCAGCGCCTCTTCACCCACCGGTACCTTTAAATCAACTTTCATCTCAATGTTCTTTTCCGAATCTGTCAAACAAACTACGGAGAGAGTTGTCACTGCCGTGCGCCGTCTCGGCAGGTTGTGGATTTAAACTTCAAACGCTTCATGTTTAAAAAGTACAAGGGGAAAGTAATTACTCCTGTTCGACTGGCGGACAAAGGGAAGAGAAAGGACGGAAGCGGAAAGAATAATCACGATGAGAAAGCTGAAGCACCTGTCAAAGAGGAGCTCTGAAAATCCGATAAATGGGCAGTGGGGCCGGTATGGCGAATGTTTCTGGGTAATCCGTTTAGGGATAACGGGTCTGGTGGGTTGTGCGAGATGCCCCTTTCTAGGCAGTGTGGGTGGCAGGAATAGACTGGAAAGCTCTGTGCCTGGGTTTTTAGTTCCAGGTCCACCAATCAGCAATAAGACCCATCGGCATACCCAACAGGTCTTTACTTTGGAATCAAGTAAGCAATATCCATTTCTTTTTCATTTGCTCAGCATCTCTCCCATTCTGCCTTTGCAAATATGCAGCAGTCCTTGCGATATGTGTCTCTTTGTTGTCTCTCTTTGTGGTTTGGTGTGTGTTTGAAAGGAAAAAGAGTTGCAGTATAGAGGAGAGAGGTGTGAGTTTGGTCTGAAGATGATCATGAAGAGTTTCCATCGGCCTTGCCCTCCCTACGCAGGCATATGAAGCTCAGGTAGTTTTATATAGTGAGGATTCCGAAAGCAAACAGCAGACAGAGCATGAAGACGTCAGTCAGGGCTTTTGTGCCTGGACTTGAATTCCTGGGATCGTCTACCCTTGTGTTAGGTGGACTGCCAGGAACCTACGAACAACCAGATTGACAAAATCATTTTAAATGTAGCACTAGACTGTGTAAAATGTCTGAATCTCAGGAGAGCATGTTACATTTTGCCCCAAAATTAAATAAAACAGCATAAAAAAATGAAGGACACAATGAACGTGTCAGGTTGCCTACACATGAGTTTTGCATTGTGTGTCAACTACATAATAGTTTGGTCGCAATACAAAACTGGTCCTAAAACCATGTGTAGGCTACCTGGACTTGTTTCTGCAGAACAACACCCAAATCAAACTCAAGTTATTATTCATAATAACATTTGAAAGGTACAGACAGATAACTCGTTTTTTCTCAAAAATAATGTTTTTTATTGTGCTTTATTGTGTTAGTTAGCTCAATTCTTTTGATTTAGTATTACTTTATTGAAACAACCCAACTGCAGTTTGATTGACATTAAAGGCCCAGTGTATGAAGTTTAGCGACATCTAGTTGTGAGGTTGCAAATTGCAACCAATGGCTCACTCCACCCCTCCCTTTTTAAAGCACTTCGGAGGCTGACACAGAACTAAGATGTCCTCACGTTTTCGCTTCTTTGCTGAAGGAGATAATGTATTTATGAAACACGCTCTGTAGAGCAGTTTGTCCGTTTAAGGCTACTGTAGAAACAACATGGTGAATTCCATGTAAAGGGACCCGCGGTGTATGTAGATAGAAATAACTCATTCTAAGGTAATAAAAAACATAAAGCTTCATTTTGTAAGGTCTTTATACACCTCTGAAGACATAGTTATGTATACTATGTTTCATTGCTGTCAATAGATCCTCCAAATATATTTACACACTGGACCTTTAATTGGAATGCACAAAAAATATACATGATCTTTAAAATAAAAAATTGGAGTTATGTGTTTTTGCAGATGAACTCTTCATTTGGACTTGTAACCAACATCTTCCTTCTCATGCACATGAATTACTTGAGATTATTCAAATCATTGGCTTGAAAAGATTCTTTCCACTTCTTACCTCATTTTCGCAGATGTAGTCCTTTGAAGGATAGCAATCCTCTCCAAGTTCCTGAAAAACCAAAAAGGCGGATTTCAGATTAATATTAGTATTTATATTATGAATCTGTTATTTTTAATTATAGGCAACATTCATTGTAGGGGGAGTTTCAAGATGGGGGGGATGTGGGTGTTCTCTGTCATCTATGAATCACATTTGTATGCATTATATTTTGGTCTGAGGTGATCACAGATTTGTGTTATCATAGCTTTTTATGGAAACAAAGTGCAAGGCACCCTTAACAGTTTATTGTCATACATTTCGAAGTTGAGATCCACAAAACCTTGTAAATGAAAAAAGTCATAGAGTTAAACAGTCGAAGTAGTCGTTTTTATATAAAGTACAGAGAAAATACTGTCTATTTGTTCAGTCGCAACATCATGTTTAAGCAAAAACTGATATTTTGTAATTACATATAATCAAAATACTGACTCAAAATGTGTCAAAACAATCAGTTTGTGTCTTGTTTTCTTAACAAGCGTCATCTCTTGAAGCAGATTAATACTTATTTTTCACAGTGGTCATTTTTGTAGCTGTTAGATGCCTTAACTGTATCATCATGAACGCAAAAACATCTTTCTCAAATGATTCCCAGTAAAAAAAGAGCATCTATGTGAGATAATTTTATGGCTCTGTACCGATAAAATGTACTACGATACATTAAATCACACGTCTTTTTTGGCAGTTTTGGTGAGATCCAAAAATATGTCATTCACATGCAAGTCTTGTAAAAGGTTTGTTCAGTAAACTGCCAACCCCCTAATACAGGCAGACATGTACCGTATTTTTCCGTATGCTGTGCAGTCTGTACTGGCACTGTCCCCGTCTACCCATCTTGTTTTATTCTAAGCCCTATGCTTTAGGCCACTTTCTCTAAATTGGCCGAATTCTCGTCAGGCCTAATACTCTTGAAGGTCTTCACAAGGAGGTGCAAATCCTTCCCATTCCATTCACACGTCTCACCGTACGTTTATTACCGCGCCTCGCCTCGTGGAATTCTGTTCCCCCAAACAAGGTCGTCAAGGCTTGTTTGTCAAGACGTCACTTCATCACGCTCGGCATTGTTTATATGACAAAGAAGGGTGGGATTGAACTAGTGCACTTGCGCAGATGCAGACTCGACCTAATCCAATAAATCTGTTTTCAATTAAGTTAGAATAAAGACGGAGACCTTTCAGCTGGGCCTCGAGCACATCCGCAAGACCAGGTTGGCATTTGCAATAAGACCGCTGAGGCTTAGAGGAGATGTAATCTTCTACCGACACCTCAGATAGGAGAGAAGTGTAGCACGTGGACAATGCTGATGTCTGATCTCGCGCTGTATTGCAGTGCCGAATTGTTTCCAGAGAGATCAGGAATGCCTCTTGGCATTTAAAGACGTTGAAAGCATTTTCGAACTAAATTATTTTTAAGTTAGAGTGTAGTTTCTCATAGCTGTGAACTTCACTGTGGAACTTGCTAGTGGCTTGCGGGCGGTGTCTTGTTGCAGAGAGGTTTGGATTGGACAAAAACTTGTTTAGTGCAAGATGAGTCATCCAAATTTTTTTGTCTGGTTCAACGAAAGAAAAATAATATTTGAATGCGTCTCCCTGCTAAAGGTTAACGTAGTAATGTTTTAGCAGTACAGTATATCCTATAGATATCTTTAAAGCTAACTTACGTGAACTAAAAGGCACAAAACTCCAATTTTGATTTCACGGGGTCATTAATCAAGTGCTGTGTTCCAGAAAACGTAAAGGCCACATGAAACACACATCGGCCAAGAGGTAGAGACGGCATCCCGGAGGGATTTGCTGCCTTATTTTGTGTTCACTGTGCGCTGCTCCCCTGGACAACCTTCTTTCCACACACCGCTATTTACTCCAGACTCAATCGATCTTAATCTCTCCTCCTCTGATTAAAAGGTAGAGAATGAAAGGCTATTAGAATGAGTGATTTCAAGATATTTTGAAAGTAAGTGCATTATATGAGCTGTTAAGGTGCCCTGGTCTATTGGATGTTTTATATCTAAGAAGAAGCTTCGAAACGTCACAAATGGGGCGAATTTATTGAACGGATGCGGTGATTTATCACATGGTATTTCAGCGCAAATCCTGCGGAATTGGAACTCATATGCATGCAAAACTAAATCGATTTTCATATGCATTCATGCCTATGACTTATTTGCATACGCGCTTGCAGATAAACAGCGCCGTGAGTCATCGCAGTTCGATTTATACCCCAAATATTTGCTTTTAATGACCCCTTGGGTCCAATTAAACCATCAAAATATGAGATGTATGGTACAAAATGCACCTCACTAAATTATTAGGAATTTATTCGAATTTAATATTGAAGTTATTTGAAAAAAAAGCAAACCACAGCATATCAGGGTTTTTTCTACATTCACAGAAAACCAAAATCTCACAGGAAAGAAAGCAAACATTTGCTGCTTCCCAACTTTTACTACGCGCTAGAAGTATTTTGTGTTATTGTTATGGAAGACTACATTTTAGTGCACAGCAAAACAGTATGCGTGCACTGCGACATACTACAGTAATGCGAAAGGAAGGTGGTGGTTGTTGCCTAGACGACACTAGGTGTTAACATCCTATACATAAAATACAGCTCTTCTTTCCATTCAAGTATTTATAGTAATGTTTACTGTATACATAGATTTATTAATTCAGTGAAGTATCACTTATTTAATTTATTATTGCAGTGTTGCGTCACAACTCCCAACACAGTCTCAAGGCAGTTTGTGACTTGATCAGGATATTTAGAATCTATTAATTTGTGTTTATGGACACGAATTTCCCCTTTTTTCGTGTCACTCGGCACAATTTTTTATCGTGTCACTAGTTTTCCGTGCACGACTTTTGATATATATACTGTACCACTTGTGTACATACATTTATTTGTTTATAACCTGATACCAGAGGAAGTCGTACATATTTCACAAGATGACTATAAGCTACCCCTTACCCCACCTTAACCCTAAAATCACAGGTTTTTTTCTGCTAAAACAAACACATTTTACGAGGTGGCTAAGCAATGATAGAGGTCCACCCTAACATCACAGGGGCGAAGTGAAATCATATTATTACACGGCTCGTTGAAATGCTTGATTCTGATTGGCCAGTCGCAACATTTGCAGGTTCTTTATTCCCAGATAACAACCTCTCAAAACTAATACAAACTGAAAGCCATCCCCCTCATAATCCATGGAGTATTTATATTCATCCCGTTCCGTTGTTCTGTGTCCGGTATTGTTTATGCTACGTGGGTCTCTGTTCCAGCTTGGATTTGTTATTGTAAGCCTATTTTTGTTTATGCCTTGTCGTTCTCTTCAGACTCTCCCCGTCGCACGTGACTATTTGAGGTGGCATTCAAATATAAAAGTATAAACAGTATATATAAACTAATATATATAATATATATGTATATATATAATCTTTAATATGAATACAATTCACATGTTATGTTGTAGTATGGGATATTACAAATATATTGACGGTACCAGTAATAGTCATCAAATACAATGTTTCTTCAAATTTCTTTATTTTTATTTAAATACAATAACTAAGCAGTTTTGCTTGTAGGTAGAAAGCACAGCCACATGTAAACAAACATCAAGTCAAGTGTACACATATGTTACAACTGTTTAAATACTGGTGGTGGGTGAGGAGAGACCGTCTCGGTTACGTATGTAACCTCGGTTCCCTGATGGAGGGAACGAGACGTTGTGTCGAAGACGACAGATGGGGTTCGCTCTTGGGAACCTATCAGCTCTGACTACTTTAGAAAAGGCCAATGAAAATTGGCGAATGAAATTTGCATGCCGAGCTCCGCCTCCGGAAATCCGGTATAAAAGGAAGCCGGCGTGCATCATTCACTCACCGTTTGTTCTGAAGAGCCTGAGAGCCTCTCACGACTGCTGCAGAGGGCGATAGGCGTTAGTGGCATAAGGGACACAACGTCTCGTTCCCTCCATCAGGGAACCGAGGTTACATACGTAACCGAGACGTTCCCTTCTGTCGGTCTCTCAACGTGTGTCGAAGACGACAGATGGGGTTCTCTATGGAAAACGCACAACGCCTATCGCGTCACAATCTCTAACGAAGCGACGGTAACAGGCCTGGGCGTGTCAACTCGAGGCTTTCGCGAAAACTGTAAACCTTCCAGTGTGATGGGTCGGGGGGTCCCAGAGCATCCAATGAAAGATGGGAGTACCCTGACCAGTTACCTTTCACGGACGGGGCCTTTTCTCTCTTGCTGGCGAGAGGCCGTCCGGATCGGGTACCACCGGGTAGCGCACTTCCTTAATTAGGGATGCGCTGCAGAGGCCACCTCCTACCGTGGGGGAGGAATATGTGGAAAGGTATGGTCTCGTCCTAGGAGGAGAACGCATAGAACGTGCGGACTAAGTAGTTAACCGCGAGGTGGAGGTCCACCTAGGGGAGGTCATGGGTTACCAGGAGTGGGAACCAGCTCATGAGGATACATCAGACGGAACAGCCCACGGGGGGGGGTGTTACGGACGTCCGGTAGCACTAGGTCCGGTTAGAGCCAGGGGATGGCTCACATGATATCCCGGCCTAAGGGGGAAGGCTGCTCTGCCCAGCCAGCTCCCAGGTGGTTGCTGCTTAGTGATGGATGGAATGCCTATTCTTAACCAAGGGTTGGGTAAGAAGGGAAGCAGAAAGGTACCTGTCCTTAACCAGGGTAGGGTAAGGAGAGAGGTAGATAGCACACTAACCCAACCTCCTAGAGGGTGGGGGTGATGCTTTCGCAGGCATACGCCCAGCCGGACGCCAGTCCTACATGTTTGCCACGCAGGACGTGGTCTGATACCGGGTTTACGCGGAGGTTGTAGAACCTCGCGAAGGTGTTGGGCGTAGCCCAACCCGCAGCTCTACAGATGTCTGCCAGAGAGGCCCCCTGGCCAAAGCCCAGGAGGTGGCTATACCCCGAGTGGAGTGAGCCCTAACCTCCAGAGGGCATGGGCGATCTTGGGATCGGTACGCTACCCTGATGGCGTCCACGATCCAGTTGCGCCAGTCTCTGTGTGGAGACAGCCCTCCCCCTTCTGCTGACCTCCAAAACAGACAAAGAGCTGGTCAGAGCTCCTAAAGCTCTGCGTGCGGTCCAAGTAGAGGCGCAGTGCGCGTACTGGGACACACACACTGACGGGGGTTGGGTCTTCCTCCCCAAGGGGGAGCGCCTGCAAGTTCACCACTTGGTCCCGAAAGGGAGTAGTAGTGGGAAACTTTGGGCACGTATCCGGGTCTGGGTTCAGGATCACACGTGAGAGTGACAGGCCCGAATTCAAGGCAGTCCGGGACACGGAGAATGCCTGTAGGTCCCCACCAACCCTCTTGAAGGAAGCGAGCGCCAGGAGGAGGGCCGTCTTACCCGAAAGGTGGGGAAGATCGGAACCTCCCATGGGCTCGAAGGGGGGGCCAGAGAGGCCCGCCAGGACCACATTGAGGTCCCAAGAGGGTATGGAGCGGAGACGAGGCGGATTCCGCCTTCTCGCGCCCCTAGGAACCTGGCGATCAGGTCGTGCTGTCCTAGAGACTTACCGTCAACTGAGTCGTGATGAGTGGCGATAGCGGCTACATACACTTTCAGTGTGGCAGGGGAGATGTTCGTCTCCAGTCTCTCCTGTAGAAAGGACAGCACGGACCGATCGAGCATCTCCGCGGGTCTTCTCGGCGTGAGAGACACCAGGACGAGAAGAGGCGCCATTTGTAGGCGTAGAGCCGCCTAGTGGATGGAGCCCTAGCCTGAGTGATGGTCTCCACCACGGAGGGGGGAAGCCCACTCAGGATCTCCTCGTCCGTCCAGGGACCAGACATGGAGGTTCCAGAGGTCTGGCCTGGGATGCCAGAACGCGCCCTTCCCTGAGAAAGCAGGTCCTCTGTCAGGGAATCGGCCAGGGGGGGGCTGTTGTCAGAAGCATTAGCTCTGAGAACCAAGTCCGGTTGGGCCAGTAAGGCGCGCAACTAGTAGCACTTGGTGCTCTCTCCCTGACCTTGCACAGAAACCTGTGCGATGAGGCTCACTGGGGGGAAGGCGTACTTCCGCTTGTCCCGCGGCCAGCTGTGCGCAAGGGCATCCGTGCCGAGGGGGCCCTCGGACAGGGAGTACCAAAGCGGGCAATGGGTGGTGTCCTGGGAGGCGAACAGGTCTACCTGTGCCTGCCCGAACAGCGCCCAAATGAGCTGGACTGCGCGGGGATGGAGTCGCCACTCTCCTCGAGGTTGTCGACTGACGAGAGAGCGCGTCGGCTGTTCTGGTTCAGGTCGCCTGGGATGTACGTGGCCCGCAGGGAGCGGGTCACCTGCTGACTCCAGAGGAGGAGGCGTCGAGCAAGTCGTGAAAGTTGCCGTGAGCGCATGCCACCCTGACGGTTGATGTACGCCACAGCAGCTGTGTTGTCGAGGCGGACCAGCACATGCCTGTCCTGAACGAGAGGCTGCAGCCGTTTTCAGTGCCAGCAACACAGTCCACAAAACTCTAGGCAGTTGATATGCCAGCGCAGGCGGGGGCCCGTCCAACGCCCCGCTACTGCTGTGCTCGTTGCACACTGCACCCCAACCCTGCAGGGAGGCATCGGTCGTCACCACGACATACCTCGTAAACCTGCCCAAGAGGGACACCAGTCGAAGGAAGGCCATGGAAGACCAGGGTTTCAGGGTGCGTCGGCAGAGAGGCGTGATCACCATACGCCTGCTGCCGGTTGTGCCCACGCTCTCCTCGGAACTCGACTCTGTAGCCAGTGTTGAAAGCGGTCTCATGTGCATCAACCGAGGGGTATACCCCGCCGAGGACGCCATGTGCCCCAGGAGCCTCTGAAAAACTGTTTCAGGGAGACCGCGGACTGCCTGAAGAGATCCAGGCAGTTCAACACTGACTGGGCGCGCGCTCTGCGACAGTTGCCTACCATGGTGACAGAGTTGAGTTCCATACCGAGAAAGAGGATGCTCTGCACCGGGGAGAGCTTGCTCTTGTCTCGGTTGACCTGTAGCCCCAATCGATCTAGGTGCGGAGCACCATGTCTCTCTGTGTACACAACAGCTCTCGCGAGTGTGCCAAGATAAGCCAGTCGTCGAGATAGTTGAGTATCCGCACGCCTCTCTCCCCGAGTTCGTAAGACCCGTGGGGGGACAGGGACAGACCGAAAGGGAGGACTCTGTACTGATATGCCCGCCCCTCGAACGCGAACCGTAGGAACGGCCGGTTGGCGAGGGTGAATCGAGACATGAAAGTAAGCGTCCTTCAGGTCGATTGCCACGAACCAGTCCTGACACCGGATGGATGTCAGGGATGCGCCTCTGCGTGAGCATCCTGAACGGCAACTTGTGAAGGTGCTTGTCAGGGTACGCAGATCTAGGATGGGCGCAGCCCGCCGCCTTTCTGGGGACGATGAAGTATGGGCTGTAAAAACCCTGTGGACATCTTGGGCCTGGGGGACGAGCTCGATAGCCTGTTTCGCCAGAAGGGTGGCGACCTCTGCCGAAGTACGGAGCGTCCCTGCCTCTGACTGAGGTGAAGAGGACGCCCCGAAAACCTGGGAGGGTTTTCTGGCAAACTGGATCGAGTAGCCAAGACGGATCGTCCTCCTCAGCCACCGAGACAGTGTGGGAAGCTCTAGCCAGGCGCCAGGGACTGTGACAGGGGGACCAAGGGGACGATCTGCTTCACCGTTCCGCGGGGGGTGGTTCGTTGGCTGACGGGCCAGCGTCTTCTCGACGGGGGGTAGGCCCGGAGGAGGAGAGACTGGCTCCGTCGACTACCTGCCTGGCGAGACGGCCGCCGCACTGTCGTGTAGAGAGTGGTGATGGCTGCCTTGAATACTCGACCTCACGTCGCGCCCAGACGTAAGGTCGGTCTGCCGGGCACAGTCCAGGGGGAGTGTGCTGACGGCAAGAGGAACACCCAGGGAGGAAACAAGCTCTCTTATGAGGGAAGTGGGCGCCAGGCCTGAAAAGGGCCCGGCTGTGGGGACGGGGCAGGGACCGTCCCTGACCGACCTATCAGAGATGGTACTGTGACGGTCGGGCCCGATGGTATCCTCCCTGGGGTCTTCCCGTCAGGGGCGCTTCCTCCGGGAAGGTTGCTGACGGGGTGGTGGTCTCCCCTTCGATCTCCTCTTCCGGGGTGTAGCCTGAGTCGGGGTCACGGGAACCGGAGGGGGTGTCGAAGGGGGCCTGGGCTGTTGGGAAGCAGACGTCGCTCGAGAGCTCGGAGGCCTACGGGGCGGCCGAGTCGCGCGAGGAAGAATATGGCTGATAGCCTCTGTCTGCTTCTCTCACCGTCGAGAACTGCTGCGCGAAGTCCTCGACGGTGTCACCAAACAGCCTCCCTGCGAGATGGGTGCGTCGAGAAAGCGGACTTTCTCGGCGTCACTCATCTGCGCAAGTTAAGCCAAGAGTGCCTCTCTTGAACCACTAGCGTGGACATCGTCCGACCCAGGGCCCGCGCCGTCACCTTGGTCGCCCTTAGAGCGAGTCAGTGGCGGCGCGGAGTTCCTGCATAACACCCGGGTCGGCCTACCCCTCGTGGAGCTCCTTCAACGCCTTGGCCTGGTTGGACCTGCAGGATGGCCATGGCGTGGAGGGAGGAGGCGGCCTGGCCCAGCAGCACGTAAGCCTTCGACACCAGGGATGCCGAAGTCTTACATGCTTTGGACGGAAGGCGCGGTCGATTCCTCCAGGTGGCAGCTGTCTGCGGGCACAGGTTGTGCTGCGACAGCACGTTCCACCTGGGGACGTCGACGTAGCCTTGGCCGCCCCACCATCGAGGAAGTAAGGGAGAGGGGAGCTGGTCTGACTGGAACGAGCCGTAAGCGGGCGCTCCAAGTCCGACACAGCTCCTCATGCACTTCCGGGAAAATGGTACCGGGGGTGGGCGCGGTTTTGCACCGCGCTCCGACCCCAGATACCAAGTGTCTAGACCGCGAGCGTTGGGGGTGGAGGCAGTGGAGTACACTGCAGCCCAATGCCGCGGCCGCCCGGGTAAGCATGGCTGACATCTCGACATCTGCCTCCTCCAGCGCTCGACCCCCGTGGGAGGGAGCTGCTCGGATTCGTCAATGTCTGATGCCAGCAAGTCTCCCTCGATGCTGCGAGTGACATCTCATCTTCATCACGCATCGTTTCCGAGTACGTGAGTGAGGATCCGGACGGTATGCCACCGTCGGTTGGGGAACGGTCAGACGAGCGAAACGGGGAGCCGGGGCCCGTGAGCGTTTAGCTGACGGGTTTGCGCCTGCTGAAGTCCCCACATCACCAACGCGGCTAACCTTCGCGGACAGCAGGGCCTTGGCCCCCGTCGTCGCGAGTTGGGTAGCGAGCGAGTGGAGTGGTGGCTGTTTCCGTAGGAAGACAGCCCACCCGTGACCGCAACGTCTGGATGACCATCCGCTCGCAGTGCGAGCAGGATGAGTCTATGAAAGCTGCTTCGGCATGCTGGACGCCAGACACCTAACACAGCTAACATGTCCGTCCCCTCCTCGATGAGAGCACCGCACCCAAGAGAACAGCGGGAACATGCCGCGGAGAAATAGCCCAGCCCTGAAAAGGGCCTTTGGAAACTCCTCGGACACCACTGGAACCGCCGAGACGCCCAGGGGAAGGTCGCTGCAGGAAGAAGGGACGATCCGCTGCACACACGTCGTAGAACCGGCAATATGTAGAATGCGTATATACGCGTTGCTTGCAATCATGAGCGATGGCTCTGAAGAACAAACGGTGAGTGAATGATGCACGCCGGCTTCCTTTTATACCGGATTTCCGGAGGCGGAGCTCGGCATGCAAATTTCATTCGCCAATTTCATTGGCCTTTCTAAAGTAGTCAGAGCTGATAGGTTCCCAAGAGCGAACCCCATCTGTCGTCTTCGACACAACGTCGAGAGACCGACAGAAAGGGAACCCCCTCATATGATTCTAAAGCGCTTTGGTTGTACAGCACAATAAAGCGCTATATAAATGCCTCCATTCATTCATTCATTCATTAAAATAGTACAGCTGGAATGCAAATGCCATTTGGTAACTACTTAACCCCCCGACCATCGTCCTCAAGTAACGATGAAAATAATCGTGGTACAGCTTTAACTCCTGGATCAGTCTATTAAACTCCCCGTGCTCTTCTCTCTTCTCAAGAATAGGGTGAACCCAATATCGTCTTTTTCTCTTCCTTTGCTCATTTATTCTTCTCAGCAGCCGAAGGCTGAATAGCGGTTGAGCGCCACCTAATGTTTAGGCGTGAAATGTATTCTCCATCAGCGCCATCTACCGTGCGGGCGTCAAATAGAAGAAAGCGAACATTCATTTCGTCGTTGATATGAAAAGTTCGTTGGGTATTCGTTACGCTTTTTCGCATCTCCCGCAGTCTGAACGGGCCTCAACATGAAAAAAAAGGAAATTCGTGTCCGTGAACATGAATTATTCGATTCTGAATGTTGTGACTATGACATGAACTGCCTTGAGACTGTGTTGAAACTCCACCCTCACGCGATGAGTTGTGGGTAATATCAGCCGTCTTTGTGGATATACACTTTTTACCAGAAACAGCAAACCACCCAGAATACTCATTTCCACATACTATAATTTGCGACTTACTCATTCTAAGTTTAAATAATATTTAGGACGGATGCAAATTGGGACGCAGGGACTGACTAGAACGGTATCTGTTTTTAATAGTTGTTGATCCCCTTTTGTAGTAATATTCTGCAGTCATTCTCCTGGGCTGTCTTTGTAAACGTCGCACGTGTCGTGTTTCGTTTTTTGTATACATTTTGGAAAGAATACGGTTGCCGTTCCAAATGTCTAATTATTTCTGTGTGCTTTGGCGTTGTAAATCTTTCTGTTGGTTTACGTGTCACTTCACCTGATCTGCGAGTGTGTTGAATTAGCGTTAGCTCGTGCAGTGAACTTTCAGCGTCTCCTGTGTAAACATGCGTAATTAGATGCAGGCTTAGGCAAAAGCCACAACCACCAGAAGTGCAGCTGGCAAGAACAGAGGGAGAGAGAGAGAGAGAGAGAAATTGTGAGCTGAAGTCGGTGAGAGAAACAGAGGACAGTGACTAAAAGCCAATTAATTAGCGAGAGCAGTGATGTGTGTCAGCTGCCTGTTGACATCAGCCCAGATCTCTGTTCACAGCTCTGCAAATGCTCCCCATTTCCCCTCATGTCTCGCTCACATCTCATCTCTCTGCATTATGACAGTCTCCCGCTCGTCCTGATTGTTTACACAGAAACACAGGAAGAGAAACCGATGTGTCATCTTGTGCAGCTTTGCACGCCCCAACACTCAAACATATTCATGCATTTCTTCACGGCTACTCTATTCTTAAATTCCTTTTTTATCAGGAAAAAAAACACACTTTATACTTGTTATACCTGTTTGTAAACGTTCGGAGTAACGGACTGTTACATCATTATGAAACGGCATTTGTAACCCATTTAAATGCTAAATCTAGTCAAATATTCAGTGGATCTTGAAAGTAAAGCTGTGATGTTTAATGGCTGATATACATTTTCTTTGCTCCGCCTTTAGTGCTGTATTTTTGTTTGAGTGCCGTGTATTGTATAGTGTATTTTGCAATGCAAAAAAAATGCAAAGTGCCAGTTAGGATACCGTATCCCTGTGTGTAAATATGTTGCCATGTGCTTCTCATTCACTATATAACAGCAAAATGAATGAGTAAAATGGTACTTGATTAATTTGTATTCTATAAATACAGAATTGTTATAAGCAAAACCTGGGAGAAGTGGCCATATAACATTAATATAAGTTGCACTCCTTAACCACTCCTTGAAAAAGCCTGTTTGATCATAGTTGGCAGAATACATTTTTTTTGTTGTATTTATTGGGTTTTACAGTAAAATACAGATCAGTTTAAACAGATAGTTCCTTATAACACAACCCTATGCACCCCCCAACTCCCTATCCCCGGTGCCACGAGAGAATATCATTAGCGTTAAAGAAATAAAAGGTTATGCCTTCTGTCCTGTAGTTATATCTAAAAATTATAGGAAGCTACCCAACATATTCAGTGGATCTTGAAAGTAAAGCTGTGATGTTTAATGGCTGATATACATTTTCTTTGCTCCGCCTTTAGTGCTGTATTTTTGTTTGAGTGCTGTGTATTGTATAGTGTATTTTCTCTTTTATTCTGAGAAATGTAACAACGCAGTGGCAGACAGGGTTGGGTTTCCCGAAACCTTCGTATCGCCGCGTCGTTCTTAAGAATGCAGCGCAACCACTGTTCATGTATAACTTAAGAATGACGTAGCGTCAAGAAGGTTTCGGGAAACGCAGCCCAGAGCTCTTCATGCAAAAGTGTCATGATGCTTCTCGATAATATTCCGGAGGCAAACTATAACGAAAAACGCAAATCTAAGCAACAAAGTATTTCATTTCAACAGAGCAACGGGGACCATAAGCGTTGGCTGAATGGATTCATTCTCTCAGTTGTGCCCAAGAGCGAGACACGTCACTTCTAGATGTAGATTCTGCATGGGAACATCTTTCCTGCCCTAGGCGAGCTTTAAGTGCTATTGGACCTGCTAGATGGAGCAAAGCGCTCCCTTTCAATTTAACCTCCAAATATCACAGCGATGTCAAACTCTGCCTGGAATTAAAACACGGTAAACAGAGCGCGACTTCGCCTATTTTCTCTCTACCTGTCAAAATGAGAAAAATGGCCCATGGCAAACTATTCATCTTTCATTTGAGTGGGACCAGAGGAAAAATATGAGTTTCTGCATTCGAGCGAATCTGTGGAGCACATCTGACACGTTTTTCAATAGCCGGAGAATGGGAAAGTTTGCCGATGTTTCGCCTCAGGCAATCTCTAATTACGTATAACTTCCTGCTTGGGTAATGCACTAATTATCGTTTTTACAATAAATGAAGCATTGCTCTGCTGGCTCAGCACGTCCGCGTGCACAAACAGCCACACGCACAAGCACGCCGGGCAGTTTTTCGGCTCCTGGGGGAAATAACGACGACACGTTTTTCTTTGTAGTTAGTTTGTTCTGTTTTTTTAGGGGCACGCAATACATTTTTTACTTTAATATGTTAATTACGAGCACGTCAACATCCCTTGAGAATATCCTGCACTTGTGAAAAACCCGAAACACCAAAGGAATATTGTGTGTGTTTGTGTACGCGATTAACTAAACAAAGGTACCAATGTCAACTCATTTGTTTCTTGTCGTTCGTTTACTCTACAGCTGTTCATAGCTTGACTGTTGTCAACCTGTCCAATCACTGTTTATTAAATGCAAAGTGCCAGTTAGGATACCGTATCCCTGTGTGTAAATATGTTGCCATGTGCTTCTCATTCACTATATAACAGCAAAATGAATGAGTGATATGGTACTTGATTCATTTGTATTCTATAAATACAGAATTGTTATGCAATACCTGGGAGAAGTGACCATATAACATTAATATAAGTTGCACTCCTTAACCACTCCTTGAAAAGCCTGTTTGATCATAGTTGGCAGAATAATTTTTTTTGTTGTATTTATTGGGTTTTACAGTAAAATACAGATCAGTTTAAACAGATAGTTCCTTATAACACAACCCTATGCACCCCCCAACTCCCTATCCCCGGTGCCACGAGAGAATATCATTAGCATTAATGAAATAAAAGGTTATGCGTTCTGTCCTGTTGTTATATCTAACAATGAAAGGAAGCTACCCCAACATTTCAAAAACAGATCTTCACGTTTCTTCAAGCGAAATGTAATTTTTTCAAGATGTACATAAGATGAACCACTTTTGTGCACATAGATGGTGATGGAGGTTTAGGATCAGAATTAATATTTTATTTGTTTAAAGACCAATAACAATAATATAGGTTAATAAAGGTTTATTTACCATATTTACCAAACCCACTAAGCAAAGAATCACTAAACCTCATAACCGACTTTTCCATAACATTTATAATCTCAGAACACAAGCTTTAGCTCAACTGTATCTATTCATGAAGTATTTCATTGCAGAAAAATTCATGAGATTTTTATGATGTTTGAAGTATAATGTAATATAAAATCTAAAAATCTCAATTAAGACAGAGGCATATGTTCAGTGAAATGTGAAATACTTAAAATCAAAGTGCTCTTGTTAGAAAGGCATGTGGGTTTAAATGTTCCTCATAAGCCCACTCCATAATCTTTGCAATTAAAGGAGTCATTGGATAAAAATAAGACTTTTCCGGTGTTTGCGTGCTATTATCGCGTCCCTGGTGCATCTACCAACTCAGAAAACGTGAAAAATGACAACCCAGCAACTTTGTTTTGGTGAGGCTTTCTCCGCAACCATGTGAGGAATCGAGCCGTTCAGATTTCACTCCTCTTCTGACGTAGGAAGAGGCTCCTGTTATAATATAACCACCCACGTTTACACCCACAGCCTTGCCGCCATTGTTGTTTTCACAAGCTACAGCGGTGAACTTGTTCTGACGTCATGGCAAAAGTTCGCGGAAAACATGCTAAATGTACTGTCTTTGACTGCTCAGACGAACACAAAACCTTATTTAGAGTCAAAGCCTCGGAGGATTTATTTTATTTAGTGGAATTCCCTCAGAAACCATTAGTAACCTGCTTGTTTGCGCGAATCACTTCAATCCGGAGTGCTTTATCAACCTGAGACGGTACAATCAGCATTAGCTTCAAAGTTGTTCCTCAAAAGGGATCGAGACCAACTGAACGAGAAAAAGCTGCCGATGTACGTAATAGTTGTCAACAGTCTGAATTGATGTAAATGTACCGTATATATAGGAGGGTAACGTTAGCATATGATAACGAAGGGAGCTAAATCAGTCACGGCTAAATAACACATTCAAAGCCAGTGTTAAAATTACTCTATATTTATATGTTATTTGGCAAATGGCCACTTGGAGTTTGGTTGTATGTATGTTAATACATTATGTGCGTTAATATGTTTATCTGCGGCTAGCTGTCACTATTGTTTTGCTAATGAACCTGGGCCGAACACTGTGGTTAGTTTCGTTTTAAACGTCTCAAATCATTCATACTTAGGCCAAAAAATCCATCACAGCAAACAAAGCATACTAGTTATGCTTTCACGTTGTGTGTGTATAACTTACTTGTCAATGACAAGCGCTAAAATCCACGTCCGCTGAGATCGCATTGCGCATTCTGTGGATTTTAGGCAAGTATACACGCACAACGTGAGCGCATTACTAGGATGCGCTGTCTGCTGTGATAGATTTCGTCTCAGGACGAATACTATTGGTAATTGTTAATAAAGACCACCTTAACAATAAGGTGGTCTACCTGCACACACAGGGTACAAGGTGGTTTGACAGACGCAGGTATGAACTCCCACATGGAAGACAAAACAAGACGTCATGAAAGAGGGGGTTTTCGGACATTTAGTTTCGACAAATTTAGTTTCGATCAGTAAAATCTAGTGGCAAGGTTGCGAATTGCAACTCCATCCCCTCCTGTTCGAAACACTACAACTGCTGACAGAACATGGTGAATTACATTCAAGGGGACCCGCGGTGTATGTAGATAGAAATAGATCATTCTATGGTAATAAAAACATAACACTTCATTGTGTAAGCTCTTTATACACCTCTGAACACATAGTTACAGTATGTTTATTATATTGCATTTATATCAATAGATCCTCCTAAAAATGACACACTTTATCTTTAATTCGGCCCTACAAGTTAGCATGACCTTGCAGTTTTATTTGTTGGCAAACAGGCGTTCACAAAACCGGGGACGTAACTATAGCAACAGTAAGCTGCTTGAGCACTTTTTGTTACTATGATTACATTAGACATCATGCAAATCACCAAAACGCATCATCATTATGCGCCACTCTATTATTGATCTAAATAACATAAAACATATAGAAAAAAATGTGCAGTTTGTATAAAAGCGAGAAATCTGACTTACGTGTAAATTTGCACAGGACGAGATGATGCAGGGCTCCTCCCCGGGTTCCATGGTTGTTTTTGGAACATTTGCAGTGGCCACGAGATCGGGTTTGATCGAGTCGCTAGTAGGCTGAGGGTCAGGCTTGGACCCGTAGCCAAAAGCCTGAATAGCATTTCCTGCAAGAAAATGAATGGGAAAAAATAAAACGAAACAGATGGCAAAAATTATTATTAAAGTTGACCTTTGTGAGGGAAAAATACATTTTCATAACAGAATGTTTCAGTAGGAAGAAAGTCGGCGAGTTTATAGTTCCCAGGAGAAAGCAATATGCGTTTCGCTTGCCAAGTTTGTTAACAGCAAAGCAAAGTAAGCTGTATCTGGGGGTCAGCAGCTCTGTTAAATACCAATTTGGCAAAGATTTAATTGTTGGAAAAACAAACCAGAACACATATTCACCACCACATGCTCACAAGCTGTTTGCTAAAATGTGAAAAAAGTTGAGTGAACTTGCTTTCTACTATCAGCATATGCAGTAGTTATTAACATGAAAATAATATTTTTAGACAGAAACTTTGCAGTCACTACAACTACTATATGTATAGTGATCTGCATATAAGTGATTTGGACCTTGTCCATACTAATATGTTTTCATTTGAAAAATATCATTTTTTGTTGGCCCTCCATTCACACTGATAAATATGAAACCACTGTTTTCTCATTGTGGACTGTAAAAACAAGGCTTTCGAAAACTTAACTAAATATAATACACTTTCATCGATATTACTCAGAGCCTTTATGAAAACTTTGATTGTTTTTTTTCTTTTGTGCATTGTGAGATTGATCCAGGACACTTGCAAAGCTGCCTCAAATCAAAAATGTCATTACCTACAATTCGAGACCTTCCTTACAACGCTCTATGAAGAGCGTTTTTAAACCGAACCATGATCTCCGTTGCAAATTATACTGTAACCCAGCTTGTTTTGACTTGAAAAATCTCTCTCAGTATATCTGAGCATCTCACAATGGGATATTGGATGAAATATCTCCAGAGCTAATGCCTGAAGCTGTGAAGCTTATTATCGTGTTTCTTTTTCCGCTGTTATTTATTTCACTCTTGGGAAGATATTCCTGCCAAACAATCAAACTTTGGAATTATTTTGAGATGTAACACATTCTCCTTTACTTCTCTCTTAATTGCATCTCCAAAAGATTTTTGGGTATTTTTAGAAGCACTCGTAGAGTCCTAAGGAGTACTAAACTTCATTTGTTTTCCCCCAAATAAAGAGCAAAAGACACGACTCAACTCTTCTTTACAACTTCTCTCTGAAAGAGCTGGTAGTTGTTCTGCATTTTTACAAACACGAACAGTCTCTCTGTCTGTCTCTCTTCTCAGCTCTCAAATAACATATGTCTCCTGATAGAGCAACAGAATGATATTATCACCATTTCCAAAAAACGTCTTTTTCTTGCCAACTTTGCAGGAAAACGCTTGATCTACTGATATTTTTCTTGAGAATCATCCAGACATGTACTTGCCTGCATAGAAACAAGAGCTTTTCTACGTTTAAAATTGATATCTTTATTGCCATCTTGACTTCACCTCAAGCATCAGGCACACAGTTGGCGTTAAAGTTCATCCTAAATGTGAATTTCAGTTGTGGGCTATGTACAGGCCAGTTAAGTTTCTCCAGACCACACTCAGTAAATCACTTCTTTATGGACCTCAGTTTGTGCACAGGGGTATTATCATGCTGGAACAGAACACACACATTTCTAAAACGTCAGTATGATGTAGTGTTGAGATCCTCACTAGAATTAAAAGGCCTAGCCAAACCTGTTCGGTGGTAACCATGTACTTTGGGCTATGTAGTTTATGAGATGTCCATTTCAGGGATGGAGATTTTTTGCCATTTTCTCTAATGATGATGTGAGATTTTTGTATTAAGCTGACAGATAGAACGCTCATCCGGCTGGGATGAAGAGACAGAACAACTGTCCAAAGACGGAAAAAATGCAAAAGAACTGTGGCAGTATCCCTATTCATTTCATTAATTGTCATGAGAAAATGAATAAAATTGACTTTTAAATGGCTGAACTGACACTTCATTACTATGAAATACCAAACAAGACGTCCTGGAGGATTAGATGATAACAACCCGAAGCCTTATTACTGTAGCGTCCGCCTGTATATTTACTGTCAGCTAACAAGCATGACATTAGTTACCAAACCCTCAGACATTAACATTCTGGTGGTGAGGTTCAACACAAGGAAAACACAAACAAATCACCGTCAATCCTTGTCAACATTTTTAAATCACCACGCGCCTGGCGAGAAGTTAAAGAGATAGTTCACCCAAAAACTCGCTCTCTAGTCGTTCCAAACCTGTATACATTTCTTTGTTCGGTTGAACACAGTGAAAGATATTTGGACGAATGCTTCTAACCAAACAGCTCTTGGCCACTATTGACTTCCATAGTAGGAATAATGAAAAGTGCCCGAGAACTGTTTGCTGTCCTACATTTTTTAAAATGTCTTCCTTTGTGTTCAACAGAACAAATACATTTATAAAGCAATTTTTCTTACTATGAAAGTCAATGGAGTCCAAGAACAGTATGGTTACTGACATTCTTCCGAATATCTTTCTCTGTGTTCAACCAAACAAAGAAATGTATACCAGTTTGGAACAACTAGAGAGTGAGTAATTCATGACAGAATTTTCATTTTTTGGTGAACTATCCCTTTAACTTCCAGTCTGTGTTTGTAGCCTAATATAACAATTTAATGTATATATCCTGTGAGAATATAATCTTGCTACCTTTATGAGTCAGGCCATTACAAATATTGAAATCAGTGAAATGAATGCTTAAAATTAAACTGTGTTGCGTGTTATCTCATAAATACATCTGGAGACTTATTTAGCCTGGTTTTTACAGACTGGGTCACCTATATCTGTACAAAATTCTGAATTACACATCAAAAAGCAGAGTATCCATCTTGAATCAAATGTAAATACAGAAAGTCAATGCTTGACACAAACAGACTTTGAAGTCTGAATGTTTTTAATGACACAGGAAGAAAGACTTACGGAGGCAGGTGTTTTCTCTAAAGTCCTGTAGGAATTTCTCGCACTCCTCCTCTTGATTCCCGCTGCCTCGGCAGGTACACCAGGGGGAGATGGTGAAGTTGGAGTGACTCGAGTCTACGTAGTTCGGAGTCATGTCTGTACCTACAGGGAAAGAGACGGAACAAATCTTAAAAGGTGTCAAGGTTCCTGAATTATGTGCCACACTGAATTGAATTATGAAATTAATTTAGCCATGCACATTACTTCAGTTACTTAAGAACATTTGTCATTGCTGTAATTTTGCTATTTGTCAACTTGACCTCATTTGAATAAGGTTAAACATCAAAAGCAAATATTAATTTGGATAAGCAGTTGTTTTGTTTATTTTTTAAGAAATAGTTTACTAAAAATAAAACATCTGTCATTTTTGGGAATCAGTTTTCTTTAATGCTTCATATAGTAAGAAATACTTAGAGGTTCACTTTATAGTAATGAATAGTATTTGGACAAAAATTGTGTGTCCGAAATTGTGTGATGGGTGACAAATGTCTCTGGTTTAGGGCTATCACGATTTTTCACTCACAGTTATCGTGGCCAAAATGAATTGCTGTATTAATATTATCATGATACCTATTTAAAAGTAGTTTTTAATAAACTAATAATGCTATCAGTCAAAAAGTCATCTTCGATTTCCTTAAAATTCAAATAGAGATTAAAGAGAGAGAATTTGTAACCATTGTGGATGGGTGCTGATTTTTACAATTCTTTCATTCGTAGAATTAACACGGTATCAATAATCACAGTTTATAATATCATGGTTATTGACAATAATGTATATTGAGACGCCTTTAGTCTGGTTCTGGTTATTTCATTTCTCTAAAATACATTTTCCAATAGATCTATCAAAGAACAACATATTGACCAGTGTTAAAACTTTCACTCACCGATGAGTCTGGTGTAGGACGCCAAGCAGGCCTGATAGTCATCGTTGAGACAGCTGGAGACGGAGTGAGGGGTCATCTGACAGTTTGTGTGGAAATCAGCCAGCCGTGACCTTGCCACAAAAACACAACATCAACATCAATGCCAACATCAAAACTACTTTACATGAAAAACAAAGTGCAGTCTATACAGCTTGCTCAGGGGCAAGGCGGCGAAAGTTTGTATCAATCGAGTAGTTTGTTTGTTTGTGTGTCAGTTTATGCCCGAAGAGTCCAGTCTATAATACACAAAGGACAGAGATTGAGTTTATGCAAGCTCAACGGATCATTGCCTTTTCTTCAAGACTGAATTATGACTAGCTCTCTATCCTTTTCTCATCTTTTCCATTCTTCATTAGTCATCGTTGCTGACCGTGACCACAACATGTTAGTGGTTTGGAGGCATCCTGGGGGTCAGATGGAAGACAGGACCTCTTCTCTGCAGCATGGAGGGCCGCAGGGGTATCCACCAGCACTTGAACTCTCCTTTTTCTTTGGTCTCTATCCATCTTTTAGTCTGTTTGTCTTTCTGGGGCAATAAATAAGTCACTCGCTATGAATTTTAAAATGTGACACGTTTATAGACTTCGTAGATGTATTTCAGGAGACCTGGGGGTAAATTCTCTATAGAGTAAAACTACAGGTGAATGTTTCTTAACACCCACAGACAGACAACCACACAAAAACATTGACTAACATTTTACTAAACAGTCTTGCTGCTTCTGCAGTATTTCAGCGGCAAAACGCAGTTAAGTTTAACTGCATGTTGACTGCAATAAAAACACGTTTTCTGTATTTAATTTACGTTGTGTCTTTTCAGTGCTAAGGGTTTGATTCTATGTAAATTGCAGTAGGTTTATTATAGAAAGCACCTTGTACAGAATGCTATGTGCTAGAATGTGCTATTTGCCTGCCACAATTACCAGTGTGTGGTGAAAAGCAGGCTGTAAACTGAGTTGTATTTAAAAGAAACATTTGTGTACCCGAGCCTAGTTTCAGCATTTTAAAGGGCCGATTCAGACGTCTGGATCTCAGTGGTGGAGCGACGCTGTACTTTCTAAAACATTTGCAAGATCACGCTAGACTGCTGGATCATGTAGCTAATACTCAGACCTGCAAGATGGAGAATTGTGTCGTTTCAGTTTGTTTTATATGAATTCCACCAAACATTTCTTATGTCTATTTATTTTTATAATATATGTTGATAACTGGCACCCATTCACTTGCATTGGTTTTGTGTCCATACAATAGAAGTGAATGGGTGCCAGCACTGTTCGGTTACCAGCTTTCTTCAAAATATCTTCTTAGAATATCTTCTCAGCATATCTTCCTAGTAGCACGGCCTTGTAAACTAACGGTACTGTTTAGCTTGTTGACAAAATGTTCATATGCTTTCCTACTTGTAAGTCGCTTTGGATAAAAGCGTCTGCCAAATGAATAAATGTAAATGTTTGAGTTCTGTAGAAGAAAGAAAGTCACACTGGTTTGAAATGACTAGAGGGTTAGTAAATGATGACAGACTTTTCATTTGCACTACAAATCATATGAATCATTAGTTTTACTCCACTACATTTCATATATACATTTGTATGTGTTTAAGTGCAATAAAAATCTAGCACTTTCTTACTTTTACTCAAGTCATTTAATTTGTAAACATACCTTAAGGAAAGTACTATTAATATTCATTATTATTATTATTCAAAGTATTCATTATTATACATTTATGAAATGTAGTGGAGTAAAAAGTATATCTATCGCTGTCCTTACAAAACCTTGGAATAAAATAAAATCTTGAAAAATGTAAATACGAGGTTTCAGAAGGACAGCAGCGAGATATGCCTTATAATGTAGTGTTTTTTTGTGTAAAAACACTTTGATAAAGTATTGACAATGTGAAAATACTTAAGTACTGTACTGCTTAGTACTTTACACCTTACCAAATTTCTTACGAAAAAATCCTTGTCATTGTCTTTAATGTTTTCTTATATCTACGTGGAGTGTGATTCTGGAACCCGAAAGATGCATTGTGACACCCAGTCTATACCGGATGTGAACGGTGCCACGTGACATGACAAATAACAATAGAACCCATTCAGAAATTCTGGATGCATCTTGATGTGACCTGACAAACGCCTTGTATCGCCGTGTTGTCTTTTGTTGCGTTGCATTACGCCGCTCACGCCCGGTGTAGATAAGGCCTAAGTGGGGTACAACTCGTCCCAGTGCAACAGGGCAAAAATATCTTTGTTGCTTTATTGGATTATGTCTGGTCTGCACACGGTGTTACTCTGTGGCCTTTAGCTCAGATCCGCAGCAAAAATCCTTAATTCCACACATTAATATCCTATGGTGCACTCAGGTATGGAATTGAATTATTCACTTAATATTAACGTAGCTCCATACAGGAAAGGTTTACAGATCAACAACCCTACTGTCAAGCAAGCGAATGCAAAAACTTTTTTTCATTACATTATCATTACTCAATTTTGCACATTTTATCTCATAACCAATCCAGTCTCAGAAACTTTTCTTTAAAATACATTTAGCTGTGTTCTTCAAGTGCCCTTTCCCGCACGCGAAAGTTTGTGCCGAGACGAAAAGCACCGTCTCCGTGGAGGGTATTGCTGCTAAACATGGATGCGTTCCCAGCGGAGCCCAGTGTGTATTTAATTAATTCCCTCCCTTTTTGTAAATTCACCTTTTAATTAGCATAGCGCTAAAAAACCCTGCTGTGATTTACATGTCTAATTACATCTGTTCCCGCTGCAGGAATCAAATGAAGAGGTGCAAAAATATTGATATACCAGTTGGGTTCCCTACATGGTATAAATACTTGAATGCTTATGAGCTGGAAATCAAAATAACTTTATGAACTTAGTAAGTTCGGTGTTTTTACGTTTACTTTTACGCAATATGACGAAATGTTTTATATCCGTGAATACTTTTGCATTGCTTTTCCTAAAAATGTATAAAACCATAAACTACAGTATTTACCTGACAGCATTTTGGTTTACTCCAGTGAATTTATGCATAAATAATGTAAAAGCTCCAACCCTGCATTAATTATTACAAAAGCGTTTGAGAAAGATCAAGGAGTTGTCCCCAGAAAGATGCGAACAAAACAAAAACATGGCGGTGATTTGTAATGAACATGGAAGTTCAAACAACCTCTTCGGGTACCACAGACTCCTTCGGTTCAAGATGCTCATGGGCACAGACGCCGTTCCCCCGCATGACCAGAATCGAAATGGCCACTTGACTTTGAATCAATCAATAACAATATCTCTTATATCCTCACCCAAAGCTATTGCTTCATCTGAAGACAGACTTCCTCTCTCCTCTAGCGCATTAACCAGGTAATGAAGCAAATAATGCCTGTCTTATTTGTTCAATGTCTTATTTGTTCAGTCTCTCCACGGTATTAGTTTTAATCTCCGAGCAAATTTCACTCTTCCCTTTTCTAAAAACATGGTTTGCTGAAATCCACCGTAATGAGTTTTTATCTTCTCATTTTAGTCAGACTATTGTATATCTTCTTTACGGGTCGAATGAAGTACTCAGGCCTGCTAATGTGTAGGGGAAGGTTGTTTTGCGTTTTATGTGTCTTCGGGGAGCTGTTCCGGTAACTGTAATGTATCTTATTAGCAGAGGAGATGCAAGAAATTTTGCAAACAGTTGTTGTTCATGACAAAGAAGAGAGATACTAGGATGGACTGAGACACCGGCAGGTTTTTCCTTTCAGGTGAGGACAATATAACCGCTATAATTTACTGTTCACTTGAAGTTTAGAAAAGCCTGTCTAGGATTGTTTGGGCAGAAAGTGCTTTGGCATCAAGATAAAGCACATTTCAGATCTCGCCAGGACTCCTCCATTATACCTGAGTGGACCACTAACTGCTTAAATTACAGCCTGTCGTCCTGCGAAGGGTTCTAAAGGTCCTTATAGATTCTCTATTCACTGAAAGAACCCCAAAATGAGCAGCGCTAAGAGCTCTTTTATTAGGAAAAATCGTACGCTTAAAACACTGCCATTCCGTCAGCTTGTGTTGGGTATAAATGCCGATCCAATTTTCTCTGGGTTTATGGGAAATGAATGTATTATGAGTAGTGGTTTTCATTGCGTTGTAGCGGTATGTGGAAGGTCCGTTGGAACAAAGCAAACAGTTGAATCATCAGAAATGTCTGTTTACTTTCTGAGCTTAATGAAGGGTGGACTGCAGATTCACAAATTTGAAAAACAATGCTTTGATGCATCCCTTATGCAAAGAAAATACATTGTCCTATATATTAACTGTCAATATATTAAACCATTTAATACTGATAGCCGATTAAAGGGATAGTTCACCCAAAAATTTACATTCTGTATTTACTCACCATCAGATTATTCTGAACTTGCATAAATTTCTTTGTTCTGCTAAACACAAAGGAAGGACAGTCAGTTACCAAGCAGATTTCATCCCCCATTGACTCCCATAGTATTTATTAGTAAATGGGAGATGAGATCTGTTTGGTTACTGAAATTCTTTCAAATATGTCCCTTTGTGTTCAGCAGAACAAAGACATTTATACAGGTTTGGAACAACCTGGGGGTAAGTAAACGATGACAGAAGTTTCATTTTTGGGAAACCTATCCCTTTTATCAAAGTGATATTTGACGATAGCAATAGTTTGGTGGTTATATTCACTCGTATTAACTATAAATTCTGAATATTTCTTTATTTTCTGAATCATGTATTTATAATATTTTAAGCTCTTGCTTCCAATATATGGAAATGTATTATTTAATATATGACATCGTTTTTTCCTTAGTATATTCCCATATATTTTTGTTTCAAAAGGGATAAGATGTACATTGCTGGGTTGAACTACATGTCTCAATGTCTACGTCATGCCCACTTGTAACTGTTTTAAATCAAATTTGTTGTCCACTCTTGAGTTTTTTGGGAAAACGTCATTTCAATGTTTTGTCATCAAACCCACCACTTTTAAAAATAAAATGTCAAATTGTTTATTCATTGTTTTACTTCCAAACCCTTCTTCCATGGAACACTGATTTTGAAGACTGGTCGCTTCTTTCCATGCAATTATAATGAATGGGAACTGGAGCATTCAAGCTTTAAAAAAGACACCAAAGGACCATAAAGTGGCCTGTTCAACTATATATTATAAGCCTTCTAAAGCCATACAGTATCTATGTGTGCGTAACAGACTTAAATTGAAAAGCATTCATTGAAAATTTTGTCATCTGTATTTTATGACAGAGAAAGTGAAGGCTGATTCTTGAACAAATCATTGATTTTTGATTGGGCATTTAAGTGTGTTGTTTTACAAAACCGGTCCGAATGATTTTGTTTACACAAATAGCGCAAACTTCATAACTTGTCTTTCTGTGTTCCATTAAGGTCATACAGATCTGAAATGGCAAGATGGTGAGTAAATAGTGACGAACGTTATCTGTGTGTCAAATACAACACACACTCTTTTTAGGCAAATATTTTAGGTTAACTGTATACAACAAAAGAGAAATGTTTTCTTCTGTGCTGAGTCGATAAATTTGAATGTGCGCCCTTGCACACGGAAGATGAATCTAACGCAATAAGGTCTAGCATTGGCCCTCAACATCAATAAGACTGAAATTCAATAGAGATTGCAGCGCTTCGATCGCTTTCTTGGGGAAAGGTGCCGAGCCCTTTTGTTTGCCAGTGTCAATCATCAGAGTCAAAGTGGCTTGGCATTTTGTCCTTCAAGCCGGCATCAGAAGAGCTCTTTCATTCTCAAGTACGAGTGACTCTATCATTTGGCAACAAAGAGTCATCACCCCCGGCAGCCCATGAGCAATGAAAGCAGATCTTAATCTTTTTTACGACAACTTCAAAAAGTTTAAAGGAATGTGTGCCAATATTTTTAACAGAAAACACTTGGCCTCTGTTTCAGCAGATTCTGGGATTTCTCTCACAATTTGATAAAGAAGTTCTGTTTGATGAGCACAAAGATCTCTTGTATATTTTCCCCCATTTCAATGTTTGATCTTATAATATGTTAAATAACTGGACTAGGTACAAATAATAATGAATTAAATCTTATAAAATAGAATACAGTGCACAGAAAAATATTGAGTGAAAATGCTTATTTCCATCATATTATATTCTTCAGAGAGCATTGTGGGATTGAAATTAAGCCTTAGAAATCCTTACCACATAAATTCTCTCTTGAGCAGCCTTATCAGGACCTTGTTCGACCAGAGAAGTTGTTCAGGATATCTGTGTTAAAATCGATCTGTGCCTTGCTTTCACTGTAAGGGCCCATCCAAATCCCTCAGACAAATAAAAAACAACGTCAGACCGAAGTCTTTAAACATTCTAATGTGATGTCGATCCAGCATCACATCTTCGCATGAGAGAGTTTCCGAGCTGTATAAGGCAAATGATTTAAAGCTTCGTCTTTGCTTGCCTTTACATTTACAGGGCTTTTTCCTCATCTGCTGTGAGATTTTCCCACTGCTGTTATCTTCTGCACAATGACAAAGACACATTTTATGATGTATCTACTCGCACTGATATTTTGACTTAAATAACACTACACTGCAATAACTTCTGAGATCAACACTGGTAAAATGTCTGGCTGGTTGTGGTTCAGTCGTCTACCCAGTCGTCTAATTGGTTCTCTACCCAGCATGCACTGGGGCATGTACAGTATAGATAATATGGCTTCTGTCACATTATCTCATGGTGTCTTTTATCACACTCAGAACACTGAACTGTATAATGTTTATTCGTTTTTTGTGAACATTAAATTTTTTCCCCTGTAACCACCTCAGCAATCACAGAGAAGATCTAACCTACAAGACATTTCCAGCTTAAACATAACCTTGACAAAACAGTCAAAACCTTCCTTACTTAAAGGCCAAATTCCCCGCGATTGCATTTTCAACCTTTAGTTTGTGTGTAATGTTGCTGTTAGAGCATAAATAATACCTGCAAAATGATAAAGCTCAAAGGTCAGTGCCAAGCGAGATATTGTCTTTAACAGAATTCACTTTTCAAGGACTACAGAGAACGGCTGGAATTGGATTACAGCCTTCTACTTCCTGGGTACATGATGTCACTATTCCGAGTGCTTTTATGAACCTCCGCCCACAGGAATACGCCAAAAAAGAGGCGAGGTCTTCCTTAGAGAAGAGGAAGAGCCGCTGGAGTAGTGTTTGGTTATCAGAGATTGTAAACATTTGACTGAGCTACTCGCTAAACTACTTTCACTTTCATCACAGTCCAACAGCTGGTAATAAGAATTCAGCTTCACACATTCTGAGATAACCAACCGTCAAATAACAGCTTCCATGACTTTAACATCGGCTGTGAAGCTATTCTGTGTAACACACTGATATTGTGTGTGTGCGCATACCTCTAAAACACTTCTATGAAACGTCCTTTGAAGTCCTGCTTGCAAATGTCTCCCATTCAATCTGCTAGTTTTATTATCCAACTCGGGTCCAATATAAAAAGGCAAAACTAACGCTTCTGTTATTAGTGTTAATTAATATAACCGATCTTTCCCTCGTCATAGTAGGAAGAAAATGTGCGATCTCTAACAAAGATTGACGTTTGCACATGCACTATCAGACTTCCGTTACACTTTGATTGATCCGCATGTTTTTAACTGATAAAGTTGACACCATTGTTACTGTTTATTGGCCAAAGTCAAAGTTTATGATACACGTGCACTGAGAGGGGGACGACCAATCACAACAGCCTGAGAAGCAGAAGCTCGCTGATATGGTATGGGTGGGACATCTCCACGACAGACCTGGTCAGCTCTACCAATCCGAGCGTTTCGAAAGGAGGGATTTTATATAGACCGGAAGAAATCCAGTCGTTTTGTTAGAAGAGGGACAGCGGTGAATAATAGACTTGAAATGTGTGAAATATAAAGCGTTTTTTTTTTATTAGAAACATGAACATCCATTGTTAAACACCCAAAAAACATAATCAAAGCCTCAAAAACCGCAAAAGAGTGGCTCCTTTAACGTCTCTTAACGTAATTTTTGCTGACCTGCTTACTTTTGCTGAGCACATCATGGCAAAAGATGCGTCATTAGTAAAATCAGTTTCCTTAATGACACATCCATGACTAAGTTAAACTGCGTTTATGGCATTCTTCATTACATGCCTCCAAACCCCTTCAACGTTGCTTGATTTGTATTTATTATCCAGTTCTCTAACTGGCATTCTCTGCCAGAATCAAATGTAAGAAAAGGTTTCTTGCCAATGCAGTCAGTGGTTTGGCACTCTGCTACTTAAAATCCATTATCTGACCATACATCACACTCAGGTGATTGTCTACATCCAATTTACTCAATTTGGCCCAACAATTTCTCAATGCTTCCTTTACCGTGTCACCAATTACGATGAGATAAAATCTTCAGGAGCCTTTTAAATATCGCTTCTAAAGATTTACACATGTCCTGAGAACAAAACTTGGCTGGACTCTCTACCTCCACCCCACATCTGTTTCTGTGAGGGCAGATGAAGGTTCTGTGCGATTTCAAAACATCTGCCTCTTGCTTTCCCGAACGTTCTGGTTTGAATTATAGTACATGTCCAGTTTAGTATGTTTGTTAAAATATTTACTGCGTATTATTTATAGTATTTATAGTACATATGCTAAAAATACTATGATGCTAAAAGAGCATTGTTGTTGTAACATTTTAGCAGTTATGCTACAGCAGTGCTTGATTTGCATTTAAGGTAACTTCGATTTATAGATGATTTCAAAGCAACAACACAAACGTTTCTGCACATGGGCGCTTTTGTGGCCCAAACTTAACTTCTGGTATACATTCGCAAAGAGGGGGTTTATCCCTACAGATTATTTCTGAAAACAGGCAAAAGAAATAACAAGTAAATTACAGTTTGTCTAGCCAGTTTTATTTTGGGTTACCAGTAGAACCGATACTTGCCTTAATTTAAATGTGACAAAGTTACACGACCCGTTCAACAAACTTCATTATGCATTAAAATAGTAATATAAATTAATTTAAATATATATTAAATATAAACATGTTATAATATTAGCCACTAGCCAGACCGATCAACAAACAGAGCGCGTATGTCCTATGAAACTGTCTATACAGCTATATTATTGTACAAAGTGTGCACCTAAACCCTTTTAAGTAGTTTTTTATTTACTGTAGTCTCAACAAAATACCCAAAGTTTAGCAATGGTATTTGTACTACAACTATAAGCAATAAGATACAAGAGGCTGTGCTTTATGCATTTTGGGGTTTTCACTGTGTGGTTTTACAATAGCAATAAGGTATCAGCTGTGATTTATTCACGATAAAGCACTAGCCTCGAGTACCGTGTTGCTTTTATAAAACTGTTAAAAATCCACACAATACAAACATCAAAGCCAAAAAATATGTTTAAGTGCAACTTGATGCAAAGTAAAATCTCCTTCCGCTGGAAAAAATAATCCCTTACTATGATGAGCTTCTTCCCCCATGCTCAGCACCAACGCTCTGCTATTTCGTAGCGTATCATAGTAACAATTGTAAAGAACTTAAAAGATATGCCGGCGCAGAAAAAAGGGTGGTTGCAAAGGGTGCTGAGCAGAGAAACAAAGAATTGTTAAGTAAATAAAGCACAGCTATTGACCAATCAGAATCAAGGACTTGACCTTTTACAAATGGTATCCGTCACAAAAAACATGGCTAATACATTTTTACTGTAGTAAAACCATGGTTACTTTACTTTACAAGGAAAGCCTCCACCAACCAATATAAAATGAAGGAATTGTTTAAATCCTTGTTATTTACATTTATTTGATCCAGTCTCCCTTATGTGCGATGCAAAAACAAATAAATTCAGCTGCAGGACAGTCTGCTCATTTGGCAGGGTACCCACATTTGGAAAACACAACACAAAAGCTTGTCAGATCCATCGTTCTCCAGCAGAACCCTGACCCCGCACCTATTGTGAAGGGATCGATAACTTTCCCTGTCAGGCTGTGTTTTATTAGCCGGGGTTGCGTGTTCAGAACAAGGCCTGACTGCCCATGTGGTTAGAACCATCTCCTGCTAGTTCCCATCAAAACAGATAAACAACATTCCCCCGCCATAAATCAGCGCTGGGCATTTTTGCGTGTATTTGGGAAAATTGGTTCCAGTGAAAAAAAGACGCAAGCGATTGCTTCCGCTACAGGGGAGATTACCTCCCAAAGTGCTTGGAGGAATATGCTTAAACTTCAAAATATGGTCTACATTCCGAAGACACGAGATTCAGAAATTGGGGCGTGATACGGCTTTGCCAGCATTTTTGGCGGTGTAGCATTATATCAAAGGAAAAAGAGATTCAAATGTTAAATAAAAACTACAAGCTTCAAAAGCTCATAGTCACAACAGCAGGGTGAGTGAGCTGTAAAATCTGTCATATTCAAAACAGACACACTCTGGTCCGACCTGACAGAAAGATGTAGACGTGGAGTCGCAGATAAGACCTCAATGTACCGAAATGTACCGTGACCATTTCACAGATCATTTAGTCTAAAATCTACAACCATTTGGCTATTTAAAAATCATTAAACGTCCTTCATCTATTACTCATGAGCATAATGACTGTAAAATGAATTGCAAACATTGCAGTATAAGTAACCAGTAGGAAAAAGTAATCTTTTGAAACCACATTGCCTAATATAAAAAGTCTCAGTCCACAGCAAAAGTCAACAATGGCTTTATGAAAGAATTACAATATGTTTATGATGGGCCTCGGTGGCAGATGCCTTTAATAATAAAAACGTATAAAATATTGCAGGCACACAAGATAAGACAAGTGTCATTGAGGCGGTATGCGAACATCAGGCCTTAATAAACAAATCATATCAGCAGTCATGCCTCATTCAATCTCGAGAAAATTAAACGCGTCAGGACTGATCAAGATGCAGCCCCAAAATGAAGGACAGGTTTTTGTAAAAAGATGCAGTTGTGCTGCTGCCGAAATTCTATTAAAAAGTATTATGTAAAACAAAAAAGCAGCAGATTTGTGCTGAAAGCATTCATTTGAAATGGATTAATTTGTTTTGTCGTATTGACGTGGACAGGCATGGTTGCGGGCAGTCAACTCAAGCTCTGCACGCTTAAAAGCACAAGACGCCCAAAGGCAGACGAGAGATATTTAATGCTATGAAAACCAAAAAGCCGCACATACAGCTTTGTTTATTATGAATTGCAACACTTGCTTGTGTAGACTGGGTGGTGATTTTGATAATATATTGGCTAATATTGAAACATATGTTAAACATGATTCAGTTATTTTCTTGCAGATACATAGGAGGGAGAAGGTCCCTTTAAAAGAAAAGTCCACCCTCATCATTTATTCACCCTCATGTCATTCAAAACCTGTATATGACTCATTCTTCTGTTCTGTGGAACACAAGATTATTGTGTTCTTCATTGACAGACAAATGAAAAAAAAAAAAAAAAACACTAACCCTTTCTCTCAACAGGTAGTGGTCTAGCTTTTGTTGAAACCAGTAACTTTGTATTGGCACTTAATGTATTATGGCTCCTGTATGACATATCGCTTATTGCTCCTAAACTCTTTGTAAGTCGCTTTGGATAAAAGCGTGTGCTAAATGTCTAAATGTAAATGTAAGATAAGATATTTTGCCAAATACCTCAGGGATTTCATGTCCATACAATGGACGTCAATGGGGCACACATTGTTTGGTTACCAACGTTCTTCAATATATATTTTTTGTGTTCTGTGGTATGCAAAGACATGATGATGAGTAAATGATGATAGAGTTAACAATATTTGGATGCCCACACGAGCACCGCAGCTCAATGACCTTAGAGCTTGCAGTGCTAAGCCACAGCTCCACTAACATGGTTTATTCTGAGAAAATAAGACTCAGTATCTTCTCTTGCCTCAGGCTCAAACTGTGGCTACTTTCAATTATTAATCTCTTTGCTGTATGAGTTTACTTACATTACAAGACAAGCTGTTGGCTATGTTTGTGTAAAATAAACCCGGAGCAATTTGAGTCCATAATGCATATTATGAGCAAACCAAGCCCCATGTGTGGTAGACATCCGAGATTGTCAAACCTATGAGTTCACATACAGCCAAAGTGTTTTGATGTACTCTAAAACTGACCAGGTTTAACCCGCAGGGTGATAGAAACTATAGTCCAGTGGGGTAAACACAGCCTTGGACATAATGATGATGTAACGTTTGGATCACTTACATAAGTTAGTTGATAAGTCAACTACTTCTAGTTACCTAGTCAATGCCTTTCGTTATGTAACACACAAACACACAAAAAGTTGTGCGATTCCAAATGTGCATACATTTCTGATGCTTCCGCCGTGGCCCGAAGCCTCTGACCTTCAGCGCCGTTTGAACTGGAGCAGATAATGACAGTCAATTCAATAAAGCTATTGAGATTGACCCAAAGAGCGTAAAATCGGAGAGGCCGTGGGGTCGCTGACTGCGGCTTGAAAGAGATCAGCATTGTATGAGCCCGCGGTGTCATTCATTACTCGCTTCATCATGTATACCTCCTCAGACAATGCCATCCCTCACAGCAGCGGCCAATGAGAGGTGATGCAAGGCCAATTTCCACCGCAATGGATTCAGGCACGAGGCGAGGAAGGATGGGTTTGTGGGGATGGATGGGTACGCAGGCTTATTGTTGAAGCAGTGGATTAAGCTGCCTGTGATCTGTGAGTGACATTTGTGTTTAATAATGGACATTCAAACAGCAATCCGTCATTCGGGATGGGGGAATTGATAAAAATGTAGAGTGAATGTGGAAGGGATCATATGTGAGGTTATTTGTGTGCAGGAACACACGGTATTTACGGTATGTTTCGGGCTGCTAGTTTTGGTGTTTTCGTGATTTTTACAGTAAAAATGTAACTGTAAATAATTATTATATATAATATATATGTTTATCTAATACAATATGTATTATATTAAGTATTTTTATATTATTATTATTTGTTTATTAAATATGTAAAATGATATACTTTATTTCCTCATAATGTATTTTATAATAATACGTAATTTATACAAATAATCATTTGATAGAAAAAAATGACCTGGCTTACTTATTTATTTTACAGCTAAACTCAATGAATAGCCATGTCTTCAGTACTTTAATTATGATTAATTTATTAAACAAATTATTATTATGAAATAATTATTATATATATGTTTATCTAATACAATATGCATTATATTATGTATTTTTATATGATTCTTATTTGTTTATTAAATATGTAAAATGATATACTTTATTTCATAATAATGTATTTTATAATAATACATACTTTATACAAATAATGATTTGATAGAAAAAAACTTAGCTTACTTATTTATTTTACAGTTAGCCTCAATGAATAGCCATGTCTGCAGTACTTTAATTATGATGAATTTATTAAACAAATTATTATTATGAAATAATGTTATAATATATATATATATATAATATCCATCCTCCATTTTCTACCGCTTGTCCAAACTACCTCGGGTCACGGGGGCCTGCGCCTATCTCAGGAGTCATCGGGCATATATCTAATACAATATGTATTGTATTATGTATTTGTATATTTTCTCTATCATATTAAAAATGATATACTTTATTAAATAATAATGTATTGTATCATAATAATTTGATAGAAGGAAATGACATAGCTTACTTAGTCAATATTTTAGAGTAAAGTTAATATCCCTTTGTACACTTAGCTACACTACTAAATCCTGTCGCGATTGTTTCTCAACACGAAGCAGTCAGCCGAGGGAATAGATGGCTTTCTGCCTACATTTTCTTATTCACATAAGCACACCTACATAAACACCTCCACATTCATGCCTCCATACAAAACTACAGTGGATTTCACGTTCATCTATACACTTACACAACCATACAGTTAAAAGCAGGCCGTCCAATTTGTGTGTTTGTCCTTGCATTTTTCAGTCGTTCATCTAATTCTCTCCGTTAATGCTCCAGTGGTTATCCGGTTATGTATATGTGCTCAATGAACCCGTGTCTTTAACAGCATCATCGCTAAATGCACATTACTACCAAGGGCCACGTTAGCATAACAGGACGAAATTGTCTCAGATGGGGAGAGACATTAACGTGCATCAAATCAAATGAACAGTCTTTGAGCTGCACTATTACGTCGTTCTATCAGCTGTTCGCACTATGTAGCTATTTCTGCTACGCTGCCGAGAATTAAAGAATAACAGCTCATCTACACCCTTCTTCCAGCACTTCCACACGGATTAAGTGTCTGGATGCTTTTCAGCATCGGTCTTACAGTTTGATGCCACTTCTGTAATGTGCATGTAATACATGTTAAACCTCTCGGGTTTGTAAATGGTGCTTTTCTTGTTTCTGTATGAGCACCGCATTTATTTACTACCAATGAACACCATTTATTGTAGATGTTACTTTCATTAAAGTAGTTTTTGGTCCTCTGCTTTGGTTATTTGTATTTGCAGCCGCAGATGTGTTCCTTTGCGATTTGCCATTAATTGTGTAAAAACATACAACCCGTGTACAAGACCTCTTATTCGACAGAGGCTTGATTCTTGACAGGTATTGACAGAGTAATCCAGACAATGGTCGGCTGGTAAGTGGCAGTGGATAAGCTTGTGTTAGTAAAACGGTTGGCTGTTAAATCACAGGGAAACACACTAAAAGTGATGTACTAATGTTCGGTTCAGCCTAATTGAACACTGTCTTGTCAATTAAGCAGAAAGACTCTTCGGTTTCTAATAGAAGGTTCTTAAAATGTCTGCAATTACTTTCCTGGCAACGGCTCAAGACAGTAATAGAATATGGTAAAGGGAAAGCGTAGACTTTTATTTCAAAAGGACCATTAAATGTAATTGGCTTTTGAGTTTGACGTTATAATAACCTGAAGAGAAAGTTGCGAACAAACATCAAAACCGTGACATCTCAGATTGTTCAGATAGTTGCCTGTTTGAACCCTATGAACTTTGCACAAAGCTCGAAAGTCAAGATTTTAAATGACCTCAAATGTTTTTCATAACCCAGCTTTGTATGAATAATCGAATAATTACATTTATTTCGGAACTACTTAATGCATAGCACGCAAACAATCATTCATCCACCCACCTGCAGTGTACGTCCAGACGGCAGTTGTTGCGCAGCTGAAGGCAGTTGGGTTTGTTCTTGTCCTGGTACGAGCAGTTGGGCACGATGGTCTGCCGTCTCCTCTCGGCACAGGCCTGGTCCTTGCAGGAGCAGAAGAGCAGCCCGTAGCTGTACTGCGTGTCGATGCGCTCGAAGAACTGACGCAGGGCCTTGTGGCAGCGCTTCCTGTTGCAGCTTTCCTGCGACTGAGGCTGCGTCTGCGAGGGCTGCGCCTGCGCCTGTGCGCGGTTGCAGGTGGAGATGTAGTTGGAGCGCTGCCGCTTGCAGTTTTCGTTCAGGTTGCAGGCTTTGGTGGCGTCCAGGCAGTGGTTGCATGGGCGGCTGGGATCAGAGCAGTGCGGTTGCCCTTTTCCAGTGCCAGAATGTATGCCTACGAGAGAAGGACAGGAACGATAAGTGTGATGGAGGAACTGTACAGAGTGGCTGTAAAGGAGCGAATGTGCCCATGTGGTGATTTTGTAGCTCAGCTGGTAAAGCATGCCGCCAACCATGACCTGTCACAGGTTTAATTTCAAGGGAACAAATAAATTGATGAAATGTATAGGGATTTAAATGCACTGTTAAGTCACTTTTGATCATAGCTCTGCAAAATGCAACTGGTTTCACTTTTTAAAGAACAAGGCACTTACTGCACATAATAATATACTGGGAAATGTAATTTATATATGAATCTTAAATATGAAATTCATATTTGCAACATCACTATTTTAATATAATAATAATAATAATAAATTGCTGTGTTTTATCTATTATTATAACATAGTACATTTTGTTTAAAAATATATTAAATACATTTCCATATATTAAAATCAAGTGCTTATATTTTTCAGTATATGTAAAACTGTGATTCCTTTACTATATATTTTTTCATTCATTCTTTATTTAATCAGGTAAAAAAACTCTCATTTAGATAAAAATCTCTTTTACAAGAGTTACCTGCCCAAGAAAGCTGCAACATACACTGCCCGTCCAGAAAGTCACACACTCTAATATTTCATTGGACCGCCTTTAGCCTTGATTATGGCACGTATTCGCCGTGGCATTGTTTCGATAAGCTTCCGCAATGTCCAGAATGTCAATTTTTTCCCGTTCAGAGATGCATTCATTTTTCGCCAAGATCTTGTATTGATGTTGGGAAAGTCTGACCGCTGTGCAAAGTCTTCCCCGTCACATCCCAAAGATTCTCAACGGGGTTTAGGTGTGGACTCTGTGGTGAAAATGATCTCACATGCTCCCTGAACCACTCATTTACATTTTGAGCCCGATGAATCCTGGCATTGTCATCTTGGAATATGCCCGTGCCATCAGGGAAGAAAGAACCCATTGATGGAATAATCTGGTCATTCAGTATATTCAGGTAGTTAGCTGACCTGATTCTTTGGGCACATAATGTTGCTGAACCTAGACCTCCAATCCAATGGGAGGCTCCTACCTATTTGCTTAGTTAAATCCAGGTGGTGGCTTTTTTTTGGACGGGCAGTGTATAACAAATATTCAGATTTATTTTTTAATAAATATATATATGGAAAATGTATTATCTTTCCATAAGCGGTATCTTGCACTTCATTTTTTTTCTTAAGGGGTATCTTGGGTCTATTGGTGGCATGGGTGAGATAAAATAAGGTGTAATACACAATACTGTAGCAGTGCATTTCTGCACGGGGGCTGCGAAAAAAACGGATCTAACATACAATTTTGCTAAAATAACCCTGGCAGAATTGCAAACTGAGGCTGACAGCTGGTGATCACCGTGAACGTTGGTTGCCGTGCAGATTTGACATTTTGTAAAAATCTTCTTTTGTGTTCCATATGTCATACGAGTCTTGAGAGACATGAGGTGGGCTGACATCGACAGAATCATATTATTGAAAAAAACTTGATTAGACTGACCAAGTTTAACATGCATGCGGATGTAAGATTTCTGCCGCAATGATTTAAAAATTTTTTTACTGCATTTTTTCCCACACAAACCTTTTAAAATGCACTCGACTCAAAAACCTGAGAAGGCAAGCCTGAATAGAGAGGATGCTTCAACAAGCAATTAAGTTAAAGCTTTTTTCCTGACTGCAGCTGAGATACTTGGAAACCTTCACAGCCTTTTCCACCATTCTTACAATTTTGTAATAAAGAAACTTATGAAAATCTAAGTAAGGATTGAATAAAACGCGGCCGTGGATAATCCCATGTAATCCTAACCTTTCTCCGAAAGCGGTCCTGACAAAAGAATGGCTGTGAAATATAAGCTGTACCCTTTCTGAAACGAAAATACATTTGAATGTATTATCCAAAACCCGCCTGAAACCTTAAAACCAGGGCTTCATTTGTGCCACACAAGGATTTGCCGCATATTTTATTGAAACTCCCAACATGAAACCACTGAAAATATGCGATCTATAGACCTATACGTTTCATGAACATAAAGAAGTGTTGTCAAGCACAAACGCACGCTGTTTGTTGAGTTCTTGCTCTGTTTTATTAACAAAAGAACACACTAAGATGCGTTACTGACACATATTTACCCCAATGCACCCATGTAGACTTCACGGCAACGTTCTCATCTCATTCAAGTATCCACCATTGACATTGAAGGTGCCACACTGAATTTAGAACCAAATCCGATACATCAAGTTGTTTTCCCTCTGTCAGTGATGGAAAATCACCTTGTGACAGGTGATAATTCCATCGCTGACAGCGGCAAAACTAAATAATCATTTAAAGAAAACTTGCTAAAAAATGTAATTCGGGTGGCAAATTCACTCTTCACCTTGATCGTGTTTCAGGACCTCATCTTTTACTAACTTAAAATTGCCCCTTTTGCCACCTCCTGTGTTTTTATAGTGAAATCAATAAATACATTCGAGACCAAAAAGTGAAAAACAAGGGCATATATCCAGCTGCGTGACAACTTTAAGTGTTTCGCTGAATGAAGCATTCTGAGCATTAGAGAGGTATCAACTTGAGACCGAGGGAGAGCACTGGACCTCTAAAAGTCTTCGAAGGTCGGCATCGATATGTTGCCCTATAATGGCGCCTCTAGCCTTGATGCTTCTGGTGATTGGAGAGAAAGGGCGAGCGAGGAAGAGAGAAGAACTAATAAAACCCAGCGGGTGTTGGAATAACTTTGAGAACAGATGGTTTATCAGACCCCCTGTGGGGAGCGAAAGATGAATTTCATTCCGAACGGGTTTTCGTTACTTATGAATAAAGTGCTAATGATCTAAATGTCTGAACTGTTTATTCGAAATGAATGGGAATATGATATTTATGTAAATAAAAGGGAACAGGCATACAAATTACCTTGTGTTATGGCTGCGAAGGAGTTGAAAACACTTTGGGGGGTTTTAAGAAGACCTTTGAAGTTTTTTTGAAACTGATTGATATTAATAACTTTTTTGATGTTTGGGTAAGCCGGGTTTCCGAAACACACGTCGCAGCCCAGGCGCCTTGTATTTACACGGTAATAATTAATAACGCACGTCAGTAATAAATGTTTACATCAAACGAATCCTTACACATTAAAGACAGCAAGTTTTACTGGCAAATTTGTACGTTATATGGAGATCCGGTCCTGCGCACCTCCAGCATCACTGATGGAAGCAAATAAACTGGATTTATGAGATATTTAATCGTGAAATAAACACAGATTGCATTGGAGCTGAAGTTTCATCGCAGTTAAATACAGGAGGGACCGCTGCATGCAATCGATACAATTAAGCTCAAGTGAAATCAATGTAGCTTTCCTTCCTCGTAACTTCACTCCCTGAGGTTAAAAAAAAGTTTTGTTTCCATCTGACTAGAACGGCAGATCTAGAAACACTGATCCTCGCTGTCTTTGAAAACAAACATCAACAAATGCCTCACCGGGCACTCCACAAACACAAATGCTTGTGAATTTATGGAGGTTTTACCGAGACACAGAAGTATCTCGTAATTGGTGCGATCTTGTGTTTCCATAATAATAGCCCTGCTTTAAAAAAGCGACAAAAGCCATTTGCAACGATCTGAGCGCGTGGCTAGTAAAGGTTAGCCGGATCTAAAAATACTGTGTGGTTTCAGAGTGCTTCTAAATTTGATTCAGTGGTCCTGACTCACTCGCCGTGTGTGCGTTTGTTTTTGGGAGAGAGCGATTTTAGGTGTCTCACAGAGGAGGAGGAAGTCGTAAATGAGCTATGAAATTGGTTGGTGAGAATGTACATAAAAAAAGCGTGCGACGTCTGGAGGTCAACGGATGATGCTGTACGCACGGCGTCCTGCATGGACAAACATTTGCTTGGTTAAAGATCTGAAACTGAGAAACAGGGACACGGTTATCACTAAACTTTTGTGATTACTGTAGTTCTTCCATATATCACCGTTTATTGTATAACTTGTAAGCACCTCTTTTTTTTCAAGCCTGTGCAATCCGATTAGATTTCAGCCAATCTGATTAAAGCTTTGAGACCAGGAAAGTGCTTTTTTAGATTTATCTGAATGATAGTGAAGTGATTGTGGGTGGTCTGCGGGCTTAGTGTTTGAGACTACGCTACTACACAAACAGCAAATCGATGCATCTTGGGATGAATGTTCAATGACTCTAAATTGATCAAATGAATATGTTTTATTCAGTTGATTTGTTCAATGATTGCTGATGTTTCTTGTGTTCTTAGTTGTCATATTTAATTTAGATTTACTCAATTAGCAGATGCTTTATGAAAGCGACTTCCAAATGAAAGAACATTTAACGTTTTTTTTTATCTTATGACAATCTAACAATAACCATCATGATCTCTCAAGACAATTTTGAAGTTTTTTTTACATTGTAGTGAATTAGTAACTCATATGAATTTGTACAATCTTATTTCAACGTCTTTTGTTTTACTATATGTGTTCGCCCCAATGATGTTATTAGAGGCGGGGTTAGGGGTGGACCTTCATGCTTGCTTTCGTTTTCTATAGACCACTTCACAAGATGTTAACACTGGTTCAGAAGCCCATACGGTTTCAGTTTTCATTTATTATTATTACTTTTCCAATCTTACAGATACAATTCAATCTTAAATATATCTGTTTAACATTTTGAATCGGATGTAAATATTCTGTTGTTTGAATTTTGTTCAATTGTTTGTGTAGTAAAACAGGAAGTTAAAACGGACCAGTGTTAAACCAACGTTGTTTACGTCATCCGAAGTGGTTTATAATCTTAACATAATGTATATTACATTTAAATTAGTGCTACAGATGCAAGACATTATGACATCAGCGCTGTATGTTGACACGCATAGCCTCATTTAAGTCACCTCAACATTACAATAAAAAAGTAAAAGTGACCACAAAAAATAATCTTTTCTTATTTCTCAGCAAGAATGCTGCAGGGTACCATGTAATTGCTGGTAAAATAGGAATTGCAATCTAAAGTACCCAGATAATAGCTCAAAGGTCACAATTTCTCTCCGATAAACGCTATAATGTGATGAATTGGAGTTTAATATGCACATGGGTTTATTTAATGTGCAATTAGTCCTAAGCATACCTACTATTCTGACCATTCACTGGTCCATAATGTGTGAATAATGATTAGATCTGTGTTGTACGCAGCTAAAGGAACAGCAGGTTCAGTCCAGGTTATTCACAGCTCTTGGCACTGACTGTTGATTGCAATTAGAAGTGCCACAGTTTAGATGTAATCTCCTCTGTGGTGCATGAGCTTGTTAGAAAGTCTTTAGCTTTTAGGAAAATGGAAAGCCATCTTCTCCTTCCTTCCTCATTTCTTTATATTATAACACTTGTTTGGGAGCGACAGACAGAGAGAGATGAATTTGATCTGTTTTACAAAAGAGGGGTCATAAGAGAGAGGGGTCATATCGTACAATTTATTTTAATATTTATTTTTTTCCTCGAAGGCCACATATTGTAAGTAAATTTTCTTGAGCCAAAGAATGTCATAATGTATTTTTAATGACCACCCTAGTTCACCCTTTTTTGGCCTTTGGAATTAAATGCACTACAGGTAACATGTAATGCATATTTATTGTTTTTTTATTGCCTTTGTTCTGTACTAGAGATACTATTTCTCACTCCTCTAATATAATATTAAACATATCACGATGCTATTTAGCTAGTCATCTTGCAGATCAAATACGTGTTTGGCATACACTACTGACCACATGGAAAGTGCTAGTAAGGCACCTGTATATAATAATACTTTTCTGACTGCACTTTCCTTAGGGATGACTTGACTTGAAAAAGAAGAAAAACTTCAAAATGTCCAAGTTGTAATTACATCTTATAGAGTCGATGTTTGCAAATTGCTTAATAAGTGACAGGTCCGGTATAGGTTTTCCCTTCACGAAAACTGTTGTGGCTGAAATGATTAGGAACTTCTCATTTTAAGATGTAACCTCTTATATAAAAAATAAGAAAACAATGATTCCTCATGAAATGAAATCCAAAGTCCAAACTTGTAAAGAACCTCCTCAAATTTTAACCTTCAGCACAAAATTCAAAGCCATCACCTTGCTGTTGCTTTATTAATCAGTGGCTATAACACATTTGTTTGTATAACGCCAACGATATGTCATTCCTAGGCACATGGTTTACAAAGTCTCATTACATTTCTCCCTTGAAGAGGCGCAAAGGCAGCGGTGAAGTATACATTTCAAAAATGCTTTTACAGGTAATATAGGAGGCACTAAAGAAAGAAAACAATCTGGAATAAGAGAGAAGATAGCAATGTTTTGAGCAGAAGTCATGTTGACTAAAGCAGTCTTGTTCCTTTGAAGAAACAATTTATTGAAAGGGAATGAGGAGGCAAAAGATGAGCACAAAGTGAATTGGTCCCAATAGATGGTTGCGTTTTACTCTCTAACCTGTTAAAAATCTTTACAATTCTGCACAACTTTTATGTTCTCATAAAATGTAATTTTCCGTAGCGACATATGAGTGTTGCAACATTTACAATTACAATTGTAATTGTAAAAACTCAAAGTGTAATACATAAAAGGATTTACAGTTTTCATTTACAACCACACCATTGTGTAAATGTGTATGCTAGAGTCTGAGCGTGTCTAAGGGCGGCATGATAAAATGAAAAAATGTTTGAAAACGTTTTATTTAACTATTTTTCAGGACATTTGGCAGACACTTTTATACAAAGCAACTTTCAGTACATGTAAGGGATATGTTTAATCAGTTTGTGCGTTCCCTGGGAATCAGAACCATGACCTTGGCACTGCGAGCGTGCAACTGAGCTGCAGGAATATTTGTATTCGGCTTATTCGGCTGTCTTCAGTCAGAAATCTATAGAAAGCTTGCAGCGCAGGTGAGACGGACTTACTGCTATCATTGGCTCTGCATGCTGTCTCAGAACATCACTGCATGTAGCTATCACTTCAAACCCAACCCCCCCCCACCCCCCCCAAGGGTTTAGCCTAGCTGGGAAACGCACCCGAATACACCCAGAATACAGATTATGGCCACAATGAATCACAAACATGAAGGTATTTGATGGGTAAACTGCATACTCATCTCATTTAATATGACTTTAATGACAGATGTCAATATTTCTTGTTTATGTCATCTATTGTGCATGAGCTAAAGCACATTATCATAAAATAAAAAAACACTGAGAGTCAATCTCCCCCCTTTATTGCCCTTCTTACCTGTGTGCATGTTGTGCAAACATGAGTGTATATTCGCGTGTGTCTTTGTTTATGGGTTTCCGTGCACGTGCATGTGTGCAAGAAGGCGCCGCCTGTTCTGAATATGAGAGGAAAACTCATAAACCTGTGCTTTTATTACTTTCACTGTTATTATCTTCTTTCATTCGTTGGCCTGTTGTGACAGTAATGGCTGGCCATGAATATAGGAGTGGACCTCTATAGCAGAGAGGAGGAAATCAACGTAGTCTGCTGAGAAGCTAAACGCGAGGAATGGTTATGAAAGAGACTGCCATCGGTCATACTGTCAGTCTGTACTCTGTTTTATTGGCACGATCGATTTGATCAGGAGGTACAGTAAATCTGGTGGCGGTTTTTAGTCGATATTAGAAAAATGGATGTTGATATGTCTCGTACTGAAAGTGTTCGGATTTTTCCTATAGCTACTAGAATTTTCTTTCTCAAAAGGGATTTAATGGGTAAAAATGAAATGATTAAATTAAACGTGTAGTTAAAACACATGTTGGGTTTGATTATGCAAGCTAAAAGTGGTTTCTAAAACTGACCGCTGGGCATTTAGTGCCTTTAAATGTCTTGGTTTGGTTGGTGCGAATTGCACTCATTGTGCATTTATAACAATTTATTTATTGAATTGATATATATTCATTCATAGTAATATTTTATTGTATATTAATTGTAGTAAATTAAATTAAAACTACTCAACAGTTATTGATTCTTTGCGGTGGTTTACCGGAAGTTAAGTATGGGCAACATAATGTTTGGTTTAAGTATTTGCTGCTGAAACAGTCTAGATATGAGAATATATCTACATGTAGTGTCTGCTATGCAAAATCATAAAAAAATATCTTATACAGTAGTACTGTTTTAAATAAAAACTTTGCCTTATGTTGCCTTCGACACCTCCATTCAGCTATTACACTTTCACCTGCTCTAAACTACTTTTCCCTCTCCATAAACAACAATCAAAATGTTCATATAAATGCCAAGATTCCTACTTTATATTCCGAAAAAATGAGAGGTGAGAAAAGAACAGATGGCCTGAAAAGACCACAGCGCCTGAAAGGTTTAATCTCATTTATATTCCTCAACTCGCTACATTTTTTAAAAAAATGATGAAAAAGGACGATGGCTTATTCTTTTGGAAAGCGCTTCTGCTCGCCGGGCTTGAGGGATTTGTCAAAAGAAATGAAAAAGAAAGTGAACGAGCACAAGAGCAGATTCTCCTGTTAATAGAGTCTTCAGAAGGACCTGAAATGACCCATGAAAGAGTCTATGTCATGTCATAAAAAGTTGTGTCTTATTTCAGGCACACAAATATGTCTCACCTGGACGGATATCTATCAACCTGTATGCAGAGTGATAACATAACTACATTACATCGCCTAAGCAAGGGAACGCGACAACTGTGTAACCCTGCAACGGTATTTCCTGCATTCGGACTTCTTCACAATGTTAAACGTGCTGTCTTCTCATGCTTAACATGGTCAATTTGTCAAAAACCGAGTTTGGCGTATTTTGTATTATTTCTGTGCTCGATACACTCCCCCAGCGATCGTACAGGTTTCGGAAAGTTTTTTCGAACATATAAAACTGTTTCGTAACAATTTTTTCTTAGTCCCTTATTGGACAATTCTCACAGAAAAGCACGCGGCCGCAAGGAGAGCAGGAGAAGGAGCATGCGCAGACGTCACTTTCACTTGTGTGCAGGAGAGAGAGAGAGCATACGTTCGTGAAGTTCAGGTGTTTGTTTGGTCAATACATTTGGGTGATGAATGTTATATAAACTGTGGATATAACGCTGGATTTGGAGATCGTTTGAAACTGATATATGGAGCCGTCCCAGTGCTAAAAGATGCCGGATATGAACCGCATGCGATGAGTGAAACTGATGTCTGTGTTTTGTTGTCAATGGGTGCGCACATGCTTTGGTTCAGCCTACCCCTCCCCCCCGCACGTCGTATGTTTTCGGAAACAATCGTAAAGCTGTGTCTATCTTTTATAAATGTGATCAAACTAAATACTCTTCGAAGATACGAAGTATGCAATACTACTCTATAGATACTGAAGATTAATATGAGATTGGCAGAATTAGGGTGTGTTAGGGACGCTTTAAGGATCTGGTTATCAGGCCATTAAAGTTATAGTTTACCCAAAATTGAAGAATCTATCATCAATAAGTAACCAATCAGTATCAGTAACCAAACAGTTTTGGGGCTCTATAGACTCCCATAGTAAGAAAAAATGACTATGGTAGTCAATAGTGCCCCAGAACATTTTAGTTTCCCACATTCCTACAAATATCTCTCTTGGTGTTCAGCAGAACAACAAAACGTATACAGGTTTGAAACAACTTGAAAGTGAGTAAATGATGACAGAATTTTTATTTTCCTTTAACACAATTCATGGACAAGTTTTCTACACAGGATCCAGAAACCTTAAAATGATTATCTCCCTTATGATTCAACACAAAATCCCTTCCTGCGACTTAATGAAATGCGCATTTTTGTCTCCACATGTTTTTAAATACTATTTTAGGAATTAAATAGGAATATACTGCACCTGCTGATAGCGCAGTTTATTTACATGTTTTCCATGTTGTGGAAAGTAATTATGTAAATTTACTAACAGCACAAGCGCACCCACAAATTAAGTGGATTGGTTCTGGTAGCAAGGTTGCAAAATATGCCTTCGATCCCCCAAACTTGCTTTAGACTGTTAATCTGGATCGTGAGTGCTTAGTGAATAAAACCGTTTTCTTTTTTTGCACTTAATTACAGCACACAACTAATATCACTATCCAATTACTGACTGCAGTGAAACAATAGCCACACACACTGTTGGTTCCAGTGATGGATGAGCACTGGTTGTGTAAGACGGCAACCGGAGCACTAAGGGATCACAATTAATGCTGCGAATACGGCACACAGGGCTGTTCCACTTCCAGATCGGGAGAGATTCCCGCCAGGGAGCGGATCTGGGCCGTGAGGGTCTGCCGGATTTACCCTCAATGTGTCAGTATTAGTGCTGCGGTCCACTTGTTCTTCACACTCTCTGTAGCAAATGACCAGACATCTAGAATCTAGAATAATGACTTGGGCTGTCACATCAAATCAAGAAGTGTCATCGCAATCTGTGAAGGTTGCGACTGCGAGTGAGATGCGATGAGACATTAGTCAGGGCTCCTTATTTTGCAGGCATTTTAAAAGATTCATTGAGGAATAAAGAGGAGCTGAATTGTGGGAAAGACTCTCGGTTAGATTAAAGAGTAATTTAATGTGGTTGCGTGATACCCGTTTCTCCCTTATGTAAAGATATAGCAATACATATGAAAATGCACTAAAGCAGTTCTCACCTCTTGGTGTAATCTTACAAAAATTGCACTAACATTATGCTGAATTTACACTATCATATAATGGAAGCTGTTTTCACATTCCCTAGCTGTACTGTTTATTTTACGTAAAGAAAAAAGCAAATATACTCCGAACATCAGCTTCTATACTCACAGCATGCCTTTGAAAACACAAAAATGGTATTATACAGCAAATTGGCAAGAAGATGGATCTGGCAACCCTGTTGAATACACTATTTCCTGTTGTGTGCATGAGATTTGTCATTCCCCGTCTATTTTTCAGATCTGAATAAAAATGAGTTATTCTGGCTGTTCCAGGCTCTGTGAGAGTCTGATAATGGATTGGAGGCAATATTTCTGTCCTCTTCTGTCTATAATGACTGCTGTCGGTGAATTAAACATTAAGCTTAACTCATGCCAAAGTGACAAATAGCTAGAAGTGGTTTTATTTCGCTGAAATTATCACTTTCTTTGTTCCTTTTTGTCGAGAAGAGAAAAGGTCTCATTCATTTTCATTTCTCTTTCAATATTGTATGGCTGTGGATAAAAAATAGCAAGAAGTAAGCGTTGTTATAACTGACAACCAGAAACTTTTAACTGGTCTGTAGTGTCGCGCTATAAGATAACAAAGTGTAATTTATTGCTGTCTGGATTTAATATAAAAACTGAATTTTAAAGAAAATGATATACAGTCAACCATGTGCAGTCCATTCCAGTATAGTCAATACATATTTATATATTTATATATATATATATAAAATTTATATTTATATATAAGGGTCAATGACGTAAAAGGATTTTCGACATGCTAATTTTAAAATACAGATAAATAATACTATCTGTTACAGTTATTCAAACATAAAGAATGCGGTGTACACTTAGTAGGCCTATTTAAAGTTAAATTAGTATTTAGTATTAGTATTTAAAGTTAAACACAAACTATTTGCATTTCTCTCAGTTTTGGTAAATAATCATCTCATAGATTTGTTATATGATTTTGAATGCTTCAATTAACAAAATTAACAAACTTACAAATGGATATAAATGTTTTAAAAATACCATTTACTAAGCATAATCTTGATATATTTTAATTTAATTATTGATACAGTATAATTGGTCGCAGCATATATACGCATATATACATATAAATTACACACATTTCTAAACATGATATATAATGCATTAAAAACTTAAAATATCTTTTACCTGAGATGATTGACGCCAGGCGAAATGCATCTGACTGGCGATGAGGCGTCATTGGTTCATAAGGAGATGGCTCATAAAAGTCTTCGCCTAAAAAAGGAAAAAATAATCATTAGAATTTAAGATACTGGTTAGCAATGACTTCCTAATGTTTTATATTTACTTGTTTGAGTGTCTCTAAGCAGTCCCCTGAAATAATATGTTAAGAAAGAGATGTTAAATATTCTGGTTGCATTGTCTAGTATATTTACACAAAAAATAGACACCAGACATATATATATATATATATATATATATAGAGAGAGAGAGAGAAGGGATTGCCAACAATGGTTTAGGCTGTCCCACCTCTGACAAGTCTCTGTTTTTTTAAATGTCGTTTAACCCATTGGTGTAGCAAGTCAGGTCAGAGCCTGTATGCAAGAACTATTTACCGGGACCCATCCGTCCGTTAGCGACTGCATTGTACATAACTGAACATCGGTTGTTTACTCGGGGGCGTTATTTAAATGTTGATGCACGTCAATTGTGCTCAAATAATAACGGCAAACCCCAAGGGAGTGCAAACGCTCTCCAAGGGAGAAAGCAACGCAGCTAGCGTTTTGTGTGTGTTTTACTTGTGAACGGCCCATACATTTATATGATAATACAGTTGTCATAGAGTTCATATAAATTCAACTCAATTCCGTTTCGACAAAGCAATGTAAACAAGGTAAATAACCCAATAATAAAGTGCAAATGATTATAAGTGTTAAAATGATTAAATGGATTGCCAACTAATTGGGACAATAAAGACCTCCATACTACCCCTAACCTTATGAATATTATAACATATTATTTTCTTAAATTTGTTTAAAATAAATTCCTGTATGATCTGATATGTGATGTGAAAATGTAGAAGATTGAGTTGGCAGTAGATGGATTCAAACTTGCATTCATATGTAGCATCAGAACTAATTGTCACGCGTCTTACTCACTACTGCTTTGAAAACGGCTTCGTTTTTACACTCTTTTTTTCTGGGTAGGACCCACTCACGTATATCCATAGGTAGACCAAATCTGAGATCAGTAATCTAATCATTTTCTACAGTATTGTACGTCCATGAATAAAACTTGGATGTGGGCCCCCAATCCCCCGGGCCCATATGCACCTGCATACCCAGACGCTACGCCACTGTGTCCACCAAACACGATGGTGATAAATAGTCCTGAATGTTAGACAGAATATGAGATGAGACGAATAAAAATCTGCATCAAGATACTGTTCAAATAAACCATAAGAATAAACCATAAGAAAACAGCATATGTATTTAAGTATTTACACTGGACTGCAAACAGCATCTGCTACTGTTAACGTTTAATGTAATTAGCATTTCTTTTACATGTGTTTTTGTCTATTATTTATATACACTGGTGAGATGAAAATCTAGCCTACAACCTACAAGCTTTCCTGTAGCTCAACTGGCAGAGCCGCCAATAGGTTTGATTCCAGGGAATGCATGCCACGCGCGTATAAATTGTGTAGCTTGAATGCACTCTAAGACGCTTTGGATAAAAGCATCTGCCAAATGCATAAATGTAATGTACTGTAAATGTAGAGCAATGATTTTGTGAATCTTGTGCAAGTGTAAAATAAAATAAGACGGTGGCGTTAATGCCCCCTTTATTTCGAGGTAGTTCTATATTCAAGCTTCAACAATCACTCTGTGGGATTTACACCCCTGCACCTTGCACTCAACTGCTCACTTCTGTTCGGGAGTGTGGATCATTTGCGTTTTTAAGGCGTGTCAGTCTTATTTTATCATACAGTGAACTCCACTGTCACTTTGAATAAAGGATCTGTGAGCTACACTGATGTATCTGAGTTAGACGGGATAGGCCCGGACCGCGTGAACGTGTAGAGATTTGATGAAAGATGGCGTATGTCAGACGTCCCTAACTCGCATTCGCATCAGACCACTAACATGGAACAGTGAATATTAAGCATCACTCCAACTGCTGACCAGAGGCCAAGGAGTTACTACAGTTGGACAGAATCTGCAAGACATTCATTATTTGACCAAAACTGAAAATTGCACAGTATATATTCGATCAACATTTTCTCATGTATGTGACAGCTCAACACAATCTCACGGCAAAAACGTAAATATTTTACAATATGGTTAATTCTAATTTGTATGAACTCATGCTTACATTTTAGTACGATTTGCTTTTGCGCCAGTGACGTTAGTGTTAGGGTATCAGAATCGTTTTTTTTCAAGTATTCGCACATTTTTGTACGATTCACAACGTATAAATTCATACGAAAAAGCCACCTCGTAAAATAGTTACAAATTCCCGTGATAACTGGTTGCAACTGATGGAAATCTAAGTTGGTCCTCGTAAAAATTTTTCCCATAATTGAGATTGTAAAAAGTAGCAATGTCTGTTCTACATTCTTTTAATTGATTGGTTGACCCAGTTAAATAATATGATTGATTTAGGCTAATCTGCTTGTGAAGTTCTCATTGACTTCAGTTGGAGCGGTTAACAGCTCACTAGAGATTATCAGTGACTCACTGTACACAAATATAGTACACAAGTTATATACACTACTTTATGTTCCTTTTTAAGCTTAAATGCTTCGGTCTTCATTTACCGTAACTGCATGAAAAAGAGACACCGTATTATAAACTTTTGTAAAAGAACAAAAGTAATGCAGGTTTGGAATGGCATGAGTGTGAGTAAAATATGTTTTATTTTTGAGTGAACTAAACAGAAAAAAAGATTCATCTCACAGGAATTCATAACTATTTTACGAGGTGTCTATTTCGTATACATTTGTACGATCTTATTTGTACGTTTTAGTACGATTTGCTTTAGCGCCAGTGATGTCAGGTTTAGGGGTGGGGTTAGGGGAGGACCTTCAGTGTTGCATTTTCTATTTGTGGGATTCACATCGTACGAGTTTATATGAATTTGCCAACTAGTTGAATAGTTAAGAATTCCCTTGAGATCAAACATTTGAAGACATTTGGAAAAATGGAAAAGCAGATACACAACTGGATGCAAGATGCAAGAGCACCAATTTTATTGATTTAGTATAATATAAGGTTTACACTTTACAATGAGGCGGTATTTGTTGACAAGTTAACATTAGCATGAGCTAACATGATCTAACAATGAACAATTATTATACACAAACAACACTAAATGTTCGTTTAAGCATTTACTAATACATATTTTAAATTCTAAAATGTTTTCTAAATTAAAGTCCAGTTAGGCTACTTTAGTTTAACTGTAACAGACATTCTGAATTGACTTGGATGACTGATGTTGTTTTTTCCGACACGTGTCAGGGACCCGAATCATAACTATAGCGCTTCTGAAAACCGCAGGAGTAAGCGTCATTGTCTTTTGTTTGCTCTGTGTTTTGATTGAACGGTTATGTTTGAACTTCATAATACAGTGCGCAGTGTGAACCCGTTTTAAGTAGCACTCACTAAGCGCACGGAACATTTAAATGAACATACGTCCTTTACTTGTGACATTTCAATCTGAATAAGAGCTCCGTCTTTCACTGGCTCTTCCCTCACCTGCAATCATCGCAATGTGAAGTGAACTCTGATGGTCATTTGAAGAGACAGCTTATTACCCGAGTCCACAGGGAGTCTGTCTCTCTCCTTTTCCCCATGTGTCTTTCTCCCTCTCGCGCTTTCTGGGTTCTGTCTCTTTGTCTGCGTTTTGTGTCCGTCTATTTTTGTCAGGGAGAATTGCTTAGGAGTTGTGAGGTGACAGCTGAACGGACACATGTTGTCTGATGGCATTCTATGGAGAACACTCAATGCCTCTATGTAGTGTGAGGTGAGGTGGCGACCCGCTCAACACTTTCACAGCATCACCTCAGAACATCTCAGAACATGAGATGACATGTACTTGCTGTCTATACCAGCGGATTTATCTATAGGGAGATTATAATTCTTTAAAGTGTGTTATAATGTTTACCGAAGTTAGTGGTGCTTCTCTAAATTGACCACTGGTGTGACAAGTGGGATGATATTTTCAATAACAGCTAATTTTGTACTTTATGTATACTTTATGTAGATTTTTTATAGACAAGAGCCTATTTATTTTTAAATTAATGTTTTCAATTTAAGTATTTAAAAATGGACAATATACTGTAGGTTTTAACATTGCTGCAAAAAATTTAGCTTTTTAAAGGGATAGTTCACCCAAAAATTTGAATTCTGTCATCATTTACACTCTCTCTTGTCATTTCAAACCTGTATTATGACTTTCTTTCCACTGCAGAACACAAAAGAAAATATTTTGAAGAATGTCGCTAAGCAAACAACTGTGTTTCCCATTGACCTGCATTGGTTTTGTGTTTGTACAATAGAATTGAATGGGTAGCGCCATTGTTCGGTTCAAAGTATCTTCTTTCAGAAGAAAGAAATTCATACAGGTTTGAAATGACATGAGGATGAATAAACAATGACGAAATTTTCCTTTTGGGTGAACCATCACTTTATTCAAAAAATAATTTCTGTGAATTCTGACCTTGATACACCTCCATATTTTATAAGTAAATTCAGACACGGGTAGGGGCCATAATATGATCTTGTTTCATTTAGCTGTTTCGCCATTTGCTGCTTCACAACAGGATGTGTAAGCCACAAAAAAGTCCAGATATCAGGAAAAGATGAATATATAAAATCTCCACACACAAAGCAAGTGCATTGATGGATGTCTGGTGGAAGACCATGACCGTAAGGAATTATTCCTCCACATTCTACTATTCTCTACGCTGTCGGTTCACTGTGGAAAATAAGCACATAATCGATGAATGCAGTAAAACAGCGGATGTAAGCACAAGAACTGGCTGTTCTGTTGAAAGAGTTGTCACAGAAACAAATATTTGAAGTCAAGCATCAACTGTGGGGTAATTCTAGCGTGTAGTCAGTAGGAAAAATACAGATTTTTTAATAGTAAAGACAGCAGAGCTCCAAATCTACAGTTAAATCATGTGGTACGCTCTACTGGTGCGTGCTGGGTAATTGCTTTTGTATAATTGTTTGTGAAAGACCTGAATTGAGGATGACTTTAGACATTCAAAATGTGTGACCTCCGCAACATCTCCAGAAATGTTTTGTGTCATGTCCTCCAAAAACCGTCGATGGCAGATTGTAGCCTATATTTACATGTTGTATGATCTGATATATCAGTCGATTCTTATTTAGCCGTTATGCTGATAAGAACGAAGTTATCCCTAACTCAAAATAGCAGTGCCTAACTCTGTCCTAACATAAAGACGTGCCTATTTAATGCTGTCACCGCCGCCTTTGTTTATCTCATTGATGTTTGGGACACAAACAGTCTAATAAGCCCCAGCTATCCTGTTAATGCTCCATTAGGTCAGCAGGAAGCAAGTAATTCAAGCAAAGCAAGCAAATGCTTGAGTAGCGGCCAAGTCATTCAATATCAACCTAACTGAACGAGGTCTTTGATCCTGTTCCAAAAAGACATTGGATACAGAAACAGGTCGTGATTTAATCCACAACGTCCAATAGTTTATTTTAGCAACATCCTGTTAGGATTCTTGCAAAGATCCTTACTTTAAAATAAGATGTGTACGTGTGTGGGTGGATGGGGTTCGCTTGGTGAAAAATTGTCCACAGATTTCCAACTAAGTCTGATAAAACCTTACTTTGGAGAAGGAAAATTGATTCATACATATTAAGTGTGCAACATGTGCAAAGTATGTATATATAAGGGATAATGTACAGCCAGGTGGTTGTTATCGCATAATAAACCCAGAGAGGGTGATCAAACCACACCAGTCAAGATGACTTGCAGTACCCGGATGACCATGGTCGTGAATCAGTATATTGTGTACACAGGTTTGGGCACCGGTAGGAACCCTGGCTCACTTCACATTGGGACACTGTTCACTTACTTTCCTTTAGTTTTTTAGTTTTTTAAACTGATTGAAGTATATGTGAGAACACTTGAATTATTCTGTTACATATCAGTGCACAAATTTGGTCGATTATTAAATTCAACTGTTAAGTAGATTGTGTTCCCTGCCTGCAAGAAGTGTAAATTAAATTGTCTTTTCGAAAGTTCTGTGGCGTTTCATGAAGTTTGTTGAGTTGGCTTGTGCGTTTTCGGTTAAACGGCTTCAAAAATTGTCATGTGAAGGGAACATAGGGAGTATCGATGCTCCCTGTTTTTTTGCGGTGCATTGTGGGAATCTTTAGGGAACGAACGTTTCAGTGCACTGGAAGGATTTTGTGGTTGTGTTGTTTCCAAAACTGAGATCTTTTTTGTGATTGTGAGTATAATGACCGGAAATGGATGATATGCGAATAATAAAATGCGACTATAGTCGTAGATATAGTATGACATATAGGACAGGAATATCTAAAAAAACATAAGAAAATATTGACATCAAATCCATTTGTTCAATCACTAAAGTGTATTTGGTGAAAATTCAACCATCACGAGAGAAGAGAGACAGAGAGGGTGAGTGGGTGTGAGTAAATTTCCTCTAAATTGCTTATATAAAACTTTTATGACTATATTAACACAGTCATCAAAAATGTCCTGCGAGACGACCAAATAAACCTCACTGTTGCTTTGATGCCTATTGTGTCACAAAAATCTGTACATTAATTATCAAAAACACTTAGCCACCTCAGCTAAGACATCTCTTGGGAAATCAAGATGGTAATTAGGATTGAAGATTAGAGAGGTCTTTGAGGAACAACGGAGCCACAACACTTCTGCTTCAACAAACATAGTATGCGAACTCAAGACATAAATATGGTAAAAAATATTTTGAATGGCCATTGTGATATTGCTGCACTCAATAGTTCTAAACCATAAGTATATGCTTCCTCGCGAGACCTTCAGAGATTAAAGTTCTGCCTGCTTATTACAGGATGTCCCGTATCCCACACTATGTGCGTAAAATGTCATTGCCATTCATTTTGTCAAACGTAGTCCTGGATTACATCTTTTTACCAGCCCATACCAAAATAACTAAAATATTGTATTAATATTTGTGTATTAATTAAACTAAGAAAGTAATACAATTAAATACCCTGATTTGTTCAGGTATAGATTCATATCCATTACCTCTGTTCCTTCTCTCAAACTCAATTATTCAATTGCATTGAATTATACATTTTAGATCGATCAGTTATCCCTGCAGCACAAGAGTCTATACACTTGCCCACAGCCTTATAGACTCAATTGAAATGCCATCGTCCTTTTTTCTATTGGCAGTAAATTGAGGCAAACGAGAGATTTGTGAGAGGGGTCAGTAGAGTAATCCGTCTCCGTGTGGCTGACATGTTAGCGTTCATTTCATTTCACTGGGACGCTCCTCCTGCATGATATTATAGTCATATTTTGTTCCACTCAAATTAATTTACAGTTGGGGTAATAATCCGTCTGACCTCTGGGTTTCCCTGCAGTCTGTCTATTGTAAATCCAAATGCATTCATAAATAATAATTCATTCAGTAGTATTGTAGACCTGTCTTTAGAAAAACAACACAATATACCAAGTTGATGGTATTTGATTATGGTAATAAAATCCATAACAATATTTCATGTAGCAATAATACAAAATCGAAATAAATAAAATGTTGGTTTACGGTATATGATAATAAAGGTTGCGGGATTCTATAAAATCCAAAATGTTCTCAATGTCTTCTGTTGTCGATTCTCTCATCTTTCCTTCATGTTGTAACGAAAGTGCCATATTTATTATAGATATAGACATTTATTCAGTACTAGTAACGGGATAGTGCTAAAAATGACATTTCTGTCATCATCTACTCAACCTCAATAAATGTCTTTGTTCTGCTGAAAACAAAGATATTTGGATGAAAGCTTGAAACCAAACAGTTCTGGGCCACGATTGACCACCATAAATAACAACAATGGCAGTCAATATTGGCCCAAAACTGTTTGGTTTTCCACATTGGTGAAAATACATTTTTTTATGTGCAATAAAACTAAGAAATGTATAAAGGTTTAAAACAACTTGTGGGTGAGTAATTGATGGTTATTTTCAGGTAAATTAAGATTCAAACTTGTTCATGCTTTTAAATAGAGCAAAACACAAGTATGGGTTCAGCCATCATTGTTTTGTGATATTTATATCATAGCCTGTTACGATTGTATTTAAATCAACATTAACTGATGCTGTGCGTTTCAAGGCACTTCTGTGAAAAAAAGAACTAGAGTGCCTCCAAGATATAATCCAAAACAAGACACACAATGCATTATTGATTGTAAAAAACTCCTTTTGGAAAGAGTAAAGAACAGATTTGTCTGTACATGACAGTTTCTTGAAAACGAAAAGCAGTTACACTGTGAGACCATTAATTCTGTTTCGTTTAATATCATTGACAGCAAGTGTTCAAAATTATGTTACCTCCCAAATGTACCTCCCAATACATAAACAGTAATGAAGTCATAGCTGATTTGTTGTGTCTGCCATAAACAGGCCTCGCAAAAAAAAAGAAAAAATATATTTAAAAATGTTATTAGGCCGCCTGCTAACATCAATACCTGGCCAGCAGGTATACTTCGGTTGGGTTTCAATATTTCTTTGAGATCAGCATGTAAATACTCTTGATTTCCCATTCGTTTACTAAACTTTTTCACTTGCTCGAATGGGGGCTTCACAGTGAAATGACGAATTGTCCTCAGCATATTGCCGAATAATTGTTTTTTTTCATTACATCCTCTAAGAGCACATCCATTTCCAGTTTAATGGAGCTAAAACAATCCTCTACCTGTGAGTCTATATTCCCCCAGGCATGATTGCGTGTCCCTTTTGCCTGTAAACCATGTTCACCGGTGTTGTGGCGGCATTTGTTCTTCAACTACATCATTCCAGAAGAGTGGGGTTATTGAACAGCAGGAGGCAGATCTTCTGAAATGGAAAGTGCCCAAAGGCGTAACTGAAATACAAATTCTTATCGGGCAAAACAAGAAAGACTCCCACCTCATCTTTGCTTTCAGGGCATGAGGATGCACTGTTAGTGAACCTTAATGAGACTTTGTTTCGCAGCTGCGTTAAACCCCAAATGACATAACAGTTCATAAGTGTTTTCTGACGTGTTTTGAATGGTGGTGTGTTGGCATCTGAGCTACACTGCATAAATAGGCCTAGATTAACCAATCGTTCCTAAAGTTATGCTGGCGACCGGCATGGCTCTGTTGTAGGACCAGCACTAGTCTCACGTAGCCACACCTTTATACTCCATTGGCCAAGGCCCGCCCAAGAAGCCATATGACTGACAGGTAAAGCAACCAATCACGTTTCGTTTTGTGCTGCGTCATGTTTAGAGGCGTGGAAATGTCCCCACAGTAACAGACCGGTGTACATTCATAAATGTGTCAAAGGTTAACAGCAACGACATTGTTTATCTTCGATACTTCGCATCCTTTTGAGAATTTAGTGTTTGGTCGATCGTGATAAATTCTTCTTGCAACCGATGTAAAAACAACGGCTTACTTCTTCAATCAGGCGGCTCTGTGTTGTTTCCAGGCAGACCGTTGAAGAACGCGACACGAGCTTCTCCTTGAAATCAACCAATCAGATGACGACTTTGAACATGCTGAAGTGTTTCCAGTAAAGTGTGCATTATGCATCAGATGTTCAGCCAACCGTCAGTGGGAGTGACGTCTGAGGCTGAGACTAGACCAGCACTAACAAGCATAAATATATCGAAACACAGCTGAAAAGTCAGATCGATTGATTTGGCTAATGCAACCTATCATGTTTGCAACTGGTCTACATATGGTCTGAATGGGTTAAACTGGTGGAAACTCTCCCGCACAGAAGGTACTACTTTCATCATGTCTAAATCGAAATGAGCCTGATACGACTTGAAATATGAATGATCTATGAGTGAATCGGGTTTTTAGCGACCTGCCTGTGCTAAATCCGTGAGGAAGATTTTATTATCCAAAATATAAAGGAATCGTGTACAAATTATTTTACCATTATAGTTCTATTCTATATTTAACAGTGCAAGCACATCTCTTGATGTACATGGGAAGGTTTTGGTGTTGTTTGTGACGAAGAACATCTGTTTCAAATGGTAACTCCAAGGGCCCTCAATAACTCAGTTCGACATGTGTCCTCTACAAAGGCCTTTCCCCATCCAGGCAGTTCATTTCTCTATAGAAAACTCGGCTTGATTGTTTCAGGAATAAATCTTCTTGGCATCAAAACCCGAGGCTCGAGAGTGTTTCTTCAAGACGGAGAGAAAAGGGAAATCACAACAAAAGTGACATGTATTAGATATTTCCTCTAGTTTTTATGACTTTTTATTGTAAATTTATGAGTCTTTTTTATTTATTAATATACATGAGATTTAAGGCTTATTCGCTCTGATTCAGCAAATGTCAATACACATTTTTGTTAGTTGGTTGTATTTAGAATGAACAGGTTTGTTGACGTTTGTTGGCATTTGTCGGATCAGCATGAATCAGACTAGTGTGTTTTTAAAAAAGACCACATGTTAAAGTGATAATTCACCCAAAATAAAAATGTGGTCAATTTGTACACCCTGTACACCACATATGGTTCAAACCTGTTTACACAATGAAACACGGAATAGTTGTTCTTTTGCGTTGTTTAAAAATGTAAAGTACACACGACAGCATTATCAAAACAATTTGCATTTACATGGATCTGGGAAAACGAGTAAAAACGCTGTATTATGCATGCCAGACCAGTGGATGGCGCTGTTGCGGTATAAAGACACCCTATGTGCCTGCGCACATTAGCATACCCTTTTCTAAGCTGAAAGCGCTTTTAATACACTTTGTCAGCGTGTATGTGCGTCTTTAATTTGTATATATAAATACTATGTCTCTACTGGTTGTAGTGGTGCAGTAAATATACTTTTTGCTGGAGAAATTATAATGGGTATGTCGTGCAGCATGGAGGCCGCCATTATTGTTTGGGGAATACTCACGCATGCCTACAAACTGAAAGTGTAATACGCATGGGTATGGAAAACGCCGCCTTGAGAGTTTACACGGAAACAATAATGCCGTCGTTTTCAAAAACTTGCAATTTGAGACCGTTTTCAAGAGTGTGCGTTTTCAGTCCCCCAAATGCCGTTGCCATGTAAATGAACAGGCAAAATGAGTGATGCACCTAATTTAACATTGGCCGATATGCCGATATTTTTCAAGTCATTTTAGAATAAAATGTAAGTATCTGCAAAACTTTTACATTAAAAATGTTACATAATTACATGAAGTTTGTAAAGGGAGTTTTACTATTTGACAGCAATAAAACAGCACATAGTATTAATGTCTAATAAAACCTTTAAAGATGGTGGACGAAAGTGAAACATTTATTGGAATTAGGATGCCAGCTCAACAACGTCATGTTTATCAGCCATGTTTATTACCATTTTGTTGGGGCGATTTGGGACAGGTGGGGCTCGGAACCCTTTCTTACCTCCAAAGTGGGGAATGGCAGAAAAAAGTTTGAGAAACACTTGCGTAATTTTTCATATTGGGCCGATGCCGATATTTAACTTATAAGCCAATAAAAATAATATCTGCGTGCCAATATTATCGTGCATCCCCAGCCAAAACTCATAACACGTTTTTTGTTTTTAGTTGAAAACATTCTTGTGTAAACTGCCTCTAATTCTTCTGTGGAACATAAGAGAAGATATTTTGAGAAATGTGTTTTTATGTCCATACAATGGAAGTCAATAGGCCTTTGTTGTTTGGTTACCAACGTTTTTAAAAAAAATCTTATTTTGTGTTCTGCAGAAGAAAGAAAGTCATACAGGTTTGTTATCACATTTGAGGGTGAGTAAATAATGAAAGAAAGGGTGAACTATCCCTTTAAAATCTGCCAAATGCATAAATGTAAATGTAAAAATAAACACAATATATTAAAGTGCGTTTTGCATGTTGACAGTTTTAAATGCTCTTCCATATTCCTTAAACCCCAAACACTTTGTAAATCTCAAATGGATTTGGAACATAAATGTACAACAAGACCTAAAAACCCAAATACAGAGATCAACATTTGCCTCCTGATTTCAAAAGTCGCACCGCATAACACTTGGTGGTCTATATTTGAAAGCACTATTATAATACCTGTGTGGTTCTTCAAGGTGCATAGTTCTGTAGAGTCATAAACAGGCGGTATTTCCCCAGTCTGCAGCCAAGCATTTTCCCTCTGCCTACTCTGCAAAGTTAGACCAGTCCCAGCAGTGTGGCCGGGCTGTTTTAACGCCTCACATTGCGGCTCATCCATCTTGCACCATTGTCTCTCTGCATCTCCACTTACAGTAATGGAAATCCTTAAAAAGGGATTCACAAGGTGATACAACTGCTGGGCCTGTCGTCGTATTTCTTGTCTGCTGTACACACAAACATGCACCGAAATGTTTCTAGGGAAAATGTGGGAAGTGTGCGCGTGCATCCACCTGCCTGGCTGGCAGTTTTCGAAACTCTTGTGTGATCCAGTGTAGAGCTATTGAGCTGCCCTAGGGCCAGCGTGGATGATTTAGTAGGCTGTGGAGAAGGGGGGTTGGGGGGGTTCGGAGGGGTTAGAACCGAGAGAGCAGAGGACAAATAGAGCAGGTGGGGGTGAGGCGTCCTATCGCCTCCCTGTGGCCAGTCTGTCCTTATGAAAGTGGATGACTGAGGTAATAGACTTTGACTGGTGCTATCGGTCATAGAGTTAATAGCTAGATGCTTGGGAGAGATTCTTTGTGCTTGCTGTTGGTATCATAGCTTAAGAGAGCGAGCCACTATATGGCAGGCGGGAAGAAACCGCCACACGGCAACATGTTAACTGTACATCTTCTATACGCTAAAGTACCTATGGGAAAACCAGACACCCTTTAGGAATTGATCCCACTCCAGCCATAACATTTCGATTGTTGTGACCTTGACCTTGAAGGTGTTCTTAAGGACCTTAATGCTAACCTCAACTCGATTTTGATGAACTCGTTCATCTCCTGAGCTGTACCCGAGAACCCCGCTCACAGTTCAATGACCTTACAGTGCAAGTCATTCGATTTTCACTTTCAGATTGAAAATTTTAATGCACTAGATTATATATTTAGAATGAGATGAGATATCCCCTGTGGCGACGGATCTTTTAGAAGACCAGTGGAGAATACCGCCATTTCATTTACAAGATGAGAAATTGTCTCCTCGGGTATTTATTACATACGTAGAGATGCAGGAGTATCCATGGGAACCCGAATAAGATGGGGTCACACATTTAAATGAAAGTTGTTCAAGTTGACTTTCATTAGATAAAAATAAAACTCTCAATGAGGCATGCTAATGGAATTCTAGAAGTCAGTCAAAAGAAACATATTTTCTTCATGCAATAGATTGTAGCCTTTGGGGCACTTTCAGAACATTTTAAATCAAGTTATGCATAAAAGACCTTTTTTCAATTTGTATTCACTTTTTTATATTTTAGCTTTTTGTCCATCCGTCCGTACAAGAAATTTGAATTTGTAGGCTATTGTATTCAAAAGATTATTGTCGTTTTTCCTAAAACACGAAACATCTTGTTTGAGAATCTATTCCAGCTGCATCAATAATGCGATTATTTTCAATATCGGAGTAAGGGCTTAAAGGCAGGGTGTCCGATTTCTCTTAGCCGTTGTTGATGTTCAAATCACCAAAAGGAGCACACCCCTACCCTCATCTTTCACTTTCGTCAGCCTTCGGCTCGGCGAATGTCCGTCCTGTGCACTGTACACCTTACTTCTGATTGGCTACAAGGTTGTTTACTCGGCCCGACTCGGTTGTCTAAAGCGTAATTCGGAAACCCCGCCTTTAATCGCAGTACCATGTTTACATGACATGAGAACACCTCTTTGCTCCCGTTTACATTATAAGTCTGATTATTTGCTATAATACACAGCACAGACGATGCTCTCAGATACAGTAGGTGTTTGTTACTGGCTCTAGTTTTAATATATTCACGTAAAATACAAATTCATTTCAATATTTATTCGGCGCTGTGATGAATATATAAATATGGTGGAAAATGCCTCCGCAAAGGTGTTGTAAGCTTTCACGTTCACGCTGTTTCTATATGAAGGTATCACCGTGTCTACACGCGATGCGAAAAGACAACCTTCTTGTTCTTAATGGGTTTGTTACGTCGTGCCGCATCCTATGTGGATTTTTTTTTAATCATAATGGGTTCTAATGCGTTTCTAATGTCTTTCGTGGTGTCGCGTTCGGTATAGACACGGTGTAAGGATCAGAAACTGCTGACAGCAAGTTGACAGTAAAACTTTAGACTGTCATGTCTACCATGAAGGTGCGTGACACATGCACACATTGATCAGAGCAGCATAAATGCGAGGAAGGTGTTTACATGCCTTCGTATTGCGATATGTACACCACATATGTTACTTCGATTATGCATACTGCGATTATGAGCTTCATCACATTATTTAAATCGAATGCGTTTACATGAGGTAAAGTGCAATTGCAGTATTGCCAAAATCCTATTATAATCGCATTATGAGGGTGCATGTAAACATAGTCAATGGTGTGCATTGGGGCGGGACTAGCTGTTTGGCCAACCAATAAAAGACGGACCAGTGATAACCTTTTTTTTCAAATAAAACAATCATTTTGCATGTCTTTATGGTGATTCTAGTGCCACAGAAATTATTTTCTCATACGTTGTTGCATAATTATTAGATAATGTATTGTTTTTTTCCAAAGCCCCAGAGGATGCCTGTCTGTGTTTCTGAAGATCTCAGCTTTGGAGAGAACAGCACTGTGATCTCGGTCTCTCTTCAACCTCTTTTCATCTGCATCTTAAAGCTAAACCTCCAGCCTTTAGGTATCAACTAAGATCCCTGAGCTTCACATTCCTGCTGCTCAATGGTTCGCAGTTTTCCCCTTGGTAAAATTACTACAAAGTGTTTGTCTTTGGTAGGATGACTGAAGGCTTGTGTCAAAATCAATTAGCCTGCTGTTAAGTTAAACCTGGTTCACTGCTCAATGGATCAAAATGAAATGCGACTGAATCTGGCTGATTTAAACTGCCAGTGTCCAGAAGTGCACAACCACTTTGCTTGATACCGTCTCCTCTTGATGCTGTCTTCATACTGTACTTCAGTTCATCTGATTGAATTCTAATACCACATAGTGCACACAATGTTTTGTTAGTGTAGTTAGTATTTCTTTATAAGGAGGGATCAGGGTTTGGCCATTATTCTGGGGGCAAAAGTATCTTTCTCCAGTGACAGCCATCCAGAAGTAGCTGTGTGTTTGTAACAAATGGGTTGCTGGAGGTGTTGTGGAGATGAGATCCCAGGTGCATTTTATTTTCCAAAAAGTTACAAAGTAACAAAAGACCAAAGCAAAACAAAAACATGACTAGAAAACTAGAAATTCAAACATTTTCAAATCATTACACAGGAAACCGTAACTATAGTAATACAAGATACTAATAGACGTTTCATTGGACACACACACGGCTGGCCTGAAGTTAACTTCCGATGTTTGTTTGGTTATAATATAAAGTATCAATTTATTTTATATTTTATTTATATTAATGTTAATTTGAATGAATATTATATTGTATATTAAATGTATAAAAATAAAACTACTTAACAGTTATTCATTCTTGGAGGTGTCCCGGAAGTTAAGTTTGGGCCACATAATTTTTGTTTATGTCGTTGCCGCTGAAACCATATATAATGGTTTCACAAATGTGAAACTAAAATAAGTCTTTCTGTAGTTTACTCTGTAGAGCATAAGCATTACACAAGCAGAATAAAGTCTCGGGTTTGATAGTACTGACAAAAACAGATAAAAAATAACCCAGAATACAGTATTTGAACAAAATCAGCTCTTCTTAAAGCAACATAAATAGCATTTATGTAATAGAAAATATTTTGCTAGTGACTGTTTTGTAGGGCATAGGACCATGAAATTGCATTTTGAATATTTTACCCTGTTTGCTGCCAGTCTATTTTATGCCAATAACAAATCAGTGCTGCCATGACATCATTTACTGCAGGTCCAGAGTGATTAGTCACATGACATTCATATTGCATGACTGACTTAAATATCTGCGAAGATGGCAGAATTCAAATCACATACTTCTAAGGCATACTCAGATGAACGGCTTTCTCTGTTCTATAAGAAAACATTACTTTCCTGTGTTTAAATTCAAGGTGTTCGTGATAAACTACAGAGAGATGTGAGAATAGAGCTTGCAGGACAAGGCGACAGGGATCCTTCACCGACACCATTGAAGTGCGCACATGCACCTTGATCCTACAGAGGATGCATAGCCTTGAAACACTAGAGCCTTTCAATGAAATCTAATAGGGCCTATCAAGTCATGCCTCTGCATTGCATTCCCACCTCGCTGTCGCACACATAATACACAAAGCATGAGTCTTTCTTATGCTATGATATTGGTGGAGAATGGGCTCTATGCATGCGTGACTTCTGCGTTTCACAGAAAGAACCCTATGCAGTGTCCGGTTGGGGAGACTTAAAGCAGAGAGAGATTGAAAAATGTGAAAATATTTCACTTTATTAGATGCTGTACATTGCGGCACACAGCAGTGGTATATAGAAGTGGCCTTCTATCGTATTTGAATGTTATAACGAAATGTTGACTTATGAAATATCAATTCAAATAAGGTAGAACAGCACTTCTATATACCACTGCTTAACTATTTTCTCATTTTTCCATTTCTCTCTGCTTTAAGTCGCCCCAACCGGAAAGCCTAGGGTTCTTCCTGTGAAACGCTGAAGTCACGCATGCATAGAGCCCATTGAATAAACTCAGCTGTCAGTCCCCAAAGGTACATGGTGCAACGAAATGTTCTTAAAGGAACGATTCACTCAAAAATAAAAATTCTGGCATCATTTCCTCACCCCAAATTTGTATTAATGTCTTTGCTCTTATGAACACAGAGAAAGATATTTGGAAGAATGGTTGTAAACAGACAGTTCTTGGCCTCCATTGACTACCATCATGGGAAAAATTGCTTTATACATGTCTTTGTTTTGATGAACACAACAGAAGATATTTTGAAGGATGTAGGACAGTTTGGTTACAAGCGTTCTTCCAAATATCTTTCTCTGTGTTCATCAGATCAAAGACATTACAGATATGGAACAACTTGAGGTCGAGTAGCTAAATGATCACAAAACTTTTATATTTGGGTGAAGTGTCACTTTAATGCTAATTGGAATGATATATGGATGTATAAATACTAATGTGAAATACATTTTTTTAGCCCAATGTTTCATTTATGTTTAGGTTTCATTGACTGTATCCACCTCTGTGATGCATCTAACTGTATATTTCAGCATGTTTAGCATGCTTTGTCCTGCTGGGAAATGTGCCTGTAAAGTCGTGGCAAAAAATAAGATCCATAAAATGAGAGAGTCAGCAGAAAAGCTGCCTTTGTAATGAAAAGGCACTGCTTTTGATTTCTGAAGTGGGACAGTAAAAATCTTTATCTCAGGAATTATTATTTGACATCAGAAAGCCACTGATAAACACATTAAGTCTAAAATTGGACTAATGTAAACTATTATATAATTATTTTATACAGTACAGAAATATTCGCTGAAATACGTTGAAGTTGAATATGAATTGGAATGTGATGCAGTGATGTGTCTGCAAGAACAGTGCCTAACAAGGCAATAAGGGATGCACTTTTATCTCATAAACAATATATAACCTCTTGTTAACAGTGTTGAGGGAGTAGAGCCAATAAGCTTTGCACTGTTCACATGGGGGTTGGCATGGCGTACCGCTCCAAAATAGGTCGATCAATCAGTTTGACTCCACACGGTTTGCTTGATCAGGACCACAATAAAGAATATTCCCAAACCACAAGGCACAGAAGCCATGTAACCTACAATGATGGACTGTTCACTAATGTATAAAGGGCAGATGTGGACTTAGATGTTGAGTTTCTTGCAATGCAGTTCATAATAGACGTAATCATATTCATTAAATCAATTGGTGGCGTCACATTTTGCATTTAAGACCTGAGGGTGTTTGTGCGGTCATCAGAGTGAATGTGTGCTCCGTTTACTGTGAGTTGACATCATACTGACACATCCTGGAATTGAATGGCCCTCTGTTCAGACCCGAAATGATTCTTAAACCAGTATTATGACAGTGATTTCTCATTTCCACTCCAGTCACACTTTTAAAGCGGACGTATGCTTTGTGTTAAAAATGGAAGGGGGGCTTAAAAGAACTTTGAATAGTACATAAGGGGGTCATTTTGCAATGACTATTATTAGCACATATGTGACCCTGGACCACAAAACCAGTCATAAGGGTCAATTTTTGAAATTGAGATTCATACATCAATTGAAAGCTGAATAAATAAGCTTTGGTGTATTGGTGTATGGTTTGTTAGGATAGGACACTATTTGACCGAGAGACAAATATTTTAAAATCTGGAATCTGAGGATGCAAAAAAATCTAAATATTGACAAAATCGATTGAATTGTTTATAAGGGGCGCTGTATAGCAAGCCGTAGCTAAGAAGAACCAGGTTTGTTTTTTTAACACTCTCTTTTGCTTACCGCTGTAATGACATTGTGGTAAGTAGATGAACCCGAAAGCTGAAATTACAAAATATCTTCATGGAACATGATTTTTACTTAATATCCTAATGATTTTTGGCATACAAGAAAAATCGATCATTATGACACTTACAATGTATTGTTGGCTGTTCTAACAAAATATCTGTGCTACTTATGACAGTTTTTTTATTCCAGGGTCACATATATGAAAATATAAATATAAACATAAAAAGGTTCAAATGAGACATGCTTTAATGCATAAAAATAATGTCTGCACGTCTACAAATCAGTACATGAAAAATGTTTAAGTTAATAACAAACAAACAGACGAAATAAACTAGATTCTTTAATATGCTTCACACCTGCTCCTATCCACAGGAATGAGGAAGATGAGCTGCGCGGTGACATCACACTGAGGTGTTTGGTCAAAACTGATCAGTTTATATAAATTCAGCTCGTGCCAACATGACACCGCAATACCGTGTCTTCACCCTCCTCCTGAACATTACTCCGGTGAGGAGTGATGACAGCACGCAAGGACAGTTTCCTCACATTTATGGCCCTGACAGCACTACCAGCTAATGCACTCAGATTACACACGTACTGTCACTGGACTCTACTTTTCTCCCACAGTTCCCCATTTGAGGTGTATATTATACATCTATACAGTAGTTGTTTGCACGCTATGATTAAAGAATGACGGGGGCTAGTTGTCACAAGGGCTTATATCTCAGGAACCATGCTAGCATGCATTCTGGTAGAAGTCAATCCTATAATGAAACTGTGTTTGAAAGACAAGGGTATTTTTCATTATCGGGTAGATGTGTTGTTGTTTTTATTCATACAATTTATTAACAATATATGTTGGCCAAAACAATGATTTTAAATCTTTGTATGTCACTCTTTATGATTCACTGTTGTTTCAATGCTTAAATTTCACTGTTATGTCATAGGCTGTCATTGTGACAACATGCCCCACTATAGGTCAACATGTAGTGAATATGCCATAAAAAGTGTGACAACTAGCCCCGGGCCCCGCTGCTGCTTCCTCGCGCTTATTTTTTTCTGCGACCTACGAAGTGCATCTGTGCATCCGACCATACATCCATAATCCCAAAGAGCTCCTACCTTCAGTCATGCCTATGTTGATGCTCCAGTAACTCTGCAAGCACTGCATTTCCTTCTTCATTCCTCTCTTGCAGCGGCAGTCGAACAGAGCCATCTCCTGCAACACCTCCATGGCTACCTGGCAATCCTTATTGGCCAGCATGGTGTTCCTGTCCTTGCCTGCCAGACACTGCCTCATGATCCTGAAGCGTTGGCTGCATTTTTGGTCCTGGTTACAGTTCTCGTTGGCCCTTAAACAGTCCATTGGTTCCTGGTGCCCAGACTCGGAGAGAATGGAGGAGCTTGACATGGAGAACACTAGCTCATCTGTGAAAGAGGATGGAGAGGTGCGAGTTCAGGTGTCGTTTACGTCTTTCACTTAAAATGAGTTTTTTTAATGCGAAATAATAACGTTTAATAGGATAATTTGCGTAAAACAGGTATAGGTCCACACCTGTGGTAATGATTTTATGAAGATATTAACGACTGGATTTCCTCAGTGTAGTCTCACAGTCATTCACATTTACACCTTCGCAGGGCGATTTAGTGACTGTAAAACCAGTGGCAAAACCCAGATGATTGCGCAATCAGTTTTATGACTCACAAAGACAGCTTGACAGCTCAGGGTGCAGCCCAAGAATAAAATACATGCCTTAAAGTCATTGTAGCATTGAATCATTCATTATATCACAGCATCACGATATTTGACAACACTGTAATATATTTATAGGTTTTCTTGTTGATGCCATTATACAGCACTTTTCAAATTAGGATACAGCTTAAAAATAACTCTGTTCTGTTAGCCTTTTTACACTTTTTCATTAATAGTGTATGAGTGGGGTACAGAAGGATCCAAAGAGATATTTATGTACATGTATGCAGATTTTCTTTTGGTCTTTGGGTCATTTTAACAGAGATGCAACTCACTAGTGACACCTACAGGTGTAAATACATCACTGTACTAACCAAAATCCTAGCATTTCAAATATAAAATATAATTTTCATAGTATTTGTATGCATCATCATTTTTTTCATAATCGTAATAAAAGATTCCGAGACATCGTTGGCCAGACTCTCACTCATGAGAAGACTGTAATAGAAGCTGAATTACAATATATCTTAAGACCTTTAAGTGTTGCTTAAGAGTGTGTGCGTGAAAGCAAAGATGATCAGGAAAGAGATGAAGTTGCCCTTTACGGATGGTTATACATGTTACTTACCATAACAAAGAGCCATCTTTCATTACAAGCAATGCAACAAATTATAAATCATTAGGGAAACGTTGTTTATTAGTAGCTATATTTCTCAGTACAATGCACTTAAAGAAGTTCGGCGGAAAATGAATAACAAAGGTACAGTACGAGTAACTGGAAGTTAAAGTATTACAAATGTACCTTAATAGCATGTTCCGCAGACTGTTTAAACATTCAGTGTAAGTTTCGTCATATAGTGCGCACAAAGGTGTGAAAGGGCAGTGGTAAATCTACAAAGTGACCTTGATATTTCTCACTTTCATTGACGACTTATTTCTAATCAACGACTATTAAACGCGGATTTATGAGAACTAGATTCTAATGAGATACAAATTAGACGTCGTGTAAAAGTTCATATTTTTTATATTTTAAAACACATTGTTATATTTTTGTTGCACGTTATGTCTTCAGGGGAAATAAAACGCCGTGGCATGTATTAGGCTACGCGCTTCCGAATAATAACCTCCATAAGAAGATACAGATATGAGATAGATATAAAGAATGTAGGTTTTTTGCTGAGTGGTAAACTTGACATTATCTTCACGTGAGCTGTCAACATGGGATTGCCCATGAAATCATGACGATTAAGCAAAGTAGTTTCAGTGGGGAAGATGTTTCTAAATGAAACGAAATTCGCTTTCGTTTGAACTTGAGATAAAACAATAACTCTTGCTTGCAGGATGCATTTAAGAAAACAAACTTACCTAAAAAGAGCAGAACGCCGTACATATAGATATACATCTTGCCGTTTCTGATAGGGAATCCGTGTGCGTTAAAGATGCGCGCTCCTCCTGTCATATGTTCCTCCAAATAACCGAGTTCTGCTTTGTCCTCTTCAAATACCAACGCTGTTTTCTAAACGCTCTCTGACCTTAAAAATCCCAAACTGTATCCAGCGTCTGTCGCACCATGGTTTTCTTTTTCCGTCTAAATAATCCAAATCCTCATTTATTAGAGAAAAGTTCACTCTTCCGCTCAGGAGGGGAACTCAGACCCAGATTCCGTAGAAACCGTTACCCACGGCTTCGTGTGGAAAGAGACATATTCCCCCAATACTGATGCTTTGTGAGATTTCAAAATTATACTGAATTAAAACGCATGGCTTAGTACTGTTCCTCTATAGGAAATATACAACCGCTCACGTTTATCTTCGAAATTAAATCCCCAAGCAAAGACACAGAAACTTCAGATGGCGGAGCTATGCGGACCGACTTCTGACTCCTCGATGCGCGCTCTGGCGGAGGCAGTGCGCTCCCGAGGAGAGACTGTAAAATCGAGCGCACGTGCCCCCGTTACGCTCAGCCCACATGTTCAATGACCCGGCGACGGATGAGTTAATCACAGCGCGGACAAACGATCTGACTCACTGTACTGCGTCCACGGTGGCTTACTAATAAGTTTAGGAGCCGAGGATAAATCGCAACTTTGAAAAAGAGGACAGCTATGTTGTATAGATTGCCTCTACCACTGTACATTACATAGGGTGCCTAGCGTTTAGGTTATGAATGACGAGGTTTTCCGATTGAGTGTGTAGTGGAAATAGGCACGAGTTGTTAAAAGGGATGATTTCAGATGACCTAATTTAATAAAGACATCAAAATATCTGCGGGTCACGTTAGGCGTTCAAACAAGTCTTGGGTGTGTTACCTCTAGACAGAGACATCAGGTCGACTTATGCTGTCTTCAAGTGAACCTCGGAGACCCGACCAGAGACCAGACTACCCGGCTCAAACCAAACAAAACTGTTTTCTTGTGGACTTTATAACTAATCATAGGCTATGTGAACATGCCTGTGAAATCCAGGCTTAAGTCTCAAAATCTATAATCTTTGACATGGCTTGAATCAATGTTAGAGATAATAAAATTTGCACAGAATGTTAATTGTTTCACTTTAACTATAGAATGATATAATTTAGTAATAACTTTCACTGGCAGGGTCACATCTATGCCACATCAGTTTATACAACTATAAAGTGGCCAGACAACTAAAAGAGTCTTTACAAAAGTCTTGGAAATCTTTATCATTTTTTGTTCTTTTTGCAGTCGTGTGGATTTTTCATAAGGTGCTCCAAAAAATTGCATATTAAAAATGATTGAAATACAGAATGTGACTCAAAATAGTTTCCCATCATCGACATCATCCCTGTATGATGTCACAAGCAACTCATGTATCATCTTGGCTGAGTCCAAAAACGGAAAAATGCTGCTTTGGAGGCTGCGTTCCAGCGTAAGAAATCCAAGTGTTTGCTTTACTTCCAGTCACCGGCGATACTCTCATCTGATTGATACATGTGTATCCTTAAGTGGCTTTGATATCCCACAATCCTGTGCAGGTGCGTCCCTGGAGAATGTGATTGGGTCAACACATTATAATAGTATCCAAAAAGTAGCATTTTTTTTGGTGGTTTGTCTTAAGAACTTTTAAATGCATTTCTTTGGAAAGTAGTACTTGTAAATTTAGAAGATTCGACTGGTTATCGCCAAAGTGTTCTTTATTTACAGAATTTAATTTCAATGCATATAAAACCGGTCTGAAACTTTTTTCCGAAGATGCCTTCATGTGCAAATGATGCCTTCGAAGTCATTGCCTGACTTGTTAGCTGTCAAAATTTTAGACACATCCCTAGAATTCCAAGTTTCCCCGCTGGTAAATGAGACTTTGCTTGGTCGTTCATGTGCTTGTCATAATTACAGTATTTCCTCCTTGAAGACAGAACTAAGACGGCACCACACAGACCGATCATCGTATGACATCAAAGTACTCCGAGCGAATCACAGTACTTTGATGTCATAAGCCGATCGGTCTGCGCAGTGTCGCATCAAGTCAAACCCACTCATCATTAGCATCTGAGTGCAGTAAATGAGCCTTACTACACTGTCCTCGTGCACATTCTTTGAATGCTTGTCATCTGTAATAATTCATATTTATTTAAGCGGTAACTATTTTATTTATTTATTTCCACAACCATTCTAAATAAGGGTAATAAGGGTAAAAACAAACCCTATAAAACACGCCAGCACCTCCTTGAACACGTGACGAAAACAATGGATGTAGGAGTCTCACTAACATGGATTCCACAAGCCAATACTCGTCCAAAAGCAGGAGTGCCGTTTGTCGTTGAGTGTTGACTGGTTATACCCTCAATTCACAAAAAGCTTTCTAAATTCCAACCTCTTTGTTCGATGACATTTAAGGGTGGTAAACAAAGATAAAAGAGGTGAGAGTGAAGAGAGGAAGGTGTTGTCAAGGTTAAGTCTGAAAGCACAAATAACTGACACCATTATACAATTTTACAGAGTCAAAATGGCCAGCGAGACTGCGCGTGTATTAAACACTGTTTTTGCACCTGTTGCCCTCTTCAAAGAGAAACGTACTCCAAGACCTCGGTCATATTTTTATCACACATCTTTCTAGTTACAGTATAATTTGTGGTTCTGTGACACCATCTGCGATTCCCCTGACTTGAAAGGTCACAGCGTCTTGGCAAAAAACCATTAGCTGTTCTCTGCTGGCATTCATAATCCATATGTTCAACAGTAGAGATACCAGCCTTAAAATAACTTCTCAATATCTTTAAGAGACTGCAAAACAACACAATTTATAGATTTTTTGTTAAAAATATACACGCAACTGATAATCTTTTCACATATTTCAACTGAATTTCCCATTTTCCCATAAACTTTCCGATAAACCTGTGTCTTTTCCAGCCGTTGCATTATACAAACACAAGAAAGATAACAACCCTTAAAGGCATAGTTCATTCTGTCATCATTTACACCCACGTATCATTTCAAACATGTGTGACTTTTTTTTCCCAGCAAAACACAAAAGAAGATATTTTGAAGAATGTCGGTAAACAAAAAGCATTGGTCACTTCAGACTGACTGATGGTCAGCTGTCATCCATGAATCTTTTCACTGATACTGGAGATGTGAGGATACGCTAAAGCTTGCTTGCTCCTGGATCTGGTCCCACATCATCCTTCATCTGCTTTCAAGTTAATTAATGTCTCTTTCCCATCCTTCTGGTGTTTGATCTGTCAAGCTAACCGTGTCCTTGGTTTGACCGATGTCCTTCGTTTCAGTGTGGTAGGAATCCCACAGATTTGGTATCATTAAGGCCCTAGTGAGCAACTGAGCCAAATTTAGACCATGCTGACAGACTCGCACAGGGATTACACACCACCAAGAGGGAAAATAGATGTCCTTTGATGTTTTAGGAAGTACCTCCTGGTTGTTTTACAATATTTGTGGTCGAGGGTGTGTTTATGAATGTAAAAATCTTAATGGCAATATTTTTAAGCAGAGACTTGGAATAAATCGTCTGTGTATACGTTTTCGAAAAGCCTTTGGTTTGATATCAAATCTGTGTTCCAAGCTACCCAAGCTTTTGAAAGCAGGTAAAAATAGAGAGCATGTCAATATACACCATTAATCCCGAGCGTATTATATTTCTCATGTCTTAACAATAGACTTGTCATCAAGCCAAAGTCATTCAGAGATGTCTTGTCTAGTACCCACATAATCGGATCTTACAAACTGACCAGTGTTTTTGTCTCCAGACGCAGCTCCTCTTCACCAGTCCTGCACCAGAGCAGTATAATCACGTTGGGATACCATAATAACAAAAATGCAATCGGGTTCTTTTTAAGAACAGGAATTAGATTTGGCAAGAGAAGATGGTTTTAACCGTGTTTTGTTACTATAAATGATCTAACATGATCATCAGGCTCCAGTGTAACTAGGAGGAAGATCACATGCCCTCAAGGTTTGGTTAGAAAGAAAGAGGTTAGAAATAGATTAGGGTTTAACAATCATGGTTTCACAGAGGCAAAAATAAGACTTGGTAAATAACAAAATGAAAAAAGGAGAAAATTCAGAATGGTGCAAAAGAATGGTAATAACTTTGTATTCTTCTCAGTAAAGTGCTAAATCATTCCTGTTATGCAGTCCCCTCATTATCTGTCTGTGTTGTAAATTCTATTACATTTTCAAACTCAGAAACTAAAACATTTGTAGCCTAAACCGATAAATAATACGTTATATTATCATTAGCGCCAATTAGCAAAAAAACAACAACAACAAGACGCCTACCAGGAGGGATCACAAAAGGATAAGAAAGGTCAAAAGAAATCTAAAACATACATTGTCAACGTCATCACAAAATATTATATTAAGTTAATAATAAGAAAATTAAATTAATACAAATCTGCATCACATAAATGTTAAATATATATAATTTTAAAACATTTACATCATGGGTCTATTGCAACAAAGTCCGCAGTAAACGGGAAAAAGGAGGCAGGAACCGGCGAACGATAACCAACTTTTAATAAAATAAACAAACAACAAAACGAACGTAAAGTGCCGACAGCCCCCTCACGGTCGACTGCCGGCCACACAAACAGAATAAAACATAACATAAAATCCAGGCCTGGTTCTCTCTCTTCCTTCACTGCTCCTCTATGAGAGATGCGAGACCGGTGCAACGTTATCACTCGCGTCATCGGCCTCGCGCCGTTCCCTCACGGCCCTCGTCCCGCTCTGCTTGTCACATCTATTAAATAAGAACATTAAAAAACGATTTTATACTTTATTCATAACATATGTGGCGGACATTAAAGGGATATTCGGAAGAATGTTAGCAATTGACATTTCTGGCACATCATTGACTTCCATAGTAGGAAAAATGATAAAGGTAGTCAAAGGTGCCCGAGAAGAGTTTGCTTTCCTAAATTCCAAAATATCCTATTTTGGGTTAAACAGAACAAAAAAACAGTTTTTAAAAAATATAGTTTTTCCTACTATGTTGGTCAATGATGGCCCAGAAAAGTCAGTTGCTAACATTTTTACAAATACCCTTCTTTGCGTTCAACCAAACAAAGACATTTATACAACTTGAGGGTAAGTAAATGATGACAGGATTAAAAATGTTTCTCTTTAAAGTGAATGACCCCAAGATCTTTCTTGTTCATGTAAACCCTAATTCCGAGTTGTCATCGTATAAGCAGTCACCCATCCTCTTTCCCCTGAGCCCTCTATCAGACAGTCCTCCTCTGCAGAGCTGTACATGGCCAAACCCGTACAGACAAGGTCATGTCAGGTGCGCAGTTGCTGCTGCATGTGGTCCGACATAGACCTCCGTGATCCTGCATATCTCCTTCTGTTGTGGGGGACTTCGATGAATTCCAATGTACAGACTATGACCTTCTTGTTATCTCGGGGAGTAAAATGAATACTCGGTTCATCTGACAGCCGGTGCGAAAACAGAGAGCCACAAACATTGCTGTTTGATCTTATATTTTTTTCAGTCAAATAGAATCTGTTGTCGATAAAAAGCAGGATCACAGGAGGTCTGTGCAGATAGTACATTCGTTTGTAAGTTTGCTGTTGATATACGGAGGTACTTTGAAGTCGGCAGAGTAATTCTGTAGGAATGTAACAATAAGTATGTTCCAAATCATAGGATGCTGAAATGAGTTTTCTCAAATTACCTGGATGGTCCATTGTTTCCGGCAAAAATGTGAAGTGTGAATTTATCATTTATAATTTTTTATACAATCAATAAATGTAAGTATAGAGTAAACATCAGGCTACATATGAAACAATGAATGAATAAATGCAAGGAAGAGCTGTATTTTGATGTTCGTGAAAGTTCATGATCACAGTGTCGTCTAGGCAACAATGGCCACATGCACTAAAATGTATACACGTTTCCATAACAAAATCAGTACATACGTTTAGTGCAGAGCATAAGTAGGCGAATTGGGACACACCAAAAGTTTACTTTCACAGGAATGTTATTGGAACTATAATTCTATAGAAACTAACTGGAAATGTTATTCTATAGGAATTTGACAGGATTTTATGAGAGGGCTACTTGCAACTCTGATCCCGTTTTCCCCTTTGGCAAATCACTATTGAACTGTACAAGAATACAGGTGTTGTTTGTGTTTTACCTGCATTGAAGGATTGATCTTTATAACCCACAACAGAAATGCAGTCGATATACCGAAAGACATTTGAAGACTGTGTAGCTTGTGTATTTTCATCCACTGAACAGGGCAGACCTTGAGTCTAAACAATCATTAATGCACTTAATACAAGTTTCAGGGCTAAAATTGTTTACATTTATAAAGATATAAAGAAAAAAAATATGCGCAAGGAAGGAGAACAAAACATAAAAAATACATGTGTGCTCTTGGATCATGTGTATTAATAACCTCAAGTGCATGCATGTGTTATCGGCTATGTAGGGATTAATTTCACGCAAAATATTTTTACACATATGCCAAACACAATTTGCACAACACACTTTTTTATCTTATGGGTTTGTCTACCAAGATCCGGCATACTTCTCCACCACTAAGATCCAGGTATCTGAAGTGGCTTTGAAATACAAAAATGACACACACTCGTGTACATTGCACATCTAAATATATGTACAGTGTCCTATTAGATTAATTACTGCTGTCACGATCAACAGCAAATATACACAAACATCTCTTTTAAATGACCTCCTGTGGGTGGTACTTGAGGTGGGAGAGACTTGACCTGATTAGCGTAAAAAGAAACTTCCCACTTTTATGTAAATGAGACGTATTACAGGTTGCTTGATTTATAGAAATGCGGTTTAGTAAGTGTTTAATGAAAAGAGTAGAGTCAAAACTGTGCCGGCTGCAGTCAAAACATCTGACAGGCCGTGAAACGCCAACTTGCTTACTTGACATAAACATTCTTACACATATCGCATCTTCCCAGGTGTTCGCTGTCTATCTTCTGTCTGCTGCAGTTTACACAGCCTGTCTGTGACTCAACGCCTCTTCCCTGGTTCAATCCACATCTTGGCATAAACCGAATAGACCATCTGAAACACTCCGTGGCTCCCTACACAGATAATGATATCTTCCACTGCGCCTTTAGTTCAGTCGGCATCCGCACTGTTCTAGCGCTCCAAATAGTTTGTGACAAGCATGAGTCCCCCTGAAGAAAGACCATTCGCTCACCACCTAACCCAGACCCTGTCAGTATGGTTAATCTCTAACCCGCATGGTTTTAAGTAGACACCTTGAGAAGAACCAAAACTGGTTTTACCTGATTACATAAAGGACTCTAAGGTGGTTGTCACTTATTTGAGATTGTCTGTTGAGAACATCTGTGCTTTGAGTGCTTTGACGTGCTCAGGCAGAGAAAACGCATGACAGATTTGCGAATCAGGAATGAGTTGGACTATAAATACAGCGGCCTCGAAAAAAATGTAAGGACTTGTTTCGCAGTTAAAGATGAATTACTGTATAGATAACCACATTTTAAACAAAGTGACATCGGTACAGAAATAATGTTGAGCTGTGTCTGGACATCTTCGCAATTACTTCAGTCAGTTTTAGTGGATGTTTAAAGTTGGTTCATTTTAGGTTCACACAGGTGCTTGTGCTTTGACAGATTAACCACAGGAATGTTTTCTTATATGATCTAAAGATACTGTATGTTCCACTGAATTGGTCACCAGAAGTCTCCAAATATATCTTATATCTTAACCCCCTGTTACATGTGTGCACATTTTAGCAATGATTTATTGCGTGGTATATTGACCCTACAAATTGAATACATGATCAATTACTCAAATTTATTGTCGTTTGCAAATTTTTTGCCTGCATAATAATAATTGAAAGAACATTTTCGGACAAATCGTAACTCGTATTTATGTATATACATTTTAATTGCACATCTGATTGCTTAAGAGATCTCTAAAATAATAAGAAATGAGTTCCTGCAAAAACTAAGCTGTTGGTTCTCATATATTTCAAATTTTACCGATAATTTACTGTATCTATGTATAGCTTTTTAACAACACTTTTTACATATTTTTCACGTAAAATGTCCAAAACTGTAATACATTTTTTTTTTTACCGTTTCATTATCAAATGTTCACATATTTTTAAATAAAAACATGTCATTTATGGATTTCTGGCGGCCCAGCCCCATTTTTTTACAGTCTATTTTTGGTGAAAAGCCATCAAATTACAGAAAAGTCAGCAAATTTACAAGAAAAACTGAGAAAACGGTGTACATTTTACAGGAAAAACAGCTATTTTGCAGAATGTTTCTAGAGCCCCAACTGCCAGGAAATTCGTTTTTACTGGATTAGTTACAGTGAACTTTATTTAGTGTGTAGTATTGTTACAATGCTCAAAGTGTACTCTAAATTCTCTGACATAAAAACTAATCATTGGAACTACAACGTTCTTCTTCTGTCAGGTCTAACATCAAAATATTTTTTATTTGAGTGTTTCCCACCCAGGGCATGCACAAAAAAAGGGTTGAGCTGTGGTTGAGCTGCTTTCATTTTGATTGTCGCCATGCCAAAGAGTTTTTATTCCCTAATTGTCTATCAAGGACATAAAACAAAAACATATGGAAATGGGCGTGTCATTTTAGAAACAGGCTCTAAGCGGGTGGCCAATCACAACAGCAACCAATTCTAAACAAATTCAAGACTTTGTAGAAGGACATAAAAGGATCCCTTTAATCATTTTAAACCTACCAAACATATCTTTTTGTGTGAATAGTTTTCTTTGAAAAATTTTCTTTTGCAATCTTTTGGTATCAAAAGCAATCAAATTAACTATAGTACATTTTGGGCCTACGCACACACACAAAGATTTTGCTCTCGCATGTTTTTCTTTGTGTACACAACTACATCAAAAGAACATCTTTGTCAATTAATGTGTTATAAATAGGGCAAAAAGAATACAAAACACACAGTAGAAATACAGAATTGCTCACTTGTATGATGGATGTAGGCCTATAAGCTCAAAGCCTTTGTGTTAATGCAGGTCTAGCTGTAGCCCTGTCAGTGACCCCAAATATAGAGTTAAAAAAGCAGCCAGGATCTAGTTCTGTCCATAACCCGAGGTTACATTATAAACACATTGAAGCAAGCCGCAGCACAGCATACACAGAAAGAATGACGACAGTGATGCTGATTTACCTGAGGTCACCGCTTCACATTTGAGCGCAGGGTGTTGAAGGGCAGTGAATGTTTATGAAACATCAACCAATACAGTCTCAATTTGCTCTATAAAAACATACAATTACCCTCTATGGTTTCGTATATACGAAAATGTGTGGAACTGCAATTCTGTTCCACAAGAATCTCCCAGAATTGTAATATATAGAATATCTTCTTTAAAACCACAGGTCAGATACATTTTACCTTGTAGATGGGTGTTACCTGAACAGCATTGAATATTTAGGTACGAAAAGGAAATTGAATCTTGAGCATGCTACATGTGTTATCTGACATTTGCAAGCAGCATGAGGAATACCAGCCAGAGAAAAAGATTCATCCTGCTTTAATTTAAAATGCCCATTCAATGCTGGAAAACATCAGAAAAACAAGGGGTTCTGGTGAGTTAGATAACCCTGCTTGAGATTAAGACTAATGACTGGTTTATTTTGGCTGTTTTTTAGATGAAGCCAGCTGTATCTTCTGCAGCTGCACTAGATTTAACTATAGGTTTATGTGTTTGTTCAAATGAACCTTAAATGACCCACTGTGTTTTCATGCCGGTGACTGTTTTTAATGTTTCAGCGTACAGTATTTATGTGCAGGGAGGTCTTATACAGTTCATGTCGTGCTGGTCTCTGTTGGAAATACAGACATCAATATTACTCAAAATATTTATGGGTGAGTAATGAGCAGTGTTTGGTAGGCAACTTCATTTTTCTGCCTTGAAGTTATTAGATTTTATATTTCAGTTTTATTGTATTTTATATATTTTTATCAGCTTTATTATATATATATCATATTTATATATACATAATTTATGAATTATTGTATAAAAAATGTATATCCTTTTTGTACATTTTAAGTTTGGTTTGTATTTATTGTCAGATAATAATTTTAGTGCCTCAACTTAAACTAATGTTAGTTTATAAACATTAGTTTATTTCGTTTATTTTATTTAGGCCAATATTAAAATATATTTCAATTGCCAAAAATGTTTAAACAGTATTAGCTTAAGTAAACTATAATAATCTTGATGCTTCGGAAGATACTTTGTTATGGCATCTCATAAGATTTTGGAACATACCCGTAAAGTATGACACATTTATCAAGTGCAGTGCACAGAATTCGGATGGCGGTTTAAATTTCATTTGAGATACATTGATCACGTTCCAACTGCATGTCTAAGAGATTGTTTAGAAGGGTTATGTTTGCCATCGCATTACCCACAAACATAATCTTGGACTAAAAACACAGTTCAGCAAATACAGTCTCCACGGGCATGTGGAATTTTACCTGAAAAGTCTCAACAGTAAACAAAAGTCATCTATCTTCCCCAATGAGCCAGAAAGAGCATCTCCACAGCTATGATGTCGCTCGTGCGGGAGAGAACGCTTTCATTTTTCCAGGCCATCTTTGCTCTGAATTACATGTCACTTTAAATAGGTTGTTTGGCTGAGATGATGAGATGTTGGCTCAGATGAAAGAGAGAGAGGGAGAGAGAAGTTAAAGGGGGAATAGACGCAGCCAGCAGATGGTTGGGGCTGTGTATAATGTCATATATATTACTGGCACAAGCAGAAGGTCTGAGCTAAAGCCATACTCCCTGACAAACTGACATTTACTATGTGTGTGCATGTGTGTGTGTTTCTGCGTGTGTCTCTGTTTACATGCTTGCTGTGGGAATAAAGAGTTATTGCAGATCATGAGATGCATGAACAATGCTATAGGTGGGTCGTTTCCCAACATACAATTCTCAAAATATAGGATCATGCACATTTCTCGATCCATATATAGAGGGTTTCATCTTAACAACATAAACAAACTTTACTGCGTTTTCACACTTTTGTGACCCCAACTGAACTTCCGGTACACTAGTCTATAAGTCTATAAGTTTGTGTTGTTTCCATTATGCACGTACACGCTGATTGGCAACAAAACACAGACATATGACTTAGTTTGACTTACCGCGTACGGTTCATGTCCCTCATCTTTAAGCGCTGGGAGCGCACCCTCTATCAGTTTCAAACAATCTTCAAATCCACCGTTTATATAACATCCATCACTGAAATGCCGTGAACAAACACACACACCTCAACTTCTCTCACTATTGCAAGACTAACTAGCTACAGATGCAGGCCCACAGCGAAGCCAATCTTGATGGTGAGCGGTCTTCCTATCGCTCGTCGGTTGACGTGTTGATGGATTTCTTTTGCCTTGCTATGAGCGTGCTTTTCTAGTAGAATTGCCTAATAAGGGACTGAGAAAAGTTGTTGAGTAAAGGTTTTTCATATTTGAAAAATACTTTCCAAAACCTATACAAACCTTGAGGGAGTGTATAGAGTGCAGAAATACTACATAATGCGTCCAACTCGTTTTTTGTAAAGTTGACCATGTTAAGCATGAGTTCCCTTTCTGTCGGTCTCTCGACGTTGTGTCGAGAACGACAGATGGGGTTCGCCCTTGAGAACCAATCAACTCTGACTACTATAGAAAAGGCCAATGAAATTTGGCGAATTAAATTTGCATGCCGGGCTCCGCCCCCCGGATATCCGGTATAAAAGGAAGCCGGCGTGCAGCATTCATTTACCTTTTGTTCTTCAGAGCCTTCGCTCATGACTACGAACAGAACGAATTCTATGGATTCTTCTTCTTCTACATTGCTGGATCTACGACGTGTAGCAGCGGATCGTCCCTACCTGCAGCGACCTTCCCCTGGGCGTCTCGGCAGTTCCGGAGGTGATAGAGATTTTTTCTAAAAGGTCCTTTTCAGGACTGACTGAGCAATTTCCAGCGCGGCATGTCCCGCTGTTCTCTTGGGTGCGGCACCCTCATCGAGGAGGGGGATGGACACGATCGCTGCATTAGGTGTCTGGGCGTCCAGCACACTGAAGCAGCGTTCGTTGACACATCTGCCCGCACTGCGGGCAGATTGTCATTCAGAAGTTGCGGTCACAGGTGGCTGTCTTCCTACGGGAACCAGCCACCATTCCGTCTGCTACCCGGGCGTGACATCTGTGGCTACGGCCCCGATGACCACCCACGTTAGCAGCGTTAGTGATATGGGGAACTCTGCGAACGTAAACCCGCCAGCCAAGTGCTCACGGGCCGATCGCACCCCGATTCGCTCTTCTGAACGTTCCCCAACCGGCGGTGGCATACCGTCCGGATTCTCACGCACACACTCGGAAACGATGTGTGACGTAGATGAGATGTCGCTCGCAGCATCGGAGGGAGATTGGCATCCGACTCTGACGAATCCGAGCTCCACCCCCAGCGGTCGAGTTCAGGAGGAAGCAGAAGTGATGTCATCCGTGCTAAACCCGGGGATATGTGGTTCCTGAGGTCGGAGCGTGGTGCAAACCGCGCCCACCCCGGGTGCCATGTTTTTCCCGGGGGTGCATGAGGAGCTGTGTAAAACTTGGAGCGCTCCACTCACGGACCGTTCCGGTGAAACCAGCTCCGGCTCCCTTACTTCCCTCGATGGTGGGGCAGCCAAGGCTACGTCGAGATCCCCCGGGTGGAACGTCCGCCTGCGGTGCACTGTGCCGCGGACGGCTACCACCTGGGGGGGAATCGGCCACGCCTACCGTCCAAAGCGCGTAAGACTTCGGCACCACTGGTGTCGAAAGCTTGCGATGCCGCGGGCCAGGCTGCCTCCTCTCTCTATGCCATGGCCATCCTGCAGGTCCGCCAGGCCAAGGCGAGAGAGAGCTCCACGAGGGTAAGGCCGACCCGGGTATAATGCAGGATCTCCGTGCCGCCGCTGACAGCGCTCTATGGGTGACCAAGGCGGCGACACGGACCCTGGGTCGGACGATGTCCGGTAGTGGTCCAGGAGAGTCACCCCCGGCTTTACCTTGCGCGGAAGAGTGACACCAAGGAAGTCCGCTTTCTTGATGCACCCATCTCGCAGGGTGGGTTGTTGGTAACACCGTCGAGGACTGCTCAGCAGTTTTTGACGGTGAAGCAGACAGTGGCAATTAGCCACATTTTTTTTTTTCACGCCGCGACTCGGCCGCCTAGGCCTCCGAGATCCCGCGTGACGTCTGCTTCCCGGCAACCCAGGACCCCTTCGACATCGGCTCCGGTTTCTGTGCCCCCACAGGCGGCACCCCGGAAGCGGAGGTCGAGGGGGAAACCTCCACCCCGTCAGCAACCTTCTCCGAGAGGGGACACTGACGGGAAGACCCCAAGGAGAACAACATCGGGCCCGACCTTCACAGCCACGGCTCTGATCGGTCGGTACGGGACGGCTCCTGCCTCGTCACCAAAGCCGGGCCCTTTTCAGGGCCTGGCGCCCACTTACTCGCAGAGTTTTTCCGTTCTCCCCGGGTGTACTTACAGCCGATCGCACACTCCACTGGACTGTGCCCGGCGACCCGACCTTACGCCCTGGCGAGGCGTTGGGTCGTACACACACGACAGCTGCCACCACTCTCAAATCGACAGTGCGTGCAGCGGTCCCGCCAGGCAGGTAAAAAAGTCCCCTTGGTCACCCTGTCACAGTCCCTGGGAGCTCGAGAGCTGCCCACACTGTCTCGCTGACTAATGAGGGCGGTCCGTCTTGGTTACTCGATCCAGTTCGCCAGAGACTCTCCCAAGTTTCGGGGCATCATCTCTCCCTCTGTCAGAGGCAGGGACGCCTCCGGACTTCGGGTAGAGGTCACCACCCTTCTGGCAAAACAGGCATCGAGTTCGTCCCTCAAAACCAAGATGTTCAGTGGGTCACGACCCGCACTTCATCGTTCCCAGGAAAGATGGTGGGTTGCGCCCCATAGTTCTGCGTACCCTGAAAAGCACCTTCACAAAGCTGCCGTTCAGGGTGCTCTTGCAGAGGCGCATCCTGACATCTATCAGGTGTCAGGATTGGTTCGTGGCAATCGACCTGAAGGACGCTTACTTTCATGTCTCGATTCCCCGCGACACCGGCCGTTCCTACGGTTCGCGTTCGAGGGGCGGGCATATCAGTACAGAGTCCTCCCTTTCGGTCTGTCCCTGTCTCCACGGGTCTTCACGAAGATCGTGGAAACCGCCCTTTCTCCCCTTCGGGAAAAAGGTGTGTGGGTACCAAACTATCTGGCACACTCGCGAGATCTGTTGTGTACACAAAGGGACCTGATGCTCCGGCATCTAGATCGATTGGGATTTCAGGTCAACCGAGAAAAGAGCAAACTCTCCCCAGTGCAGAGCATCCTCTTTCTCGGTATGGAACTAAACTCTGTCACCATGACGGCGCAGCTGTCCGCAGCACGCGCCCAGTCAGTGTTGAACTGCCTGGAACACTTCAGGCAGTCGGCGGTCCCCCTGAAACAATTTCAGAGGCTCCTGGCATGGCGTCCTCCGCGGGGGTAATACCCCTCGGATTGATGCACATGAGACCGCTCCAACACTGGCTACAGAGTCAAGTTCCGAGGACAGCGTGGCACACCGGCAGCAGGCGCATGGTGATGACGCCCTGCTGCCGACGCACCCTAACCCCTTGGTCTTCCATGACCTTCCTCCGAGCGGGGACTCCCCTCGGGCAGGTTACGAGGCACGTCGTGGTGACGACGGACGCCTCGCTGCAGGGGTGGGGCGCAGTGTGCAACGGGCACGCATTAGCGGGGCGCTGGACGGGCCCCTGTCTGCGCTGGCATATCAATTGCCTAGAGTTGTGGGCTGTGCTGCTTGCGCTGAGAAGGCTACGGCCTCTAGTGCGGGGCCAGCACGTGCTGGTCCACCTGGACAGCACGACAGCCGTAGCGTACACGCCAGGGTGGCGTACGCTCACGGCAGCTAACACGACTTGCCCGACGCCTCCTCCTGTGGAGTTAGCAGGTGATCCGCTCCCTGCAGGCCACACACATCCCAGGTGAACTGAACCAGACAGCCGACGCGCTCTCTCGTCAGTATAGCCTTGCGGAGAGTGGCGACTCCACCCCCGGTCCAGCTCATTTGGGTGCTGTTCGGACAGGCACAGATAGACCTCTTTGCCTCCCACGACACCACCCATTGTCTGCTTTGGTACTCCCTGACCGAGGCCCCCTCGGCACGGATGCCCTGGCGCACAGCTGACCACGGGACGGGCGGAAGCACACCTTCCACCCCAGGAGCCTCCTTGCACAGACACTGTGCAAGATCAGGGAAGAGGAGCACCAAGTGTTATTGGTTACACCGCACTGGTCTAACCACACTTGGCTTCAGAGCTGATGCTCTGGACAGCGACTCCCCCTGACCCATTCCTCTGACAGAGGACCTGCTCTCTCAGGGGAAGGACACGTTCTGGCATCCCAGATCAGACCTCTGGAAAACCCATGTCTGGTCTCTAGACGGGACGAGAAGATCCTGAGATGGCTACTCCCCCTATACGGCTGAGACCATCACCCAGGCTAGGGCCCCATCTACCAGGCGGTTACACGCCTCTAGACGGTGCCTCTTCTCGTCCTGGTGTCTTTCTCAACGAGAAAGACCCACTGAGGTGCTTGATCAGGACTGTGTTCCCTTCTCACGAGACTGGAGACTAACATCTCCCCTCCACACTGAAAGTGTATGTAGTCGCTATTGCCACTCATCACAAATCAGTTGATGGAAAGTTTCTAGGGCAACACGACCTGGTCACCAGGTTCCTAACGGGCGCGAGAGGGCGGAAGCCGCCTATCTCCGCTCCATACCCTCTTGAGACCCTAACGTGGGTCCAAGAGCCCCCAGAGGCTCCGATCTTCCTCACCTGAGTAAGACGGCCCCCCTGTGGCGCTCGCTTCCTTCAAGAGGGTAGGGGACCTCCAAGCATTCTCTGTGTCCCCGGATTGCCTTGAATTCGGCCCTGGTAACTCTCACGTTATCCTGAGACCCAGGCCCGGATACGTGCCCAAAGTTCCCACTACTCCCCTTCGGGACCAAGTGGTGAACTTGCAGGCGCTCCCCATCGGGGAGGAAGACCCAACCCCATCCGTGTTGTGTCCTGGACCGCACGCAGGGCTTCAGTAGCTCTGACCAGCTCCTTGTCTGTATTGGAGGACAGCAGAAGGGGAAGGCTGTCTCCAAGCAGAGGTTGGCGCACTGGGTCGTGGATGCCGTTACGACGGCATTCCGATCTCAGAATCTCCCATGCCCACTGAGGGCTTACTCCACACGGGGTATAGCCACCTCCTGGGCACTGGCCAGAAGCGCCTCTCTAGCAGACATGTAGAGCTGCGGGTTGGGCTACGCCCAAAACACCTTCGCAAGGGTTAACATCCTTCGCGTAAACCCGGTGTCAGCCCACGTCCTGCGTGGCGACATGTAGGACTGGCATCCGGGGGGGGCGTATGCCTGCGAAAGCATCTTCCCACCCTCCAAGAGGTTGGGTCAGTGTGCTATCTACCTTTCTTCTTACCCAAACACATGGCTAAGAAACTGGTCCCTCACCAACCTTCCTTCTTACCCAGACACTGGTTAAGAACAGGCATTCCATCCATCACTAAGCAAGCACCCCCTGGGGCTTGGCTGGGCAGAGCAGCCTTCCCCTTAGGCCGGGATACCATATGACCTATCACAGATAGTTCTAACCGACCTGGTGCTATCAGACGCAGTATCACCCCCCGCCGTGGGCTGTTCCGTCTGCTATACCCTCATGACAATGGTTCCCACACATGGTAACCCATGAGCTTCCCCAGGTGGACCTCCACCTCGCGGTGAACTACCCAGTCCGCACGTTCCATGCGTTCTCCTCCAAGGACGAGACCATATATATATCTCCACCATATTCCTCCCCACGGGTAGGAGGTGGCCTCTGCAGCGCTTCTCTGATTAAGAGTTGCGCTTTTCCCGGTGTAAACCCGAGCCGGACGGCCTCTCGCCTATAGAGAGCTAAGGCCCCGTCCGTGAAAGGTTACCGGTCAGGGCTGTACCCATCTTTCTCCAAGAAAGCTCTGGAACCCCCCGACCACCACACTGGAAGGTTACAAGTTTCACGAAAGGTTCGAGCTGACACGCCCAGGCTTGTTACCGTCGCTTCGCTGAGATTGTGACGCGATACAGCGTTGTGGCGTTTTCCATAGGCAACCCCATCTGTCGTTCTCGACACAACGTCGAGAGACCGACAGAAAGGGAACGTCTTGGTTACGTATGTAACCTCAGTTCCCTGATGGAGGGAACGAGACGTTGTGTCCCTTATGCCACTAACACGTATCGTATTCTGCTGCAGTCGTGAGAGGCTCTCAGGCTCTTCAGAACAAGAGGTAAATGAATGCTGCACGCCGGCTTCCTTTTATACCGGATATCCGGGGGCGGAGCCCGGCATGCAAATTTCATTCGCCAAATTTCATTGGCCTTTTCTATAGTAGTCAGAGTTGATTGGTTCTCAAGGGCGAACCCCATCTGTCGTTCTCGACACAACGTCTCGTTCCCTCCATCAGGGAACTGAGGTTACATACGTAACCAAGACGTTTCAGTTCAACAGTTTAAAGAAGTCAGAATGCATAACTCAGCTATCTATAATCTTCATCCTTTTTACCTCTTAAAGGTTTGATTTCTTCTTACTTGTACATCTGGAGAATGTTAAATTGTCAAATATCAGTATTATACATAGTATTTAAAGGGATAGTTCACACAAAAAGGTAAATTGTGTCTTCTTTTATTAGCCCTCTTGTCATTTCAAATCTGTATGACTCTATCTTTTGCAGAACACAAAAGAAGATATTTTAAAGAATGTTGGTAACCGAACAGCGCTGGCACCCATTGATTTGCATTGGTTTTGTGTCCATGCAATAGAAGTGAGTGGGAACCGCCATTGTTCGGTTAATTCCACACTAAAACCAAATAACTTTTCAGTTTAAAGTTTGTCATTTTTTGCTTTGTATTGCAGTATTGTTTATGAGCTCTAAAAATAGCACATTTCTGAAGAAATTCAGTCATATCTTGGGAGGAATCAATCAGTTATTATCTGCATGGCATTCAAAGTCTGAAAAAAAGTTGTTGTTTACTGTTAATGTTTCCCCCCACAGGTAGATGATGCACATGATACACATGTGAAGTACAGTATGTATGTATTTATGAAGCTGAATACAAACCATACATAAAATATACATGCCTCAGGGTGAGTAGATGATCAAATAATTTCCATTCGGTGAACTACCCCTAAAGTACTGAAATATACATGTTGATGTACATCCAAGCAGGCCTGTATCATGTTAAATCCATAATTCATCATCATATCTGCTTTGCCACTCACAGCACTTCTTTCTCGTTTGACAGTGAGTTTCTCCACAACTAAATGTTAAAATGGTTTCTTTCATATCACCGGTGTCGTACAGATGTAATGTGACATCAGCGGCGGGTGGGCAAACTGTCCCCTGTGCCTGTCATCCCAGGCAGCCTGACCTGATCTAAGATCAGCTTGTCTTTGTGTTGCCTCCCATATCAGGCAGATGATCAAAGCCTCTCTCTCTTTGCAGAAAGAGGCAACAGCCCCTTCACCTCCCATGGTTCTTTATAACTCAGATAAGCTATTAATAAATCAGAATCTACAGCTCTTTGATTGATGATCTTAAGGTGCTGCGTGATCTGAGTGATAGTGAACGCACATCTGAAACCCCTTTTACACACACACACACACACACACACACACACACACACACACTCAGATGTTTGGTTTCCATGTTTCAAGGAAAAGAGGTGTTTGTCAATTACTTGGGCATTTTTTATTGATTTCTTTGATTGGTTTGCAATAATCTAGTGGGCGATTTCCAGTTCCTGTCTCTCATCGGATGGTTGAAAAGCACCTATACTGGTTTTAAACTAACCCAAAATTGAGAAACGCCTGTTCCCTGTTCTTCAGACATTTGGCTTTTTTATTACAAAAACATTAATATGACCATTAAAATTACATTTGCAGAACTTTTTGCAGTATACAAACTGTATATTCTATACGCTAACCTCACCCCTTAACCTAACCGCCACGGAAACCTTCACTTTTACATCAAAAAATGTCCCCATAAGGTCAAAAAAGACTGGTGTTACTATCACGGTGACATTTGGTTTCAACACTGTATGGTTTACCAGGAACACACAGTGCAACGCACCTGTTGTCCAACATGTATAATTACATACACTCTCATTCAAAAACTGTACGTGAACATTTGTTTTGAATGTGCGCGAAGAAAGAAAAGTGCCATTTCATGGTAAATTTAATAGTGTGGAGAGCTGCTTGGGATACATCATCATTGTTGCTTTCTGGGTTGTTGTATTATACTGTACACTGTATGTTTTATAACTGTATATTGTAGTCATATGAAGCAAAAATCTCAAGTGAATGGTAGTGACGAACTCACACACATCCAAAATTATCCCCCCGTAGTCCACATGCAGTTTTCTGCTTTTTCTTATAAAGATAAACAATACTCATACCTCACTATGTCATCCCAGCTTTTAAATCCATTCCCACACCCCCAGAACCCAACATTTGCCGCAAGATCCATCAAGTCAGGACATTAATACATGACAACACTTAACAAAACAGATCAACTGGAGGACTGTGATTATGACAGAGATATTATCAGAGTGTGTCACACACGTTCCACACACACATATTGGGGCAGCTGAGGGGGAATATTTGGCCCTGGGCTCCTATTGAATTTCAATGTGCTGTATGTCACATGGAGCGAAGTGTGAGAGATAATTTATCACAACAAAAGGCAAATCAATGGACTTCGCAGAGCTCTGGCTAATTATGTGTTCTATAGAAATTTTCCCAATGACGGAGGACAACATTGTGTGTGTGTGTGTGTGTGTGTGTGAGCATGCGTGCATGTGTATGGGGAGGTCTTTATAAGTCCTCACAAGGTTAATAATACCTGGAATCACCTTCATTGTGGGAACCATCCTAGAAACGGCTTTAGGAGTTGTACTACAAAATGTCTTTGCGTGTACAAAGTGTGAAAATGCTGTTAGGAAAACCATTGGAAATCAACAGATGATAACCAGAATGGTGCTACTGATTCTGTAGATTTTTTTGGAAATTATGAATGTTGTAATTGTATATTTGGTTGATCAAACTCTCAGCCAGAGATAATTAAAAACTCATGACAAAAGCTATGAAAATCCCAAACAGTTATTGTCTCACACCCTTGTCTCACATTTAGTCGAGCCATTATAGTGTCAGCAGCTTCAGAAAGCGGAAACTTGTTACTTGAACAACATTGGGAACATAAATCCACTGATGTCAAAATTAACACATTAATTAATGGCTCTTGGAGATCTTTTATTTCAAAGCAGCTCCTAAAAGCCTGGGAAATCTAACATTTTAAGCACATAAAACTCCCCTTTTCGACTCTGTCTGTGAGGATGATAAATTGTGACCATTATTTCTATAATGGACCCTGTAATTGCTTGCAATTAGGCCCCATTATGTGAGAGCCATATGACCTGGCTATGGAGGACTACAGGCTAACAAATTCAAACAGAGCTCAGCTATCTGGAGAATTTTTTGTGGCTCTTTGTGAATGATCATCATTTTGTCATTGTATTGTCTTGCACTGGGGCATTAGTTGTCATTCCACACCATTTAGATGAAGTATCATTACTGCGGTCTTCTGCTGCAGAAGCTCATGTAATGTTCACTGCTAAAATGCTCGGGTTCATTCTGACTGATGGTACAGCCGAGAATCTCCTTAGAAGAGACATTTCTGTCGTTATTTGTTGTCATCATTTACTCGCCCTCTTGTCATCTTCGACAGAACACAAAAGAAGATATTTTGAAGAATGTGACAGAATGATGACAGAATTTCATGATTTTTTTTCCACAAAAGCCGTTACCGTATCTTTCAGAATGTTCAAGATGCTCGAAAGCGGGAGGTTACTTTTGACGAACGTAGTCCACAATTCCTTGCATTAAATGACAGCTTTAATATTTTCATGGAAAGTCATGCGGGTTGGAATGACATATGGATGAGTAAATGATGACCAAATTTTGCCATCCTTTTAAATCCAGTCCAATAGCATGGAAAGTCTAACAAATGGATGTAATTCTGTATTCGGTTTTATTCAGTGCCATGCAAGCGTTCAATTCATTATGTTTATATGCAGGTACCAGGTGAAACACACAGAAACAGATAAAAAAAAAAACAACACAGTGAAATAACATCACTTCAAAACCCTCAGGTAAAATATTCTACAGTGTAAGTGAAAACAAGTTAAAAAAAGAGAAGATGAAATGTCTAAGCTAATGTTTATTTTTTACTTCTTTTTGTTTTGCCTGTGTTTTTCATTCAGCACATTTAGAGTGACAGTAAATGGTTTCCTTCATCTCTTCAAAACATTTATTTTTGTGGATATGCTTTTTATGTGCATCCAACTGACGTTAAGGGAAAATATTCAGCAAAATTGATTTATGCAAGTTGCAGCGTCTTCAGGCCATATGTTCCCTAAAATTTTCCCTCTTCCTTCATTACATTAAAAATAACATTTTTACAACAACGGATTCAATTTTCAGACAAATATGTGCCACTGGGCGAGTAATTCAAACATTAACAGCCGAGAAAGCGTTCGAGCTTATTATACACTCCAAAATGTCTCTCTATTTTTCATCGAAGTATTTCTGCAGTTTCCATGTCTCAAATATGACTTATATGAGTATGTTATAACATAATGTATTGCTTTACAGGCAATCCATGCCAACACTGAAACTGAGAAATAATAATATGTTTTTTTAAGCATAGCTTAGCCGAACCCATTTTGTCACAGGACCTATCATAGTGTATAGAGGGGTCATTACGCCTACTCCCAGGCCTACTTTCTGTCCAGAAAATGTTAGCTCCAACCCAAATAAAACACACCTGAAACAACAAATCAAGGTTTGGATTAACTGTTTTGTTATGGTTGGAAATATTCTCTGCATTGAAGTGAATCTGGAGAGCAGGACTGAAAAACTAAAGGGATAGTTCACCCAAAAATCACTCAAGCTGATGCAAACGTGTATAAATGTCTTTGTTCTGCTTAACACATAGATATTTGGAAGAATGTTAGCAACTAAGATTTCTGGGGCACCTTTGACTACCAATAAAACTTTTGTTTGTTTTCCTAAATTCTTAAATAAAAGTTCCTCATACTTACATATCTGCTTTTACTGTTGAAAATAAAACAAACATTCAGAGAAACATACCTGATGCTCTTCGTGTTTGCATCTGCTGTGATTTTGCATTCTTACACAACATATTCATTCACTAAAAGCCATGCTCAAAAAATGCACCAGGGGAGTCAGTGCAAAACACATCACATCCATCAGAATCTTTGATGGACATTTTCTTTGCTTATCATACTTTTTACAGTACCTCCAAATAGCCCATTACACAAAGGCATTGATTTTTAACTACTGAAATATCAAATGCTTCATGATTGCACATCATTGCATCTGCTGTACTCAAAAGAGGCCTCTCATCGACCCGGTCATTGATCTGAATGTTTGCGGCACAGGCTCAACTCAATAGAATAAAGAGCTTTATCATTTCTTGGCCCCACTGACAGCTGCACTGATTAACAAAGTACAAGAAGTAATGTTTATATAATGAGGAACTCATCGGTGATGAGAATTTGTCGTTTGTCGTTCGAACCTTCTGACCCACACGTCGCGATTTTGGCATTGATAGAAGACATGAATCAAAAAGACAATTGTTTTGCAGTCTTAGGGTGTATTCACATTTGCCGTCTTTTCTGACACGGAAAAGTTGACAAGGGGTTCTTTTTTATAAAAATAAAGCTAGCACCGTTGTGGTTACAAATTGCAGCCAAGGATGAAACAGCTTCGTAGGCAGCGTAACGGAATTCTAAACAGAGAGCGTCTTTGCAATAACCAATCACATATTGAAAAATTACAATACTAATTTATCGCTAGAAGTGCAATCAAAAGTGAAAATTAATTAAAGTAAAACTTTAATTTATACAACTCTATGCTCTAACCGATGTTTCCGCGGCCATTTTAATTTTTCTCGACCAATCACCTTCCTTGCATGTTATTATGAAAACAACAATTCTCACTACTCATGACTTTTTTGAAAGCACCGTTTACTCCAAAGGATTATTATGTAAAACAGATGCTGGCCGCTTTAAAAAAGACACCAAACGTGTAGAACAGACTGGGGCTAGTTGTCACGGGGCCAAAATCTCAATAACTGCATGGTTTTGAATCAAATGTCCAGTTACAAAAATAAATGTATTTTTTCAGAGAATGGTTTTATATTTTGATTTTGAAATCTCCTTAAAATAGATATTTGTGAATTCTCTACTCTAGAGTTTCAGTGTTATCATGTTTAAACATTAGAAAAAGAAGAAGACGAAGGAGCTTTATTACCAAGGAGTTCGACAATACAATAACATAAATCCAATGCATTTACAATATACTGAAATATATTAAATACATAAATTCAAGCAAGGATTTTCTTCGACTATCTTGAATGTTGAACTGTATGTTCAGGACAAATGTATTTGATCTATTTGTGTACGTTAGTTTGGGGCTGTTTTCAATGTGAAATGTCACTGTTTTCAAAGTTATAAATCTAAAGTATGTAACAATAACTTGGTATTTGTTGTAATGAGGTATTTGTTGATCAACAGTAGTCTTTGCTCTGTTTTAATTGTTTTTTACATTACGGCTTGTATGTTTGTTTTACTTTGTACTTGTTTACTGTTTTGCCAAATTACTGTACAATAAGCTATTTTAATAGCATATTAGCTAACTGCTTATATCGTGTATCGTATCGTATATTAGAATGAAAACGTTTGGGTATGCTATTGTTTCATGTTATATTTTTTACTGTTTATTTGCAGCTAAAGTTTACAGGTAAATGCCTACAAAAATAGTAAATCTACCCTGAGAAATATTAACTGGAAAAAAGTGACAACTAGCCCCTGTCTACCCTATGAACAGCCTCATAGCTCTGTTCGTATACCTTCCTCATTATCCTTCCCAACACAAATTTTTTCTTTTCCAATCTAACCAAGCCACAAAGTCAGTACAGCTTTCAAGTCTATCACTTCAGTCACTAAGACTATAACCTTGTCAGAAAGTGGACAATTATACAGCCTTCATGTATGATAATATGCCAGGCTTCAAGTTCAGACAATGAACCAGTGTGACATTGTAACACCGCCATCGCATTACTTATACTTCTTTTCCTCCAGACGTTTTCCACAGCTAATTTGCTCAACTGATTGGCAGTTTTTTCCTCTTCCCTTCTTTATCTGCCCTTGTGGAAAAAGTATCTGTTTCCTCCCATAGTAGTTAGAGAGTCTCCATTCCCCAGCGTGCTCCTTGATAAATGACGTGTCTTCTAACGTTTATCAGGCAGATCTTGTGATCTAACGTATGAATTCTCGTCTCACACCTTCCTTTCCTTCTCTCTCTTTCAACCCCCAAGCCTCCAAATTGTGGGAGCGGAGGAACCAGAAGTATCTTAGGTAATTTTCTACTCATCAGAGAGAAAGAGAAAAGTAAAAGAAGGACAAAGAGAGAGTGAGCAGATGAGAAAAATAGAGAGAGAGAGGCACACACAGGATAAAAGGAAAAGTGAATGCACATAAAGGAGAGCGTATCGTCTACATCGAAAGCACAGGCAATCACCCGTAGCTGTGATAGGGCATATGTTTGCCACTCCCCGAAAGGTCTAATGGAATGGATAAACATTTAATGCGCCAAAAACCATTCCCTTGTCACTTAATGCTGGGCTTGGAAAGGCAGAAAAATGGAAAAGTCTGTTGTGTTATTGGTTGGTTTTTGGTGGAAGGCAGGCTAATGGGTTTTGGATGTCAACAAAACAAATAGATTTCGTCCAGATAGATAAATCAAATTTAAAACATTTTAGCCAACATAAAGAGTGGTTTCAATACCGTGATAATTGATGCTTTAGCTGAGCAAAAAGATACATTTTCACCAATAAGCAGTGTTGTATCACGCTTGTGTTAAATCTCCATCTCCAAACATCCAGCTGAAGTTCTGGAGTGTTGACATTTATGACAAGCATATACTACAAGACCAAAGCACGTCACTTTTTGTGTATTAGACAGCCGTTTCTCTTCTTCATTCATATTGATGCAAACATACCATAAGAAAGGAAAGACACAGATGAGATCTCTTTAATATCTCAATTATTTCTCCAAGACATTAGCAGTGAGATTAAATGAAGAGCAAATGAAAACCTTTGCTTATGTCTCCTGTGGCTCATACAGCCGTGGAAAAAATGAAGAGACCATTCCAAATTTTCATTCAATCAGCTGTATTGTGGTCATTCCAGTCCAGTGTCTATTGAATTTCAACAAAATCAAACCTCAGAAGTGACATAAAGTCATCCAACAGCAATGTGAAAGACTACTGACATCATGACAAGACACATGAAAACCGTGATAAAATCACAGTGATCACATACAATCACATAAAAATGAAAACAAAAATGGTCATTTTACCTTAACACATACCTATACATAGTAAATTCAGAAAAACTGAAATAATTTAGAAATGTTTTTTCCACGGCTGTATATTTTTCCTCAGAAAACGAGCCAGACAAATGTCTCCATTGCAGTTTCAGAAGATGTCACAAACTGAGCTTTAAACTGAACTGATTTAGTGTAGAATCAAAAGTCAATATTATCGAAAATGTTAATATGAAGTCAAATCCAGATTATTTTACCTACACAATCTATATTAATTCAATGTGTTTGAAAAAAGTTTTAAAAGTGTATTTTAATTTTATTATTAATTATTAATTAATTATTATTAATTAATTATTATTTAATTGTCTTGTTTGTTTCTAGTTTTTATTTCTAGTTGTATTTATCTTAAGCAATTCTCTTAAGCAAATGAATATCTAAGTGCTGGGTTGATACTTAAGACACCACTGAGAACTCCATCAAATCTCCTGAGCTAAAGAGAAACCTCTGAGTAATAATATTTTCTTCTGGCTTCACACAACTATTCAGACTATGTGGATCAATAATTTGGTTATTCTCCTCCTTGCCTGTAGTTACGATCCAGAAATCTCAGTTTTCACATAAGAGTTTGTCCAGCAAACAACATGGAGGAAGGGCTTGTGGTGGTTTTGGTACACAAAATTGTAGTGCTTTCTCAGGGTGTTTTCAGGCTACTATTTTGCTCTATTTCTTTGGCTTTTGCTCATTCCTGCTCTTGTACTATTCAGAAGAGTGTGCACACCCTTGGTGCTATGCAGCTCTCAGTAAACCTTGAGTCATTACATGAGCTTAACACTGACCCATCGACTAGACTTTTATGTTTTACATTGACTTGCTGAGTTGTTGCGCAAGTCTTGGCATGCAAGATACTTATCAGATGTATGAAGTTGTAAATTCCTTGCTTAAAGGTCTTTATCTGCTAATCCAATCTGGTCATCAGCTGGCCCAAGGTGATAGACAAACCAGACACCTACTGATCATGTAGGTTGTTATGCTGGTTTTTGGACATGGTTGCTGGTAACAGTTTAGAATATCTTATAACCAAGTTGGTGAACGAATGCACCTAATGTTTTAACTTAGAATGTAAGTCTTTTGATGTCCAAGTAAAATAAGTAAAGCATATAAACATTGTTGCATAGGCCTAAATGCTCGTATACAGTATATGTACATATTTCTTACTGTAAGCAAATAAAACAATTGCACAATCCAGTCTGTTCGCCTATATTCATTAATTAAAATGTCATTAAAATGTTAAAATCATTAAATATTTCAAAACATGTTTTAAAACATAAACCAAAGCTCAGTCTAATTCATTGGTATTTAGTCATCACCATACAAACAAATAATAACAATAATCATAATAATAGTAATACTTATATCTTTTTTTATTTTGCTTATTTAAAAAAGTAAGAAAACAAACATTTTCGAAAGTAAAATATTGGCCCCCATTGCAAATCTCTATAAAATAGCTCTATTCAAATTCTTGTTCTGCTACCATGTCAACAAAGCACAGCTTTCAACTAACATCTGAGTTTTTCCAAATGGGTTAAACTTAAAAGTTAACCGTGTTATTTGAAAGTGCTAATTTTCTCTCTTTTTTATTTGATGCTGAGCTGTGAAATGAGGCATGCCTGAGTGTTTTGAATGATTCTATCATAACAAACCATCTCTGGTCTTGATTTCACAGAAATGATGAGAAACAGAAAGAGCCACAGGGCATAGTATCCCCTGAGTACTCGGTGTATATCATACTCTGTTTTTCTCTTCTCTCTCAGTGCAGTCGGTGTGTAGTTTGCTATGCAGTTAGGTTTTCTCTCAATGCTTTCAACTCCAAATGCGTGTTGATTTCACCTCTCGTGCAAACTTAATGGCTTTCAAGTGCCCTCTTTTATTTAGATAAAACAAAGATGTTAAAGAGTTTAGAGCTTGTCGAAATACATTTTAACGGCAAATATTGACACCTCTATCCTTTCAGAGCTGCTTAAATTACGGACTTCCGAAACTGTTCCAGCTAAATATCGCTGTGACAAAATCCTCTGAGACGAGGCAACGATTTGCATTGTCACTGCAGATCGATTCTCGGTCCTGGATTACACACATTAGTGCAGAAAGTATACTGCACTTCCCACAAATCATCCCCAGCTCCGTTCAAATCAATTTTATTCGATACTGTGCAATAACACGACCACCGTGGCATCTGCCGGTCTTCTCGGAGGAAGCTCTAATGGATGGTGAAAGGATGGGCAGCTTGTGACCAGCACTTATGATAAGGTGAAGGCATTAACGCGTACACTCGTGGTCGACATAATCAGATTTCATTGTGAAACACTAGATCATCATTGAGACTGTACATGCTGGAGGGCCATTAAACTGTCAGCAAGGCATCGATTTGAAGGACAGTGCTGGCCAACACAAAGACAACGTGTGAACATCTGACACTATGGATCCGAGCCATGAATGATTGCTTGAGAAGAGCGGAGTGCATGTAACGGGCCAATTTTAAGAGTTTGACTATTTTTACAAGGGCTGGATCTTTAGTTGATCAATTATGTATAACATTTTGGAGCTTGTTCAAAATCGTAACTTTAAAACTGAGAAGGATGTATTAAAAATAATTGTATATGTTTTATGTTTTACTGATGTGGTAATGTATGTAGGATAAAAGCATCGTAAACTAGAGGTGCTGTAAGCATTTTTCCACTAGAGGAATCAGACTTTCTGTGACTGGATATGTTTTTTTTGCGTTTGTTGACTTTTGGTTTGCTGACACGTGATTGGAGGGAGGGGTTTTGGAGAGAGGGTTAAGGGGATGGGTGATGCTGGGATTTGCAGAGCTCAGCCCCCTGTCTGAACATGAGCTGATGTGACTCAGAAGAACAGTTCTCACCTTAAGTTTAAGAGGTGATGAGTGAGGTGATGATGTGAAAAATCTTTCATCATTTACTCACCCTCATGTCATTCCAAACCTGACTCGCTGACTCGTGAAGAATGATAAAGAAGATATTTGGATGAATGCTGGCAAGACAACACTGGTCTACTTTAACTTTTTACTGTATGGACACCAAACCATTTTTGAGACATTACTCAAAATATCTTCTTTGGTGTTCCACATATAGAGGTTTTGAACAGCGTGAGGGTGAATAAATGATGACCAATTTTTTAGTTTTGGGTGAACTTTAAGTGTCCCTTTAAGCAATGTTCTTGGTCTAATTTAGCAGACGAAAAAGCAGACAAAATGACCTGTTTATTATAAATCGGCATCAATAATAGTTTACCCAAATCATCATTTACTCACTTTCGAGTTGTTCCAAATCTGTATAAATGTATTTGTTCTGATGAACACTGAGAAATATATTTGGAAGAACGCATTTAACCAAACAGTTATTGGACCACATTGACTACCATGGTAGGAAAAAAATCGTTTTTTTTTGTTCTGTTGAACACAAAATATTTCTTGAAGAAGGAAGCACACCAAATAGTTCTTAAGCACTTTTAACTACCATCGTCATCTTTCCTACTATGGTAGTCAATGGGGTCAAAAAACTGTTTGGTTACAAGCATTCGTCCAAATATCTTACTGTATTCAACCAAACAAAGACATTTATACGGAACAACAAGAGAGTAATTCATGACAGAATTTTCATTTTTGGGTGAACTATCACTTGACCAGTTTGATTAATATTTCTTCACGTTATCTATGTCTCACTATAGTGTAGACACATCTCTTAATATTACCTTAAGTGCAACTGCTCAATGAGGCAATAGTAAAACCTTGCTGTTTTCAGAGCCAGCTGCTTACGAAAACTTTTGTTGATTTAAAAGTTACCTTCACTCCATACAGTTTTGGACTATAAAGTTACTACCAATTCTCACTATTAACTAGTTGCTTATTAGATGCCTATCTTTAGCATATTACCTGTTTATTAGTACTATAAATCACATATTCAACATGACCATATTCTACTTCCTTAATCCTACCTAATACCTAAACCTAACAGCTACCTTACTAACTATTAATAAGCAACAAATTTGTAGTTTATTGAGGCAAAAGCCATAGTTAATGGTTTATTAATACAGAAAATTGGACCTTAAAATAAAGTGTGACCAAAAACAATATACAATTCTTCCAAAACGTCTGTCACTGCGGATAGGGAATCTGCAGAGGTGCTATTTAGATCGCACAAGTGTCCAGACACCTCTCATCAGATTATCTGATTATATCAATCAGCACCTGTTTGACAAAATGATTGACAGTTCCATAAAGAGCATCCAAGGACATGAATCACACTGTTCGCTGCAGATGGAATATTAAACAGTTCTTATTAATTATGTATTGATTAAGATCTCGTGCAGATTCATTGTAACTGAATTTCAATGTTTCCAGACATTTATAACAACCTATTTATTCAGCACCTATTCTTGTTTATTCACATTTCACATTACCTACAGGTGGACAAACAATATGTGCAAATGACATAGACTCGAACAGTTTATTAGCATTTCAAAGATAATGAAAGAGTGTATCATTGGCCATCTGTTATCCATTTTATTTTAGAAACATCATCTGTCCTCAAGACAGTCAAAACTTACAGAAGATATTTAAATAGCTCTTCAGCGTAACGTTCACACACACACACACAGATGGGGAAATAAACCCTCAGTCTTTTTCTGTCTGTATCTTTTTTGAGTTAGTTTCAGAAAGAAAGAGAGAGAGAGAGATTCCCAGCTTTCATTAAGGCAGGACGCCTTTGTGCATGAGCTCAAATGACTAATGATGAGGCGAGCAGGATTTAATAATGAGATAAAAGTAATGACCGTTTCATTGGGTTTCCCTTTATCCTTTTTGACACTATTGATCATATTAAATCATTGTGGAATCTCAAGAGCGCATTCGGCTCAACATTGTCAATTAAACACTTGAATGAGGAGTTCATGCGCACTCTAACCGTCACAGAGGAAGGTTTCACACCCAGCGTTTCATTTTACCGATGCCAAACAAGGTGAAAGTCACAGGTGAAAATGTTCTGTGGAAAAAACATTGCTCCCATTAACCAATAAGCACTCTCTGAAAGGGGAAATTCCCAAACCAGATTAATGGGAGTGTACTGGAATTGTGGGCTTTTTGTTTGTTCCAGGAAACCAAAAATCTATTGCAGCTTAACTAAATGGAGACATTTGTATGTAGTTAACACGAGTGAAATGTACAAGGTACCCTTACATCATAGATAGTCATTTACTCACCCTCATGTCATTCAAAACCTGTATGACTTTCGTTCATCTGCAGAACACAAAAGAAGATATTTTGAGGAATGTTGGTAATCTAACAACATTGGCCCCCATTGACTTCCACAAACCACTGAAACATTTCTCAAAATATCTTCTTTTGTGTTCCACAGAAGAAAAGTCGTACAGGTTTTAAATGACATGAGAGTGAATAAATGATGACAGAATTGTAATTTTTGGTTGAACTATCCTTTAATGATTATCTTCCATACAGTGAAGCATCCGCCCCTTGCTGTTTGATCCCAACACTAGATCCATCAAATGATTAATGACTATAGACTGAACCATAGTTACAGAACAATCAACTCAATATCCGCGGTTTACACTGCACATGATTTTTTTAGCAGCCGGCTGCAGCTGGGCGCAATAAATAAACTGTAAATCACGGGTTTACCCTGTAAAATAATTTCCCGTGTTTTTCTTGTAAATTGTGTGTTATTTTATTTTTCATTTAAAATATATAAAAAAATCTGTAAAAAAAAAGATTACAATTACAGTTTTTTACAGTGTTATATGTTATTGAAATTACATAGACTGCAATACAAAATTGGCTACATACCATGCAAAACCTGCATTTGAGGACACATATAGACCTTGAACAATGAAGTCTCTTCAAATTCCTTTCTTTTTATCAAATTGAATACGAATTTCCCATGACACGTCCTCACCCAAATTCATTAAAACATCAAACATCTTGAAGAAATTTAATTACTACAATTCATAATCGTAATTAGTGTCATTGACGGAAGTTTCCATCAATTGTGCTCTTATGTTTGAACATCAGTACGTTCACAGTGTTTTTTTTGCAATTTTTAAATTGGAATCCTGAAGCTGTCAAGAGGAAACATGAAAGCAGGAAATAAGATATACACTGTACTGGGCAGTGTTGGCTTGCTCACCGGGAGACTGCATCTATTTATTTATTTATTAGATATTATTTATTAGAATGATCTTGCTTGTTCTATAAACAACATGCACTGTGCTGTGTTTTACCTTTCTGTGTTTTTCTGTTTTTCTTATTTGCTCATGTAAAGCTGCTTTGAAACAATGCACATTGTGAAAAGCGCTATATAAATAAATGGAATTGAATTGAATTGAACTGTGAGCTCTGAGGAGGACAATAAGAAATCGTTTAATGTTTACGGCCCTAAAACCTTTCTAATGGTTTTGTTATTTTTCAGTGAAACACTGTCCGGATTTAGCTTTTATGTGTCTCTATACAGCACAGCACTGCACTGTACTGTGGTATGAAAATAAGTGCACTCCATTAATAATTGTGGACTTTTCAGCATATTTGACATTGCAAATATATTAGTTTTATCTTTATTTGTCATACATCATGCTGCATCTATTATATTGTACAGTTTATTTCATGTAAAAAGGAAAAGTAAACTTTGTTTAAACAAATTAAAATCATGATTTTTATTGTGCTTTCCAAGTAATATCAGTCAAACTGTATTTGTTTTAAATAAGTAATATTAACTAAAATAAAAAACTAACTTGATTTATGAAATTAAATGATAATACAGTTATGATAATAAATGATCATAAATGTATGAAATTAAAGATTGTTAACCATGTAAAACTATTATCAAAACTTTATGAAGCTCGACTGGGAGGTTATACCACCGGCAAATCGGAGATCATCAAAAATCATAAAAATCTGAACATGAATTTATATATAAAGCTTCAAAAGAATATCACGTCCTTTTAAACATTTCTTTACCACGTGAACGTCGACAATTTGTTGTTTGTCAGTGTTGTGAGTCATTTTCTTGCTGAAGGGTCTATTTATAATTCAACTTCAGACCAACCTCACATTCGCCTCAATTTCTCATTGGTACAATGGGAAATTCATGGTTGACTCCATAATGGTTGACCAGACCCTGCGGCAAGAATGCAGCCCCCTTCCACAAATATACTTTATGACTGAAATGAAAACCAACCTCAGTGTTTGCTTTTCACCATGATTTACCATGATTTCTTATGTTTCTCTATCTGTTTTCTTGTCCGCTGTGAGTATATGGTTCCAGTAATCCTAATCTTCTGCATTTGTTGACGATGTTGTCTAACAAACCTCTGTCATGCTTTCATGTTTTTTTTCTTGAGAACAGAGGCTTCTGACCTTACATGCACTGCAAAGTTATTACTTGAGAATTGTTAACTCATGCTCATTGACATGGAGGCAACCCTTCCCCGAAACTCCTTTGATGTTTTCCTGAGGTAATCTGAGAGTTCATTTAGATACTTTCGGTCAACTCACCGGCTACAGCATGGTGTGATGAACAGCCCTGTATAGAATAGCAGTGATTTCAAATTCTTGATGTTTTGTACAAGAGAGTGATTGACTACAGATTGCTTGGAATGATTTTTAAAGACCCAATGCCATCAACAGTGTATCTGAGGACCCTAGAGAGCTCCTTTGATCTGAGCATTACCTCAATTTCTAAGATCACACCAGACCAGCGTTTTTAGATGTCTGTTAAAGCAATGCGATCCAAGTTACTTCCTAATGATGTTCCAAATAGTCTAGCATGTGGTTTGCTGCTCTTGTTTCTAATTTTAGGCATTTGACGCAATGATAACGCAGGGATGTAACGCATCAGTAGCCAGAAATCCTTTTTTCCTAAAAGATGTGTGAAGCTGCCTCTGTCACGTTTATAACAATGGATCATTTACAAAGCAATAAGGATTTCATACTTTTTGTCGCTCAGTTTGGATGTGACTGTAATATCAAGTGATACCAATAAAATGCACTGTAGGACAATCATTTTTTTTCACATCTGCAATCATTTCAGGTTGTAAGAAATAATGGGAAAACATCCACAGAATGGATCTAATATTTTACGATGGGTTCTTTGCTCTGGAAACAAACTTTACAGTTTACAGCCGCTTTCTGAGGGTTTATGGCCATGCGATGCTCTGAATGACAGGTGAGCTACAGAGCTGTACATGGAGTGCATTTCCAGACAGTTTTAAATCCTTTTAGATACTAAGAGGTCATTTCGGTTTTGCTTATGTATATTTAAACAATTACACTTTTTGTGCATCTTGAATTATGTAACTGGCTAATTATGGTCTTCGCTAAATTGAGAAGCAAATGTATTACATTGACTAATGGGGAGGTGCGTGCATTTGAAAACTAAACACAGCTCTTTTGCTTTTTTCCTCTTTCATTTAATGGTGCCACAGGGGAAGTTTTCAGCATGATTATAAAATGAAGCACTGATGGGGACTTTAATTATTAAAAGGCAAAAGAATCAACAGAGAAAAGTAATTAAATTTTCTTATGGGCCAACCAACATCTGTGAGCAAGGACCGGGCTTGTGTTTTCATTTTTTTCTATACATTATACTTGTGTTATTGCATGTATCATGTCTAGTTGTCATGTTTTGTGACAAGACAAACAAGAACCAGAAAGATTTTAAGTTTTCTATGTTTTAGCCGTATTTTCTCTCACAGCCGTGTTGTTTAACTTTAGAAGACGTTTATTAACTCATTGGTGGCATTGACCAATTTGAGTACTTTAAGATAACACAACGACATTTTAATGTTAAATTATTGGTTTCAGGTATTGGTAACAATAAGGTTGTATTTGGTATAAGTTCATGCATCAGCTAACATGAACTAACAATATTCCTACAACAATATTCCTTAGTTCATGTGAATTTCAGCATTTGCCTATAATTTTTTTAAATCAATGTTAACACTAGTTATTGCACCATGAACTAACATGAATAATTGTATTGAGATTATATAAAATTACCAAGGATTAGTAAATGTTGAAAAACTATATTGTTCATTGTAAGTTCGTGTTAGTTGATGCATTTACTGATGTTAACAAATACAACCCTATTGTGCATTGTTATGTAAAGTGTTTGTATTGAATTGACGTTAAGAAGATATACTGTACATCTGTGATGTCATGAGAGTGAGTATGGAAGAATTGGAAGCATTTTAATGTTTGGAAGTAAAGAACAGGTTTGGACAATGATACATAACAACTGAATTTACTCACAGATTAAATAAACCACCTATAATAACAACATCTAACTTCATCTAAACTTTCCAGCACCATGTAGGCTACACAGAGAGAAAAATGTATATTATGAAAAACATCAAGAATGTTTGCATTTGCAACTCCTGGGTTTTCTTTGCAATGGATAAGCCATGAAAGTAGGCTATTGTAAATATTATGAAAAGAAAACAATCACGGGTTTGATTATGTTAAGATTTTAGTTGTTTCCGAAAGAAATCCGGACTTTGATAGGAGACAGAGTTTGGTTCATAGTTTCATAGGTTCGTGTTTCTGCAATCATTGTATGAACAAATGAGTTCGGTGGTTCCTTGGCAACTGACACAAAATAAACAGAACGAACAAAAAGAATGAGAAGAAAAGGCAATGCGTCTTTCTTTCCTTGCGTGCTTAATGAGGAAACATTAATTCCTGTTAACTTTTCCTTGTCGTAATATATTGTGTTTATACACTACATACCCCCTCTCTCTCTCTCTCATACATGTTATGCAACCATTTACTCATCTGTGATCACATAAATACATCATCATAACATAATACAGACTCTTGGACTTGCCAACATTGCCGCACGCACGCACACACACACACACACACACAAACCACGTTTACTTCTAAACAGAATTCCGTTTGTAGGAAGAAATGGGAAACAGGAATAAGTGTAGAGTGAGATTTAGCCCTGGGACATTCCTCTGTAATCCAATGCCATAGATACTGTTTATCCCGTCTGAACACATTTCGGTAAACATTGCCTTGAATGTGTTTTTGTTCCATTCAGCCCCTCCACAAGCATGTTTGGAGGAGGTGGTTTTATTGCTCTTGTGTCCTCACTCTGTACATGAACCTGTTTAGTGTGCTTAGAAACCGCCTGGAGATTATTTACATATTGAACTGTGTTGTTGATGTAATCAGACTGCGCTGATTCTCATTGGTTGAACAAACACCGTATCGGCTTCATGGCCGAAATAATCTTCCAACACACTACAAGGCTGATAAGAGTTTTTTTTGTCCTGTTTTGTTGTATAAACTGAGATGGGGGTCTCTTGTAGGGGATGTGAATCGGAATAAAATTGATTCAAGATAGTTGCATGCATGCAATAATGTTGCTTTTCTCTCTTTTTAGACATGGATACTACTGTTATCGTTAATGTCGACCTATAAAAGCAAGTGATCTAACCCCAGTTGGACAATTCGCTTGGGCTTAAATCTTTTCACCTCTCTTGGTCTTTCAATGGATTCTGAGCATAGGAGTGCATTCCAGTGACACCAAGTTCATGTAGGGTCAGAGTAACCCAAGGGTAATGACCATGATAATCAACATCATTCGATGCACAAGTACACTACCAACAAACAACACCACAAGGATGCCGTAGCTCTGTTCAGCTAAAATTATGTGTGTAAAAGATATCACATTAAAGTGACACAGTGACTATGTGTTGCACAAAATAACCTTTGTCTGACAGTACCTCACACATACACACACAATTCTGATTACATTCTGTTTTATTCACAAAGTTCGGGAGGAGCACGTGCAGATAACTAACCCGGCTGGTTTGCCATGACCAATCTCACCAATCAGATAATTAACCTGGCTGGCTTTCCATTACTAATCACACAATCAGATAACCAACCCGGCTGGTTAACCGATCTTACCAATCATCCTATCAGCCCGGGAGCAAACCTTTACAAATAGACAAGCCGCATTACCTTCACCATCTTTAGTGTCTTTCAGCACCCCTTCCTCCACCCTGTCTCCTCACCCACAGATCAGCATCTTCCAGTTTAGAAGGGGGAACGACACACACCGGGGCACACACCGGACCTAGGGCACTCTCCCCGGACAACGGCCTACGCTCTGAGTTCGGAGGAACCACCGAGCTCGGACCCTTTTCCCCGGGACAGCAAGCAAAATACGCATAATATCCGTACCCTATCTGTAGTTATTATATTCCAGGCGAACTTGTGAATTCAACCCTGTTGTCATGATGTTTCGTATGTATATATATTATAAATATTTTACACCTTTAATTGTGAAAGGACAGTATAGTGCTGACAGGAAAGCATTGGGCAAGGATAGGGGAGCGGGTTCAGCAAAAGACTTTCAAGACGGAAATGGAACTCGGGTTACTGCGAGCCCACCGGTGCGTATCCATTTTTTTAATTATCCGTTTATTGTAAAAAAAAAAAAAAGTTTTTAGACAAAATTTGGTAACAGGGCTAAACAAATTGAGAGGTTCGAATAGGATAGAACAGCTGATTCAATGTTTAGTTTGACCTTCTGAAGTCAAGGGGCCGGTTGCACCAGTTGGACATACACCCGGTCGTAAGACTAGTCTGGATGTAAAATGGAAGTCTTGCATAGAATGTATACCTGTTGCACCACCAAGGTGTACGTCTGATACTAAATTTACACCTAGTCATAAGTTGGCGAAATTGAAAATTCAGGAAATTTTTCTTGGAGAAAAAAACAAAACAGTATAAAATACATGAAACCGACGGGAATGGAGCGTTGCTTCATCGACTGAATATCTTCTGACAGATGTCTTTTTTTTTCCTTTTCGTTATTGCATTTGCATGTAGGCCTTATTAAAAGTTTTTAAAGCGTTTTTTCCTTGTTTTTACTGTTATTTTCTTACAATCTTATTATTGTTCCCCTTTAAAGTCCCAGTGAAATGAAAAATGAAAAATCTTTTTTTAATGAAATATTGCATTTCATGAAATTACTACAGTTAATAACTTATCAATGTGGGTCATTTTCTTTTTTAAATTCATGTACTCTCATAATCTTCAGAAATATTTGGTCATATTGGTGCAGCAAATCCACATTTTGCTGGGGAAACGTTAATACATAGTTGAGCAGCAAGAGCTCACAGTACGGGAAGCCGCCATATTGTTTTGGCTTGGCTATACTCGCGCCCGAGCACGTAATACGTGTGACGTCATCAGAAAGTTCCGTCTTGCAGTTTACATGGAACGAAAAACGCGGCGTTTTCAAAAAGTTGCACTTTGAGACACAAAGTCTTTTACTTTTTCAGTCCCCCAAAAGGCCATTTCCGTCTAAACGAACGGCCAAGACGCATAGATTTTTTTGCGTTTTCAGTTCACTTTGATTTCCGGTGTTTCCATGGCGATGCTGATTGCGCAATGGGGGATAAGTCTTCCGGAACCTGGTAGGGCCTTTACCGGACCACGGGTCTCTCGCAGAAGACGTCACAAAACTGACTGACCAGGGAATTGAGCTTTGTCTTCTGTACCGGGGACAGCTGCTCTCCCATCTAAACTACCGTAGATTCCTTTTCCGTAAAAGCTGCCATTTGCTCCAGGGGTGCGATCCACTTTTTTAGCAGGTTGACGTGATTCAGCTGCTCCTCTCGGCGTCGTCCTGGCTGATGAACCCGGTAGTTGACCGGCCCGACCTTCTCGATGATGGTCCTTTCCAGGTGGCCAGGAACTTGGAGGAAGCGGTAGGCATGAGAATCAACACCCTGTCTCCCGGTTGGAATTCTCAGGGTTGAGCGGGCCGGTCATACAAGTCCTGGAGCGCTAGGACCACCTGGTCACTCAGGCGTTGGTTTCCTTTGCTATGGACATCTAATGTAGAGGGTCATAATCGGTGACCAGGGAGAAGCTCCGTCCTTGCAGGTACTATCGGAGCTCCAGGACTGCCCACTTTATGGCCAGGGCCTCCTTTCCCACCGTGGCGTATTTACATTTACATTTAGTCATTTAGCAGATGCTTTTAAGCGACTTACAAAGAGTTTAGGGAGCAATAAGCGATATGTCATACAGGAGCCATAATACAGTAGGTGCCAATACAAAGTTACTGTTATCAACAAAAGCTAGACCACTACCTGTTGAGAGAAAGGGTTAGTGTTTTTTTCCCCTTCATTTGTCTGTCAAGTATTCACAGAAGAGATGGGTTTTAAGTAGTTTTTTGAATGTTGTGAGAGTTATGGCTGACCGGACAGAGTTAGGAAGAATGTTCCACCAGGAAGGAGTTGTGAAGCAAAATGAGCGGGAAAGCAATTTACTGCCCTTATGGGAAGGCAATACAAGACGCTGGTTTGTTGAACGCAGGGAGTCACATGAGCCCTTTTGGGCTGTTGGAAGACGAGGCGTGCTGCTGCGTTCTGAACCAGCTGGAGCGGTTTGAAAGCCTTTGCAGGAAGACCAGCAAGGAGAGCATTGCAGTAGTCCAACCTTGAGATTACCAGGGCCTGGACAAGGAGTTGTGCCGCATCCTCAGTGAGATAGGACCTAACCTTTCTAATGTTGAATAAGGCATATTGGCATGACCGTGTTGTCTTTGCGATGTGATCATTGAAGGACAGCTGTTCATCAAATATGACTCCCAGGTTCCTGGCTGTTTTGTGGTATGATTGTGGTATTGCCAAGATGGATGTTGAGATTGTGTTGCACCGTTGGGTATGCCGGAAACACGAGTATACGTTGGCTCCTTCGGTGTGCTGGGAAAAGTTCTGATGCGCGTGAAAAAGGTTTCAGAGTCCTGATGTGTTCAAAGCAAGCGGGTGAGTCTGTCGGATTCTTTCTTAGAGCCGGATTGGCTGACGAAGGTAGAACGAACTTAGCCGAAGCAAACTGCCGGAAGAAGCTGTCTCCAAGGAGGGAGACAGGTCTCGGGAGGTGAACGACACGAGAGCGCGGACTCGCGATGAGCGAACACGGCACGAACTAACACAAAAACGAGCATGGTTTCCTCCGTGCACAGATGTTTTAAGCCTGAGGGCGTCACGCCCCTCCAAGACGGACGATCCAATGCAATGAGATACTTTTGGGCACGAAAACATGTCTTTGTCCGGCTTACTACCTCATTTGAATTTTATGGTCGCCTAGAGGTTTGGAGCTGTAATACTCTTAGAATAAGATCAAATGGGTATGGTATAAAAAATACATTACTGCATTGGTGCTATACACCATCTTTTAAGGAATGAAGAGGGAAACATTTAGATATGAAACATGAAAGGATTATAAGTACATTGACCTGTAGTTTGTAAAATAACGTAAATATAAAGAGAATACAACTTAGCACACATGCCCTTGAGGTTATAGGTGAGGCAGAATATCATGGAGACCAACATACAATGTGGAGATATATGTAGATGCACATTTAAACCATTCTTTTGTGGTTAAAGAGAGATAGAAAAAGAAATCATTTGGAAGAAGATGGGTATCTCAGTCTTTGGGGCCATCTGGTTCCTCACCTTTGTGAAACACCCCCCCCCCTTCTGAACCTTTTTTGTAGTCCAGGAGAGGGAATTGGCATCTGTCCTGGTCAATGATAAATGCTTTGAGCAAGAGCAGTTTGGATCAGACTCTCTGGCACCAGTTAGGACCCTGCTGAGAGGTTGTGGTGTTTAACGATCACACATGGTAACCTTTGCTCCTTGACCAGATCCTACAGGTCCCAAGGATGTTGTGTAGATGGAAAAAAGCAGCGGTCCATGCATCGATCCCTGAGGGACCCCAGTGATCATGTGGTGAGCAGTGGACGGAAGACAGGAAGACGACTGACACTCACCCTCTCGCTTGCTCTTGGTGGCCATCATGACGGGCCGGGGATTCCGTGGTCTCGCCGGTCGACGTCGTCGGTATCCACTCCCTCTCTCGGCCGGCTGCATCGTGGAGGCCAACAGCTGGTCAAAACCTGGTCAGTCTCTTCCAAGCAGCACTGATATGGGGAGGTCTTCCACAATCCCCACCTCCAATGGCCCAGCTCCCGGTCCTGCGGATATGGTGACTCACCGGGCCGGCACACTGCGGGTATCCGCTTGGACGCAGGTGATGGGGATCAGGGTCTTCCCCTGGGGTTGGGGTCTAACCACTGAGGGTTGAACGAGGTTAACCGACCTCCCCGAACTCAAGTACTGCTACCAGCGGTTGCCTGTTGATATATATCGTCCTCTCCTGGGCGCCGGATGGGATCCTTTGATGTACGACGCAGCAGGCCAGCCAAGCCCGGGGTCCTGTAGAGGCGGGTTCCGTCGGCATTGGCTCATCCTGGAGAGAGGGAGTGACCCGTCTGCCTACTGGCTGAGAGGTGCCCCCCGGTGGTCGCTATGGCAGGTTCACCCTCGGGGGATGGGCCAATCGCTCTCTCTCCAGTATTGCAGGTGAATTATGCCTCCGCCAGCTCGATGGACTCGATGAGTTCTCTGAGGGTGAAAGGGTCACACATGCTCACCAGTCCCCGGAAGCATTGAGGCAGCTCTCGCAGCATACGTTCGATCATCACCTTCTCAGCAACTTGAGAGGCTGTCGGCTCCCCGGTCAGCAGCCAGAGGTGGGTTAGGCGTGTCAACTGGGCGGCTTGGGCCCTAATGGGTACAGTGTCTTGGTACACCCATTCGTGGAACTGCTGTGAAGCGGTGATTGGGGACAGCCCCACTCGGGCAAGAACTTCCCCTTTGAGCGCCTTGTAATCCTTGCTGACCGGGGATTGGAGGGAGTAATAGGTCCACCCGTAAGGAAAGGAGCCAGGATTGGTCGCCCATTCCGCCTTGTCCCAGGCTTCCCGGGTGGCGATGATCTCAAAGGTATGGAGGTATGCCTCGATGTCATCTTGGTCGCTGAGTTTGGTGAGGTGGTGAAGAGCCATCGATCGAGCGTCTGGCAACGTTACCTGCGCTGCTGCGGCTGTTGCTCTACCCAGGGCTTGCTCCTTTGCCTCCTGTCTCCTGGCGAGTTGCTCAGAGAACTGCATCTGGCGAGCTGTGAGCTCCGCTGGCGAATGATCTCCTCCATTTTGCTCGTCCAGGCAGGAGGAGAGAGAGCTTAATTTCCTGGGGGACAAGGACAAACAAGGGGGTAAGTAATTACTGCTGTATCGCTACGGACACAGTACAGTTTCACAATGAGCCCCGGAGGGTGATTTATTCACATACACAGTGAAACCATAGTGCAAACAGAAAGTGGAACCGAGGGGTATCAGGGTCCATCTTCTCTGTGCTTGTGAATCCTCTGGGTATCCCTGCGTGTCTGTGCAATAGTGTCCGTGAGATAGTGTCCATGAGGTAAGTTCGTGAGATACGTCAGGTCGTCAGCCGTCTGTCTCTGGAGGGAGAAAACATACAAAGTTACTCATCCAACTCGAGAGAAGTTGTATCTCACCCTCTGTCCCTGTTCCCTGGTTTTTATTCAGCTTCGTGTATTGGAACAGTTGCTGACGACCGGCAGGTGGGCAGCTTTGATTGCCGGTGTTTCCATGGCAACGCTCATTGTGCAATGGGGACTCGCCACAACAGCTAAACAGGAAATATGCTCTTTATTGTACTTTACCTTATATTCAAAAACGCATAAAAACTAAAAGCTTGCAAAAAAAGATACAAACATTGACTACAAGTTTACCTTATTAAAATTGTTATGATTCGCTCATGTCGTAATGCTTTGTAGTCATTCTGCTGGCCTATGTGTCTTGATAAACTTTGCTTCTTAAATACTTCTCAAAGCTGAGCTTCAGTTTACACCCCGAATTCAACTTATGCATCATGAATATAATGCTTCTTTAATAATATATTTAAATAAAGAGCAGGGATGTTACCTAACCAAGGTTGAACATCACTTTTGACTGGAATTGTGTTTACATAAATGCTGCAAAAAAAGGTACATTTCCACATAATTTCAACATATACCAACGCCTAGTTTGCTTAGAACCCGTGGCATCATCTCATGCTCAAGTTTCAGGAAGGTGGGCATTGCAGGAGTGTGAAGAGTGAGAACTCTCACTCGTAACCTCAGATGACATCAGACAGAAAAGTAGCAGAAGCATTTCTTCACACCTGCAGAGTGCAGAATGTTCTGGAGCGAATGGTGACGTACAGTTGATACCTGATCTGTTTCCACTTCAATCCCCCCACATCTCCGCTCGCCAATGCACCCTATCGATTCTCCCCAGTGGTCTCGTCAAAACAATCATCCACAAGGCAAAGCAAAGATCAAGACTCACTCACGGGCAAGGAAGTGATATCATCCCTCAATTGCTAATATAGCTGAGAATACTTCAGCCAACATTTTAGAAGACAGCAACTGAGAAATATGAAATTATCTATCCGGTTCTTTTCCACTAAGCCTGTGGGCTCTATGCAACTGTACATGCATATGGTTCGGATGAAAGAAATGGCTTGAGCTTATCCTCAGAGCGAGGCTGAGATTCACTTATCCAGCATTAGATCACATCTACCCTCACAGTATGAGCGTCAGCGTAGCGCCAAAAATGTCTGCTCGCCATTAGAAGCAAAGCAAACAGCACTTCACAGAGGTTACTGGACTTTAGCTCAGCTTAACCCAGACTGAAAGATGTGTACAGAATCCTTAGAGCATCAAGACTTTGTTTTGGGAGAGTCTGTCTGTGTGGGTCTAAAGCCAGGCTGTGAGGTTTAAAACATTTAATAAGCTCCCGCTGTGTTTGCTCCAGGGTCGCAGCTTGTAAAAGGACAAGAAGTCTGAGCTCGAATAACAAGCGAAGATCTCGTTCCTGCTACTGTCCCTCACGTACAACTTAATCAGACACAGATTACACGAGCCGGGAACATCAACTCATGCTTAATTAAAACCATCTGACCTGCTTTGTAATTATAGATCTCTGTCAAAGCTGAAAGTGTGCAGTCAAATACCAGACTATATAAGCCTTTGAAGTCTTTTTGAAGACGTTGTACTTAGTCCGAAAATTACTTTTTCTAAGCTTATGCAGCAAACATAATTTCTTACAGGAATAGTTCAGATTTAACCAATGTTTGGGACTATGGGATCCATTTTAAATGTTTATTAAAATGTATTGTTTGAATTTATTCAAGATAATGAATTTGTTCATGTTCATTTCAGGGCATTTTTACAAATATACTAACCACATATTTGTTTAGTGTTGCTTGTAATTGGGATAAAGTAAACATCTGTAAAGTATTTTTAGATTCATTTTCATGGCTTAATGTGTTCAGTTGATAAAAATCAGCAAAACAAAACAGCTGTCTCACTCAAAACCTCAAATAGCCCTTTGAACAATCTTGCGAAATTCGGCGTCCCACCAGATTAAAAAACCTATTTTGCAAAGATGAAGTCTGTTGTCGCTTCGGGACAAATGATTTAATCTAAATTTCTTTCACTTGGAAGCCATTCGACGGCTGCACAACAAACTATGTGTTTTACTCATAACATGCATAAACTGGAGTACCAAGGCCTAAACCAAACACAATTTGGGACTGGAACATATTCAATGGCACTATGAGAAAAAGGCAAACATGGTTGTTGTTTTTGTAGACTTTAATGTCTTTTTCTCTCTATTCTTTCATTGTGTTTTTTGCTCCTGCATCAATATTGTTTTGTACACTGACTCACAGACGGATGTGCATCAAGTTGTTTAGCTAAACCCTTGTTCTGACTTTAGTTTCACAAACCACATGCAGTTTCTCTATTTTCCACTGCAGGTCTCTCCTGTCAGATGCAAGTTTGGATGAGAATCTTATGACTCAATGTGAGATATTTTGTGAATAAATTATATTCTTTAGCTGAGCACATTGGAAACCAAACCTACTGCTGGTGCCAAGAACTGTTTGTGCTTCAAAAGGTGATCAAGTCCTGGGCATACCTGACAGTCTTTAATGTGATACGTACTGCTGAATTCTATCTGATCCATCATGTAATGGCTGTCTCTCTCTCAACTCAGATGTTGTTCTTTCGAAGCTCATGTGGCTTTAAGGAATTCTTAGTTATGTTTCGCTGAAGTCTAAACTTTCTGTCATTCTTCTAAAATGTCTTATAAATATACAGTAAACAATCTACAATACAGTTTGAAAAGAATATGATGAGAAATGCAGATGGTAAAAGTGTATCTTCAGAAATCTGAGCCCAGTTGCGATGCTATTTCAGATTTGAACATTTGTATTCATTATGATATTAGGAGGGACAGACGATAACGAAAAGAGCATGAAGAAAAAACAGAATACAAGTAGCTCTGGGTACAGCGTCCATCCCACAGTTCCTCCAAAACAACCCAACATCAATCAAACATGACCTTCAGGTTCAGGTGGCATGAGGTCACAATGCTTTGTTTTCTTTGTTTTTCTTGCTATATAATTTCATCAGACGTGCATATCTGGGGGAAAGAGTGAGGGAGAAGAAATGCTGGGCTGGGATGGGTCAGTGTTAGAGTTTATGCTTCAGGAGGAGCCCTTTGTTGACCGAGTCGGAAGAAATCTTTTGACACAGGCCTTACGCAATCACAGCTCTGGGCATGTCTGGCCTGGTACAGTGATTTTATATTAAATACACCGTGCTATAATGATTAATTCATATGGAAATATTAGACAGTGTGTTGGGGTACATTTGTTTTAAAGAGATAGTTCAGGCAAAAAGGAAAAATCTGTCATCAATCAATCATTTCAAACCTGTATGACTTTCTTCAAAATATCTTCCTTTGTGTTCTGCAGAAGAAAGAAATTCACATAGGTTTGAAATGGCATGAGCGTGAGTAAATGATGACAGAATTTTAAGAATTTAAGAATTAAGATTTTAGCATAGTCAGCACTGTTACTGTCACAGTTTCTTTATAAGAGGCATTGTAGAATAATGACGGTAGAAATACGGTGTGAATGGTGGATTTTAAAGACCAGCTGGTGTGTGTTGTGTGCATTACCTCGTGATAAATGACTGAAGGAACACTCAGGATTGTAGATAATGTGAATGTACATCTTGGGGAAGATATCGGACAAACGATTTGCTGTAAACTCTTTGGTTGTCATAGGCAGATAACAACAATTTCCTGTTATGCCCCTCAGACTGCTGAAATTCAGTCAGGTGTGATGACCGTATCGATGTCAAGATTCACAATTTGCTAGACATTGAGCAGGTTTGTCCCCTGACAATAACAATAAACTATACAGTTTTCTGAGAATAGGAAAATGACCAATTTTCAGGTAACTCCCTTAATCTACAGGTGCACAATTACAGATATATTGAATGAAACGTTAAGCAATGCAAAGGTTGAGAAAACATTTATGCTGCAGTTTAAAAAATGCCTTTTCCATCTACGTTTCAAAGTGAACTGTTACATAAAGAAGTTGAAAAGTTAAAGAAAAAGAAAGAGATGAAAAGTGACCAAATAAGACTCCACAAATACTATAATGTGGTATGGTTGTATTTCGTTTTTATTTAAGAGGTTTTGGAAATGTCTCGTTGAAATAAACAAATTATCTTATTTTAAGCCTAAATAACATGTTGCCCTTAAATTAAACATAAGTTGGTCTGGTTTTATTTTCGCATTATAAACATGATGTTTTTAGTGTAGTTGTGTTTGTAAAATTATATTTCCGACGTAAATTAATTTCTTAGCAAGCAAACATTTGGTACTGGTCATGTCGTATTTTGCTGAAATGCTAACACTACATTTAAAGTTCCACTTGTTAACATTTATGTAGTTAAGTTTTCAATCCAAAGCATTTTCGATCATTGCACTGTGACACACTGTGCAGTCTGGCTCTTTACGGCCCTTTATAAGGTCAGTCTCCTGCATCAAGGGTCGTGTAATTGCGCCGTCCGCTGCCCTTTTTTCTCTCTGTCAGATCCTGTTGCCTGATCCCTTTGTTGTGAGAGCAAACATAAGAACACAGCATGATCAGAAATACAATTTGTTGAAGGGAAAGAAAAAGAGACTCGAGGAGGACACCGTCAGACATGCGGGGCTGGGTAGCACTTTGAGAGAGTGATAAAATTGAGTTAGATTGCTACCTTGACAGTGGGAGTTCAGAGAATCTGGGGCTTGTTTGGTGGCTGCTCTATTTCCTGTGGGGTTTCTCAACAGTGCAACTGCTGCATACCAATGCTATAAGAGCATGTCAACCTCCATCAGTGCTGCTGTTTTATGTAGGCAGCCTGTTCGCATTTCTCAGACGGATTTATGAAGTTAAATTGTGCTCACTTTCAGAAGTATCATAGAATGACAAATTTGCACATATTTGGCATATTGGAAAATATTGAAGGACAAAGCAGAAGGATATATCATTTTAAAACACACACACACATTATATATATTCCCAAAAATATATATATATTCACTGATTGGAATGAATGTTTTTTTGTTGTTGTTATCAGGGAAACGAATAAAAAACAACTCTCCTTTTGTAGTAAATGTCTGTCCACGTATATGCGTATTATGTTTGAGCATAATGTTATATTTATAAATAAGGACTTTGATATACTGTAAAATAAAACTCAAAATGATTATTCCCGCAGCTGAACAGCCAGAAAAAGTCAAATTACTTATGTTTCATGTTATTATACATCCAATTTGTAAATTTGCTGTTTTGTTCTGTAATTCTAACTTTTTTTTAAATATATGAAATATCTGTTAAACAAAACAGTAAAATTATGTTATGTTTATAGTGTACACTATGTACAAGTACTTTTCATTTTTTAGTTACGAAAAACTTTGGTCAGTTTTTTTTTTTGCATTTTAAACTATTTGCATGAAAAACTATATTTTAACTTTTTTATGCATATTTTTGCAAATAGATTGAGAACATCAGAAAAACATCAGATTAAGAACATCAGAAGAACTGACAGTGTACACTCGTAAAAATAAAGGTGCTTAAAAGGTGGTTTCACCGCGATGGCAAATAAGAACCTTTATTTTACAACAAGGAACCTTTTGTGAAACAGAATGGTTCTTTGTATATTAAATGTTCCTTGTGGAACCATTCAGACAAAAAAGATTCTTCTATGGCATCATGAAGCACTTTATATTTAAGAGTGTACAGGATGATGCCCCCTGAAATGACTGATGTGCACCGTACTGACTGTAGAAGAAATGTCTTTTTAAAAGCTGTCTAGTGTAGTGACCTCTACGTGTGAATGTGTTACATACTCACCAGTCACACTGTTAAAACAAATATTTAGAAATATTTATAAAGTTTTATGCCACAGTTTTTGTAGATTCTTCACCAAAAGATGCTTAAGTGTGTCAGCATATACAATTTTTCCAAACATTTCTTTTTGCCATTAATAATCATGAATAATCAAACCGAGATCTGATCTCATCATATTACATCAAGAGACTGTGTACATGAGAAGACGAAGAAACAGTGTCAACTTAAATCTATAAGAAATATGGCAACATCTCCAGCACCATAGAGCGAAAAAAACACAGATCACTTAGACCTATATAAAGGTTTCTATATAGAAATATAGAGATGGAAAACTAATTTATTCAAGTTGGAGGATAAGGTTGTTTTGGAAGTGAACTGAAGTAGCTTCTCATGTTCATGAGCTATTTCTATTTCTATGAACCTACGGTGCAAAATACAGAAAGACACAAGATGAAACTTAATATCTCACTCCTGTCATTTTCCAACATGGTCAAGGACATTTTTGAGGGAAGGAAAGATGGAATGATTTTAGAAGCATTTAGTTTTACCTTAAATTTCTGTTTACCATCTAAAAACCTTCAAGCTTTTGTATTTTCTTTCGGTTTCTATGCCTCAAATCTGTCTGTCTCCAGAATGCTGATGATATCTGTATAATGCTGCTGATGGAGTTCAGTCCAGCTTCAGGGCTCCTTAGGGCAGTGAAGGCACATGAGAATCTGAAAGCTGGTCTGGAGCCTTAGATGTTTTCATCACCATGAATATCATCATTGCTGATGTCAAACAGTACATGAGTGTACAATGTGAGAGGGTGTATAGAGGGATTGCCCTATACCAATAGGGCTTTATATTTACACTAAAAATGTAAAGGGTAACACTTTAGAATTAACATGAACTAACAATGATTGATATAGTTTGTCAGCATTATAATCTTTGTTCATGTTCGTTGAGGGCAATAGAATTGTTCATGTTAGTTCATTGTGCATTAAAGGTCCAGTGTATGACATTTAGCGACATCTAGTGGTGAAGTTGCGAATTGCAACCAAAGGCTCACTCCACCCCTCCCTTTAGAAGCACTACGGTGGTTGACACAGGACAAAGATGTTGTCTTGCTGTTGCTTCTTTGTCGAAGGAGATAACATATTTACTAAAAGCGCTCTGTAGAGCAGTTTGTCCGTTAAGGGCTACTGTAGAAACAACATGGTGAATTCCATGCAAGAGGACCCACAGTATATGTTGATGGAGATAGTTCATTCTAAGATATAAAAACATAACGGTTCATTATGTAAGTTCTATGGATACAACATTTAAACAAATAAGAATTTGTAAATATTGAAATTAACAACATACATCCACTATAATGACATTGACACCATTTGATTTAGAAAAACAGAGAAGTTAATTCTTGGAAAAATAATTTCGTCTAACTGCTTTCGTTTGCAGTTGCCACTTGTCTTCCATCTGATGCAATGAAATCACACGTTTTTAAGTGTGGCTTCAAAATGAACTAGCAATCTGAGCATTTTATGTGTTTAAGGAAACCTACGGCAAGAATAATACAGCACATTATTCACAATGCTACAGTAAATGCTCCGCTGAGTTTTCATTTTTGTCCTGATGTATGAAAACCCTTTCTCTGCAGAAGTAGTTCAAACAGCATTTTAAGATTTGTGCTGTTCAGAGCAGTATTGCTGAATGCAGGTTGAAAATGTTTGCAGATACCTCACAAGATTTTTTTTAATCCACACCGTTGGCCGCAAAAAGCAGAAAGGTGCCAAAACTCTATACATGAAGACAGGACCTTGGGAACCAGTCAACCAGACCCACTTCCTTTCCATGAGTAATCCTGTGATGTTTTACAACCTATTCTCTGCTGTTCTCGAGAATGTTGGGCCTGGCTTTGATATTTGTCACCTTGCACTACATACATTGAAGATTCGTGATAATGACATTTTTAAGACGTAGCTTCTTTTATGTTGATTTTTAAACTGAAGAAAGTCCTTTTATCAGTCCTCCTCTTTTCTTTTCAAAGAGTGAATAATACCACGAGAACCATCCTTTATCTTGGGAGAACAGAGCAGAGTTTCGGGGCAAAGAGCTTGGCTCGCGATGGCACATTTTCCCCTGCGAGTTTCACGCGAAACAGCTCGACTTCAGGGAATGAAGCTGTCACCACACTCAGACCCCTGCGGGTCCGGTTTTTACTCCCCACCCCAGTGTCTTTTCTTTTTCTCCACCAAATCCCTTTAGTTCTCAACATTCGCAGACGGTTTCCCCCTCACTCGTGAATTGACTACCCTCTGCAATGCAGAAAGAGAGTCGGCAGAAACGAAGCTGTAACGTGGATTTCGGCCACAATGTGATGTGGATGCATTTGACAGGCTTTTTGAGAAGGTGAGACAAAAGCAAAGGAGGACACACAATAGAAAGGCAGCAAGCCAAGCATGGTGTGGACACTTGAACAGGCTTTCAATGCTCAAAAAAATGACTGTGTTCGAAAAAAAGATCAAAGGAAGGATTTCGAGCAGCCTTGGGGGAGCATGCTGATAGACCGCGAGAAGGTGAATTGATTTGTATTGAACGCATGCAAGTATGATGGATTTTTATTTTATCACAACAATCCCCGGGGGGGTCTGAGTCCAGGAAGGGGGGGACGTCTAAAATCACGAAACCCAGAGAGATTTTGCACGGTGTAGAATAAGCCTTGGGTTGGAAGGAGACTTACTAATACATAAAATACAGACGGCACACAGACACTACTTATGCAACTCCACCACCTGTTTCCAAAGCAGACGACGGCTGATGAATATGCAGTTTGTCATGCCGCATATCTTATATCTAAAACAGTTTGTGTGTTTGACAGCAACCGTTACAACGAGTTTGATCTGTGCTGTTGGTTTGACTGCAAAAAAACATTCTAGCATACAGATCAGTGGTTCGAAAGTCTGGCCCGCGAGAACCATTTTCCTGACGAGTTTAGAACCCAACTCTGATAAAACACACCTGAACAAGCTAACCAGCATCTTCAGGCAGCGGGGATGCGCAAATTGCTTGGCGTATCGCATTAAAGTATCGCAAGAGTGATTCAGATGCATACAGAGCATTCGGGACATGAATTGCTCTCGCGGTATTTCACACGCCGATAGATTTGTGCAGCGCCGCATTGAGTTGAACGCATCTGTTCCTAAATAAGCTGATTAGCTTGTTCAGGTTTTATCAGAGTTGGGGCTAAACTCGGCAGGAAAATGGATCTCGCAGGCCAGACTTCCGAACCACTGACCCAGATCAATGCTGCGCGGTGTCAACGTGTTTGTCGAGCTGCAGAAACATTATCGTATTCCAACGTCGCAGCTGAAACAAATAGTCTGACATTAAAGTGTCTGGATAAATCCCTCACTGCATGACTAATGAGATCTTTTATTTGTTTACTAGATGAACTCGGAGTCGCTTATGGGATACCAACGCTAATAACGTAATCAATAGGAAACAAAAACAACAGCCACGCATAAAGCCGATCCATTCATTCGAACCTGGCTCCCACGAAGCCTTGATTGTCTCACATTGCTAATATCCTGCCAGTACAAATAGATTGAAAGCGAATTTCACTGCGCACTGACATGCCTGATTAGTCCCGTGTTTCAAGGGAAGTTATTCACCATCAGACAAATATTAGAATAGCCTTGAATTAAAGAAGGGTTGAAACAGGAAGTCAAATGAAAGCATCCCCTCCATGCATGGCTAATGAAACGTTAAGAAGCACCTCATTTCCAAATGGAAGCAATCCCAGAACTGCTGAGAGCCCAGCACGCCTTTCACAGAAATACACACACACGCACACACAAAGAGAGAATACATGAACCTCCTGCCTTCAAGATGAATCTTAAGCCTCTGTTCCGAACAAACACGCAAACAATGTTTTCCCAAAGCCTCCTGTCCATGCCGCTGAAAGAAAACTGTGACAGGTTCTGGGTCAGAAGTAAGATTTCGGATGACCTCCTGAGCCTTTCTTCTTGAAAACAGACACGCTTTTAAATGGAACAGCCAATTCCTGTAGGATGATAAAAAGCTTCTGGTTGTACACAATGCTTCATTGTATTCTCCAGAGTTTGTTTGGCAAAAGATGGCCGGTAAAGCCACCTTCCTCAGGTTGCTTCTCCTATAAGGCACTGCTGGTGTGTGCACTGTAAAACACAAGAGGTGTCCTTAGAACTTGAAAGTGAACTTTGAACAAGATGTATATATTTATTTTGGTTTAAGTAAAAGACTGAACATGAAATGTTAAGCCACCTGATGTGTGCATTTTACACGCAAGAGCTCGAAGTCGACCCCTGACTGAAGATCAGCCAGTGTTCTCTTCTTAATTTTATAACCATATTTTATACATAACTGGCCAACCCAGTAACCCAGTAATACACACATTGGTCTGCTAGATAAATATGTATTATTTGTACTTTAATATATATTTTAGAGCACCTAACCCCACCCTAAACCTAGACCCACTTCCTAACCATATAAAACACTCAACAAGGAAATAGAAGTCAGACACGTGTATTTATTGCAAACACCTACCAGAAACAGTATAAAACCATTACAAACCGGTCGTGTTGCATTCGGAGTCTTCTAAAGCCGTACGATATCGTTGTGTGAGCACAGTAGGTTTTTATCACAGATGATCGTGCTCAAGGCTCATAGCGTGCTCATAACGTAAGCTAATGTAATGACGCAAACAAATGACGCATGACGCCATTTCACTGTCTACAATGACGTAAATAAAAAAAATAGAATTCTGCCAATGTGTACAGCCGGTCCGGATCGGAGTTTTATGAATCTGTTCTTTTGCCTCGGAATGCTTGGAATAATTTTAAATAAATAGCATATGTACGCGTATCTGCCTGTTATGTGTCGTGTTTTATATTGTATAGCTACAAACTGTTGGGTTAAGGGGTGGGGTCGGGTCAGGTTATGTGCTCAAATACGTCTTAATTGTGCGTACAAAATAATAAACATACACAAAATATGATGTTTGATTAAATAAAAATTCCTTTCATCCCAATGTTATATAATATATGGTGTTGTTAACGTTACTGTTGTTGGCATTGAGGAAATTATCTGTTGGCACTCAACCTTCATACATATGTGTCATTTTCATGCCTAGAGGAGGCAAATCGTGACACTTACACACATTTTGCAGTGGACCAGCTAGTCTAATACACGCTTTGGTGTGACTGGCAGTTTATTTTCTTTGTAGTACATATTTAAAAGTGTCAGTTGTTTGTTAAAATGGACTAACCTTTAAAGGCTTTTTCTGTAAAAAATGCCATGTTATTCCCATTCTTCAAACAGATCAATGCATCTTGCTGCTAGGGTGAAACGTTTTTTAACATTATCAGCAATTTTGAACAAACATAATTGATATGTATATAATGTTAAAATATAGTAGCACACATAGAATATCATAAAAAAACATTACACATGGACCTCGTACTTGTCATAGTCACCAAAGCGATCACTTTCATGAGCAAACACATTTTGACATCACGGTATTTAACATAAATTACCAACAACAGTGGAAAGAAAACTGGCAAACGGACAAACATTAATACAAACAACCGTAATTATTTATACCCCAGTGCATGCTGTGCAAATGGGACTGAACCGCAGGACCATTTTTCAGTGTAGGCTTATTTTGATTGAATATATTCATATTTAACCTGTTATGCTTGGTGGTTCAATTTAGAGAATCTGAATAAGAATCTGTACATGAAATACTGCATCTCTGATGTTCCTACACTTGTAACATTTCAGAGAGTAGTACACACAGTGCCACAGTGGTGTTGTCGAGGGTATATGCAGGCATACGGCGTAGACCCACTTCTTCATCAGTCGGCATTGTGTATATCCACTTGTGTAGTGCAGGGTATGCACGGCTGTAGCGTTGCCACTAGGGATTTACACGTACGGCCCCCTCAGATTTTTGATTGCTTAAAATAAAAAATAAGGAATTGTTGATTCATTACTCTGGTTGATCGACCAATCAGTGCTCCCCGCTGTTTTCAAAGTTATTGGTTTAATTATGTCACGTCACGTGTTGTGCGTAGCGTGGCGGGTATGCACAATATTCTGTTTCTTATTTTATAAATTACGAAAAGAGGAGCAAGAAGAAAATGAGTAGACTGCTAAAGATAACGATTACACTGCATTTAACTTCTTGTAGTTTTCTTGTAGACTTTTCTCAACAGAAACCTTTTCTCACCCTCGAACACATCCGCCTTGTCATGTAAAAGGTAAGACAATTTTGACTGGTAGCCGCCGTGCTTCTGCGGTCCTTAATCTTGGTCCTCACGACTCCCCTCTGCATATTTCTCTCATGCTCCTCTTACTGCTTCAGAGGTTTGTTCAATTCGCCCGTAAAAGCTCTGCGAAGTGGACATAAAGAGCATTGAAGTGCACAAAACGTAACCACTAATGTTCTGCAAATCTCATGATTGCTGTTAAATAACCCTTCAAACGTCAAACGCGCTGGGCCACCCGTTCCCGGAGCTTCAACTTTTCAACCTTTCCGGCTAGCGGTCAGTGTCGTTCGAATGCCCCGGCAGAGACCTTTCCAACGAGTCCTGGCTCGTTTCTGTAAGACTTTCCGGACCGGAGATACGAACTGGTGAATGTTGGTTTGTCGATCCGAAAAAAAGTTCTTCTTCCCCGGACGCAGAGTTCTCGGCGTCCCGCCCGGGACTTTCGATGGTGAACAACTCCGAAAGGTCGCAGCGGGACGAACTCAGGCTCGTCGGAAAGGTCTCCTCCCGGCCTCCTTTTATGTTCCATTTTACATCCAACAACAGCACACATTTGTGTTTCTAAGACATTTTTGTCGCTGGCTAGTGGCTACATCTGCTCTTGCCTGAAAATGGCTAACAGCGTGTCTCTGGCAAGGTGGGGACTACGCGCTCATAAGGCGGAGTCTGTGAGCGGTCATGGGCAGGCGTAAACAATGTGACATCAGATTGTTAGGGTTTTCCCAACAGCCTGTTTTGTGTCACTGTTGTGGTTTATCGGAGATTACAAATAGAAGAATAGATGGATTTTGTATAATTACAGGGTGTTTCAATTTCTAGTAGATAAACATTTGAAAGTGCATTTTCTGGGATTGCGGCCCTGTAAAGTCTTAAAATGCACATAAATAGATCAAGAAAGTAATATTTCTAAAATCCTGCGTACTGCCCTGGTTGTCTCTTCATATAGCCTGTAGGCCAGGATTGATTGCAGAATATGCACCTCTTGTGTTACCATCACTCATTTCTGATACGAACCTTAAAAATGTGCTTAAAACCAGGGTGGAAACATGGCTACATTATAACACAGAGGCGTTCATCCCTTGCTGGGCCGCTTGAAAAATGGGGTCATAAATTAACCGTATACCCAGTTCTCTAGGCACCACTAGACCACTGAGTACACACCCCAAAAATTACAATCTTTGGCCATTTTAACAGCTTTTTAAGTGGCATGTACCATTTTTACAGTGTGTTATCCACTCATGCACTCTTACCAAGATAAGTTATAGAATGATGCAAGGTATAGTGTATGATGGAAAACATAGAGCTATATGTTGACTTTAGTAATGTCCAGAGCAATTCACTCACAGCTGTTCTCAAGAGTTATGACCGCCATCTCTCATAGAGCATCGTGGACTTGAAAATGTAGTTTCATATGTTGTCGATCATTCTCAAGATAACTTTAAAACAGACATTCAACAAAACCTCTTACTTCTATTTGTCAAACCTGATGTGTCATTGAATCACTGCAACAGTAATTCTATTTGAGTGAAATTTGTACAACTTATGTTGGTAGGCACTCCACATGAATTAAACGCATTTCATCTCTCTTGTGGTCCTTCCTGTTTATCCTGCAAACCCAAATCTCAACACTTTGAATCACAGCCAAAACTAATGCCGGTCCATAACTGAGGGGCGCTTATGCAAAATCACAACTGTAATCTCTTCATTCCAATGAGTCATTCATATGCATTCATCAAGAGGTTTCATATGCCCCCCACCATCCCCTGTTTGAAAAGCATTTTGGGAAATTCGCTCTGGCAGTTATGGAGTCACATTACAAGGCCCCTATTGCGAACACTTTATTTCAGCGGCAGATAAGCGGTTCCAATTTTGCCGTGGTCACACATTAATTAATCCTCAAGGAGGATTCAAAGTGCTGCACTTTAACACATAGCTTTGTCTCCTGAGCCCAAATGACTCTCTATACAGGATCAAATAAACTCAGGATTAATTAAGACGAAGGAAGAAGGTGATGCGAATATGTGACTAACGAAAAGAGACTTGTTTGTAACTCTGCAGCGGGGTTTTTAACCCACATTATAATGTGAACCCATTCACACAAGCGTAAATCAAAGACGATCTCGAACCCTCTTCATCCCGCACCACCGTGGCCTTAAAAAAGAATGAGCCATCATCAGTCCGCCAGGTAAACTACCAAATCATGCCTGCTGAGAGACATTTTAGCTGTGATGGGCCACCTTTTCCATTCCACTTAGTCCATCAAGTCGATGACAGAAAAGCTCTTCAGACGACGACACTGAACAACGCAGCGTTGGTGGTCAAAACATGGGCCTGCTCTTTGCAACCATTTACTTGATGGCAGCCATTTGCATAAACTAGAAATTGCAGATCATTCTTTTTCTGTCAAAATTCGCTGCAACTCAGAAGTTTTCAAAGAGCTATTGTTGACAGCGCTAATGCGTATTGTATTGACTTACTGCTCAGCACATGTGCTTAAACTGTGAAATATAGACTTACTGTGATATTAGGACTATACTGCTGATGTTATACTGAGGAAATTCCGGAGACTCATTTTGTTTTATTTTGTTGTGAAGCAAATTCAAGCAAATTTAATTAATTCATTAGTCAAATGGATTTCTCAAATGCAATACTGATGTCAAGTTAGCTTTAAACATAACCAAATATTTAGTGAATACTGCTTATTTCATAGTGAACTGCATACGTTGCATACATAATTTACTTTAAAAAAGTTTTTATAATCCCATCAACCCCAAACACAAAGGATTGTGGGATATTATAAACAGACAGGATGTGATGGTTGTGTAGGAAGATTGAATGTCCATGAATACATACCGGGTATTATAGACATTGATGTTTAGAGAAGAACAGTTCACCCAAAAATGAAAATGCTCTCTTCATTTACTCATCATCAAGTTGTTCCAAATCTGTGTAATTTTCTTCTCTATTTTGAAGAATGCAGAAAAGCAAAGGTTCTTGGGCACTTTGAATACCATGGTCATTTTTCCTACTATGGTAGTCAGTGGTGGTTTGGTTGCAAGTATTCTTCCAAATATCTTTCTTTGGGTTCATCAGAGAAACGTATACAGATTTGGAAACAATACGAGTGTGAGTAAATGATGACAGAACTTTTATTTTTGGGTGAACTGTCCCTTTAACGTCCCACAAACCAAATCTTCAAGGGGCATTGAGGACTCTGAGTCGTCCATGATAAGAATTATGAACGGCTTTCCATAGGTTTATAGATGGTCTATACTTAAATATGCACACATTAAAAATATACAGTACATGTGTAGTCATTGGATATACTGGAATACTATACATTAAACAGTACATATATGTAGGACCTACATTTTCTAAACATTACAGCTTTTCAAAGTCAGAATAAAAATATATATATAGGTCTTTATGTATAACACATACAGTAATATATAATATATACAAATTATTATTTTATTTAACAATTTTTTGTAATAAATAAATTGTGATAACCCATCTAAAGCCATTATTGTGATTTACTAAATCATGCCACGTAAGGAATCATAGTTCCATGAAAATATAACCTTTAATTTCTTTAATAACGACTGAGTGAGACCATGTCAAAGATCAAAGTTAAATTAATGGTTAAATCGTCTCGGTACGTATAGTTGTAACCCGGTTCCCTGAAGAGGGGACGAGACGTGGTCGAAGACGACAGATGGGTTCGCCCTTGAGAACCAATCAAACTCTGGACTACTATAGAAAAGGCCAATGAAATTTGGCGAAATGAAAATTGCAGCCGGGCGCCGCCCCCCGGATGGTCCGGTTTATAAAAGGAAGACGGCGTGCAGCATTCACTCAACCTTTTGTTCTGAAGAGCCTGAGAGCCTCTCACGACTGCAGCAGAGACGATACGTGTAGTGGCTGGGGACACAACGTCTCGTTCCCTCTCATCAGGGAACCGAGTTACATACGTAACGAGACGTTCCCGTTCTGTCGTCTTCTCGACGTTGTGTTGTCGAAGGACGGACAGATGGGGTTCTTGCTTTGGAAAACGCCACACCGCTGTATCGCGTCACAATCTCTCTAGCGAAGAAGAGCGACGGTAAACAGGCCTGGGCGTGTCAGCTCGATGCTTTCGCGAAACTGAACCTTCCAGTGTGGTGGTCGGGGGGTTCCAGAGCTTTTTGGAGAACGATGGGAACAGCCTGACCGGTAACCTTTTCACCGGACGGCGGCTTAGCTCTTATGCGAAGAGGCCGTCCCGCTCGGGTTTACACGGGTAGCGCACCTTCCTTAAAATTAGGGATGCGGCTTGCAGCAGCGGCCCCCTGCCTACCCGTGGGAGGAATCCGGGGCTAAGGTATGGTCTCGTCTGGAGGAGGAACGCAGTGGAAGTTGCGGGCTGGTAGTTACCGCGATGGTGGAGTTCCACCTGGGAAGCTCATGGGTTACCAGGGAGTGGAAGGATTCATGAGGTACATAAGAGGGAACAGCCCACGGTGGGGGGGTGTTACAGGCGTACGGGTTGGCACTAGGTCAGGTAGAGCCAGGGGGATGGCTCACATGTTATCACGGCCTAAGGGGGAAGGCTGCTCTGCCCAGCCAACGCCAGGTGGTGCTTGATTCGTGTGGGATAGAATGCCGATTGTCTTACCAAGTGGTGGGGTAAAAGACGGGAAAAGCGGATAGGATACTGTCCTTAGCCAGGAGTTAGGGTAAGGGGGAGAGAGGGGTAGATAGACACACTGGCCCAGCCTCCTAGAGGGTGGGGTATTGCTTTCGCAGGATCCGCCCCGCCGGATGTGCCCCAGTACGACATGTTGCCACGCAGGACGGGGGGCTTGGACACCGGGTTTTCGCTAGGTTGTTTAACCCCTGCGAAGGTTGAAATGGGCGTATGCCCAACCCGCTCAGCTTCTACAGATGTATGCTAGAGAGGCGCTTCTGCCAGTGCCCAGAGGTGGCTATACCCCCCTCCGTGGGCAGGGAGATTCTGAGATTGGAATGTCGTCGTAACGGCATCCACGGACTCAGTGCGCCAACCTCTGCTTGGGACAGCCTTCCCCTCTGCTTGTCCTCCATACAGAACAAGGAGCTGGTCAGAGTACTGAGGCCCTGCGTGCGGTCCAGGACACAACACGAATGGGGTTGGGTCTCCTCCCCAATGGGGAGAGCGGCTGCAAGTTCACACTTTGCCCCGTAAGGGAGTAGTGGGAACTTTGGGCCGCATACGGGCCTGTGGTCTCAAGATAACGTGAGAGTTACCAGGGCCGAATTCAAGGGGCAATCCGGGGACACAGAGGGATGCTCGGAGTTGGCCCTACCCTCTTGAAGGAAGCGAGCCGCCATCAGGAGGGCCACCGTCTTACTCGGGTGAGGAAGATCGGAACCTCCGAGGGGCTCTTGGGGGGCCCCAGAGGCCCCTCCGAGGACCCCTTAGGGTCCCAAGGAGTGAGATATGAGCGGAGAGATGAGGCGGGGAGGGAGCCGCCCTCTCGACACCCGTTAGGAAACCTGGCGGACAGGTAGTGTCATCCTAGAAACTTCCATCAACTGAGTTGTGATGAGTGGCGACCAGCGACTACAACACACTCAGTGTGTGGAGGGAGATGTTAGTCTCCAGTCTCGTAAGAAGGACAACACATCCTGATCGAGCACCTCAGGGGTCTTTCTCGTGAGAGAGACACAGGACAAGAGCCGGCGCCGTCTAGAGGCGTGTAACCGCCCCGTAGATGGGGGCCCTAGCCTGGGTGATGGTCTCCGCCATAGAGAGGGGAGGGAGTAGCCAAACTCAGGAACTTCTCGTCCCGTCTAGAGACCAGACATGGTTGTACCAGAGGTTGATCTGGGATGCCAGAACGTGTCCTTCCCCTGAGAGAGCAGAAGGTCCTCTTCAGGGAATGGGTCAGGGGAGGGAGTCGCTGTCCAGAGCATCAGATATGAACGCAGTGCGGTTAGACCGTGCGGTGTAAACCAATAACACTGGTGCTCCTCTTCCCTGGCCTTGACAGTGTCTGTGCAGGAGGCTCCTGGGGGGGGAAGGTGTGCTTCCGCCGTCCCGCGGTCAGCTGTGCGCAAAGGATATCCGTGTCGAGGAGCCTCGGACAGGGAGGACCAAGCGGCCTACGCGGGGAGGGATGGGTGGAGTCGCCCACTCTCTACGAGGCATAAACTGACAAGAGAGCGCGTAGGCATTGTCTCGTTCAGTTTGCGCGCAGAAGGTGGTGTGGCCACAGGGAAGGGCATCACCTGTTGATCCAAGGAGGAGCTAATGGATCAGGCGCGTATCGAGCAAGTTGTGTTTAGCTGCTGTGAGCGCACGGTCCACCTTTATAGATCTGATGTACATCTACGCCGAAGGCGTCATCGGACCAGAACGTGATTGTTTCCCGCACGAGCTGTGGACGCAGCGATGCTCAAGGGCAAGTAGCAATGCCCAGCACACTACCTGGCAATGAAAGAGAGGTGGGGGGTTCGCTCCAAAATGCCCAGCGACGTCTAGCTGTGCTCAGTTTACACACTTGCACCACCGCACCACCTGCGGGAGGAGTCCGTCGTCATCCACGATCTTGCCTCATAACTGCCCTGAGGTAGACCTAGTTTCCGTCGAAAATAGTCTGGAAGCCCGAGGGGTTTTGGTCTGCGTCGGCCGCAGGGTGTGTCATCAACCATGCGCTCTGCTGCGCGAGTGTGCCACGCTCTCCTCGGAACCGATACTCTGTGAACTCCCCAGTGTTGGAGGCGGTCTATGAGCATCAAACTCGGAGGAGTTCTCACCCGGCCGAGGACGCCATGCCCAGGAGCCTCTGAAGCGTTTAGGGGGACCAAGCTGTAGCCTGCAATGGCAGGCAGTTTCCACACCAGGCTGGGCGCGTACTGCGGACAGTGCGAGACATGGTGACCAGAGTGAGTTCCGCTGTGCCGAGAAAAGAGGATGCTCATGCCCTGGGGAGAGCTTGTCCTTTCCTCGGTTGACTCCTTGATTCCCACAATCAATTGGGTTGCCGGCAGCAGCATGAGGCCCCTTTGTATACATTACAATGTCTTCAACGACGTGTGTCAGGCCAGTCCGTTGAGATAGTTAAGGACCCGCGACACCTTCCCTCCCCTCAGGGAGAAAGGGGCGGCTTCCCCGCATCTTTCGTGAAGACCGTGGAGACAGGGATCTCAGAGAAGTAGGTGTTGCCTCCGGTCCGAGTTGCCACGAACCCCTATCCGCCACATGATGGGTGTTCAGGACGGCCTTGCGTGCGCCTCTGAGCAGGCCGCTTGTGGAAGCGCTTAGTTCAGGGGACGCCAGACTACCGGGGCGCCGTACACGGACGTTTTCTGAGGAACGATTGAAAGTGCGGGTTATGTTAATCAAATTACCCATCGCGAAACATAATGGTTTGAAGAGGACGAAAAAGTTCGGAGTCGCGACTGTTCGCAGAAGGGGTCGGTGACGCTCTACCCGTGCAGTAGTAGGCGTCGTACATAGCCTATCAGACCAGAGGGAAGAGATAGAGAGTGAGCCCCCAAAAATTGGGAGTAGGTCTCTGGCGAACTGGTCGAGTAACCAAGACGGACCGTAGGACCTAGCCACGAGCCAGTGTGGGGGGCAGCTATTGAGTCCCGGCTTTGACAGGGGGACCAAGGGACGGTATGCTTACCATTCAGTGTGGAGGGTGGTGGTTCGAGGCGGCGGAGTCTAACACTGTCGCGGGAGGGGGACCCGGAGGGAAGTGGCTCTGCCTACTACCTGCCTGGCGGGACAGCTTGCACGCACTGGCGGTTGAGGTTGTAGCAGTGTCGTTGTGTGTACGACCCTACGCCTCGCCAGGGCGTTGAGGTTCGGGTTTGCCGGGGCAAGTCCCAGTGGAGTGTGTCAGTCCGCAGGAAGGAACCTCCCAGGGGAAACAGAAAAGACTCTGTTGTTAGTGTTGAGTAATGTGTGGCGCCAGGCCCTGAGAGGGGCTTCCGGCTGGTGGTCGTATTTGGCAGGGAGCCGACCCGTACCAGACTGATCAGAGCCGTAGCTGTGAAGGTCGGGGCCCCGGATGTTGGTTCCCCCTGGGGTCTTCCCGTCAGTGTCACTTCTAGTGAGAAGTTAGCTGAAGGGGTGGAGGTTTCCCCATCGACCTCGATTCCGAGATGGTGCCACTGTGGGGGCATCTTCAGGAAGTTAGACCGGAGCCGATGTGGAAGGGGTCCTGACGGCGTGCCCGGGAAACAGCATCACGTGAGATCTCGGAGGCTTGATGGCGGCCCCGAGTCGGCAGCGTGGTTAAAAAATTGTGGCTAACGCAATGTCCTTCTTCACTGTCAAAAACTGCTGAGCGCAGTCCTAGACGGTAAGTGACATTCATGTACCGACCAGCACACCTGCGAGACGGGTGTGAGTGAATCACGGAAAGCGGCCTTCCTCGGTTGTACACTCGTTGAGCAAAAGAGATTCAAGCCGGAGGTATGCAACGCTCATCCTGGACCACTTACCAGATGGAGCAATATCGTCGCGACCCAGGTCACGTGCCGCCACCCTTGGTCGCTCCGTTAGCGCGCTGTCAGGTGGCGGCACTAAATATCCTGCATTCTACCCTGTGGTCATCGGGCCATTGTCCCACTCGTGAGAGCTTCTCTCAAACGGCGCCTGGACTGGCGGAAGTCCCTGCAGGAATGCCATGGCGTTATGAGAGATGATAGGAAGCCCTGGCCCGCAAATATGGCAGCGCGAATGGCTTCGCCACATAGCTGCGAAAGTCCTTACACGCGTTTGGACGGTAGGCGTGGCTCCGAATTCCTCCCCAGGCGGCAGCCATCTGCGCAACGAGCACCGCGAAAGTGTCCCGCACGTTCCCCCGGGGGATCTCGACGTAGCCTTTGAGCTGCTCCCACCCTCGAGGAGAAGTGAGGAGCCGGAGATGTTTCGACACCCCCGGAGCGATCCGTGGATGCCGAGTCATAGTTTTAACACAGCTGTCCTCATGCCCTCAGGGAAAACAATCGCCAAACCGGGGTGGGCGTGGGTTGCACCGCTGTCGTCCCCGCCCCCAGGAACCCACGTATCCCCGGATTAGCATGGCTGAATCACGTGTGATGCTTCCTCCTGAGCTCGACCCCAATGGGGGCGGGAGCTCGGATTCGTCAGCAGAGTCGGAATTGCCCGTCCTCCCTCGATGCTGCGAACCGACATTTCTCAATCTCCGTCACCAGACGACTACGTTTCGGATGCGTAGCACTGAGGATCCGAAAGGATAATGCCACCGCCGGTTGAGACAGCGTCAGATAGATGCGGATATCGTGGGTGCGCGACTCGGCCCGTGAGCACTTGCTGGCGGGTTTACGTTCGCACGAGTCCCCATCATTCACTAACGCTGCTACGTGGTGGTCATCGGGGCCGTAGCCACAGATGGTTCACACAGCTCCGGGGAGGTTAGCAGACGCAATGGTGTTGGTTCCGTAGGGAAGACCGGCCCACCGTGACCGCCAACTATGAGTGGACCATCCGCCCGCAAAGTGGGCAGATGTGTCAGAAACGAAACGTGCTTCAGTATATGGACGGCCAGACAGCTAAGCTCAGATCGTGTCCATCCCCCTCCTACGCTGAGGGTGCCGCCAACCAATTTTATAATGACACAGCAGGGGTGCCACGTGGTAATTGCTCAGTCGATGAACAATGGAACCTTTTCGAAATTAATTGTTATCACCTCCGGAACCGCCGACGACGCCCAGGAGATAGTCGCTGCGGAAGGGACGTCCGCTGCTCTGCGTGTAGATCACGGGAAGTAGAAAAGATGAGTAGAAGCAAGAATTGTTGAATTCTTTTTGTTCGTAGCATGAGGAGGGCTGCGAAGAAACGCAAAAGGTGAAGTGAATGTGCACGCGGCTTCCTTTTATACCGGACATCAGGGGGCGGAGCCGGCATGCAATTTCATCGCCAAAGTTCATTGGGCCTTTTCTATAGTAGTCAGAAGTTGCTGTTCTCAAGGCGAACCCATCTGTCGTCTTGAAACAAAAGTCGAGGAGACCGACAGAAAGAAAGGAACTAACTTTCTCATACTTGGATCATAAGACATACTTGGATTTCACCTGGTTTTCACAGGCAGGGTCACATATAGTATGGCCAAACTGTAAATCTTATGAAGCCATCTGCTTAAAGTTTTAACCGCTGCATAAAATCACATCAGACATATAAAGTTTACTTTTCATCCTAGTGAGATTTGTGTTTTTATCAGAGTATGATCCAGTTGCTATTTGGATTCCAAGCAGGGCTCAGCAAGAGCACCAGCGAACAAAACAAACCAATTTGTCTCATGCAGGCGTACCATTCCCCTCTGATTGCTGCCTTTCAGAGTTTAAATGGCATGTAAAGATACCTTTAGTACTGTGACAGACATTTAATTCTGTTCTCTGGTGGTAAATTACAAATTGATATTTAGTCTTAAAAATCGGAGAGCTCAGGAACATTGTGCTTTGACCTTTGAAGTTCACTGTGATCATGACAAACACAGGCGGTGAAGTTTTGATGGCAAAGTTTGAATTGACCAAAACAACGTTGACTCCTCCCAGTAATGCCTACGTGTCAATCTCTACGTGGATACCGTTATAATAGAGGTACTGGCGTCACACTTTTAACTATGGAAATCTCATGAATCTCAAGGAGGTGATTTTTTTTCGTAAATGTATACTTGTCATAAAACAAGGAGACAAGGATAAATTGTTAGTTTTATTTGGCAGGACAAGAAGCTTTGGGAGGCTTATCAGCAAAACATGCATCAATCAAATGTCAACCTTAATCAAATTGGACTGCTGTCACCTTGTTACAGTCCAGGGAGACCTGCTTGTTGTCTCAATGCAATTGGCCATTTAAGCTAATTTAATTCAGCAGAGGCTTGATTATAAAACCGTATCCATGCATAGAATCTTCTTGCTCGGATGTTAAATTGGGACTACCCAGAAATACTGTAGGTTCCCAAGGTCCCCATTCTACCCTTGTTTTCTTTTTGAGAGAGAGAGAAAAAAAACTGACACCTGCAACATGTTTTCTACTGATATCTGTTTCTTCTTGCTATTACGATTCATCTTTGCAAAACAACTATTGACCATTAATCCTAAAAAAACTATAGAGGATGCATTGTGGATGCTGGTGGGGTGCCCGCCTGACTTCTTAAAGGGATAGTTCACCCAAAAATGAAAATTCTTTCATCATTTATTCGCCCTTATGTCATGCTAAACTTTCATTAATCTGCAGAACACAAAAGGAGATATTTTGAAGAACGTTGGTTACCAAACAACTTCGGACCCCATTGACTTCCATTGTATGAACACAAAACCACTGAGACATTTCTCAAAATATATTATTTTGTGTTCCATGGAAGAAAGTCATGCAGGTTTGAATGAAATGAGAGTGAAAAATGATGAAGGAATTTTTATTTAGCACTGCAATAAGCATTTTCGGTTGGAAAATTCCAGCGTAGTTTGGTTTATAACCCAATGGTTGACCTAACGTTAGCCCATGTTTTTAGAGTATTGGTGAACTTTTCCTTTAATTAGGTCAACCAGCAAGATTTCAAATATAAAATGCTGGTCGACCCGATTCATAAGCGTGGCACTGAATCTAGTCCACCAGCACTTAACACCAGCCCACCAATGCATGCTGGTCTAACCTAGTCTTTTCTGCAAAGCAATGACATAACTGTGGAAAAGGCCCTCCCAGGATCAGGCAATGAGATAATTTTTGTGAAATGAGACAAAGAAACATGAACTTGGCCATTTGAAGAGTCTGGAGATTTACTTTCCCTGAAAATTAAATAAGGCCAAAATATCCGATTGCATTAGTAAGAGTTAGAAAAGGCAGCAAATCGAGTTTGATGTTGTTTATATGAGAGGAGACTGGTGCCTGAATGTTGAAAGGGATGAAATATGATATTTATAAGCCAATGTTTGGGGTGGTTTGTCATCGCTTTTTTTCATGAGAGTGGTTCCGGTGAAGGGGCCGGTCGACGATCCGTCATCTCTACACTGGCATGCAAACAGGCTGAATTGCTCGGATGGTGCAGAAAATTATCCCATTTCATTGCTGGGATCTGGCTTTGAGCCTCGGTGCTAGAAAAACAGCCTGGTTTTGTTTCATCGCGGATGGAGCAGTCAAGAATAACCACAATCACAACAGTGATGCACCATTTTAACGCTGCAGGTGATGTTGAGAGAAATAACGTGGATGTTTTGTGTGTGTGGGACACTTTGTGGTGACACTGGGTAAATGATGGGTGAAAGGAGGCATGGATTTACTTCATGTGCCATGAAGAATCACACAAAGCGTTTTTTAAGTTAAGGGATGAGTGTGTTGATACTGTACATACTCATTAAATACTGCTAGTTATATAGTTTACATCTAGAAACAGGTACAGAAATATAAACATATTGTAAAAAATATTTTAGTATAATATTATATTTTTTGTCTTAGATTAAGTTTGCTTTGCTTTTAACATCTATACTTAAAGGGACGGTTTACCCCCCCCCCAAAAAAATATGTCATCATTTATTCACCCTTGTGTTGTTTAAAACCTGCCTATGGCTCTTTCTTCTGAAACACAAAAGAAGATATTTTGAGAAGTGTCTAAGTGGTTTGTGTCCATGCATTGGAAGTCAATGGGGACCAATTTCTTTTGGTTGCCTACATTCTTCACATCTTCTTTTGTGTTCTGCAGAAGAAAGAAAGTCATACAGGTTTGAAATGGCTTAAGGGTAAGTAAAATTAATTAATTTTCAATGTCTAAATGTGTGTGGCAATTTACCCATTCTCTATATGCTACAGATTAGTTACACAACCTTTACTAATTTAAAGGGACAGGTCAACCCAAAATGAAAATTTTGTCATCAATTTACTGACCCTCTTAGTCATTTCAAACGTGTATGGGTTTCTTTCTAAAGCAAAACACAAAATCAGATATTTTGAAATATGTTGGTGAACAAAAACCATTGGTCCCTATTTTCTTCTACTGAATGGGCACAAAACCAATGGAGGCAATGGGGACCAACGTATTATAAGCACATGAAAAGAAGAGATAAAGACTTGAGTTTTGCCTTAAGATGCAATTTATATGTAGAAAGAAGCGGTGGTGCCGTGACCCGGAGGTCAGCCTCTATAAAAGACAGTCTCTGGCCCAGGAACAGAAGTGTGCGGATGGATGGGCTGCCATGTGTCCGTCTTTCTTTAACAGATGTGAGCTTGAACCTATATTTCAATCAGTGCCGACACACTCTCCAAGAACCTGTTTATGAATTCCACATCGGCTTGTGCTTTCTCACTCCCGTCAAAACGTTTGTCTTAAACGTGGAGTTCCCAGGACTGATCTTCTGTCACGAGTATTAAGGTGCTACCTGAGTGAAACGTTATGGACAGGCAGAATGGAAAGTGGTTGCCTGGGCAGCAAGGTGTTCTTTTTTTCCCTCTTGAAATTAGCTTTGTCATTCTTCATTTCTGTATGAAAGCCCCGTAATGAAGATGCACGCGGAAAACAGTCAAAATGATGGCAGTGAATAGATTGCCACTGTTGGTTTTTGGAAAGTGATTTCATTCATGTCAAAATAATTGCCTGCTGTTAGATAGGGAATGTAAATGGTTTTAAATAATGGGAAACATACCGTTGACTTTGCGACCCCCATCTCAGGAAAAGGTGTTTTTTAGAGGAAGGTGAGACACAAAATTCATTTTTTTTTAAATCTGTAAACACCTTGACCGTCAGATGTTGACGATATGATACGGCCTCTTCTTATGATAAAACAGACCAATCAAAATTGGTATTCAAGAATCACAATGTGATTTACTTCCATATAAAATGAATAAGAAAAAAGGCGCAGGAGGCTAAAGCAAACCTGGCTTCCTCTTCATGAATAATCAACCTTTATCCGATGTGATCCTATTTTCAAAAGCAATACATATTTTTGATAGACCTCTGAGGTCTGGTTTTCATTCGGTTACAATTTATATCAAAACAGCTTGTGACTACTTACCCTGACTTGAAAAACAACCTTGTTCAGCCGCCATTTAATTTTTGCGAGCTTGAGCCTTCTCGACCAATCGCGTTCCTCGCATGTTGTTATGGAAACAACAGGTCTCTGTCAATGGTTAGCTGTAAAAAAAGGTGCTTGACGTAGGGCTTTTTTTCAGAAAAGTTGAACTTTTTTCAACCTCGAAAGACGCTCTGAGCTGCAGAAAAAGACGCTGGCGTTTAAAAAGTGTAAGGACTTTTTGAAAACACGGTTTACTCCATAGGATTATAATCTGCAACAGATGCAGCTTCAAAAAAGAAGTCAAGCGTGAACAGGGCCTAATAAATCAATATTCATATAAGTGTCACATAAAAAATATAATTTGGTTTGGCCCACAAGTCTGATCTCTAGCTGGAGTCTGTGTGCTTCTCGGAAGGTAGTCGAGTAAATAACAGACAATTACAGGAAGTATACAGAATAGTCTTTTGCCCATGAAGGCAGATTATACTGTGTATAATCACAATACACAATAACAAACAAACAGCAGTACAATTCAGTCAGTAAGTTTTTTATACTGGTCACACTGGGCATGATGCTACAGTCCATGCTTTTAAATGTTTTCACACACAAACTCATCTGCTCCATTGTTGAGTATTCCAGACCCCTATGAAAGGAACACTGCTTATAAAAAACGTCTGAGCTTCCGAAATGCAATAACAACAAGCAGAATTGGTTTTTCTGTGAACTGAACAAATACCTTTGCTCCTGGCCGGTTTTCTAAACCTTTATTTGTAACAGACAGGAAACATGTCTTCCCATCTATAACTATCTATTATAGGCTACACTGCAGACCAATGTAATTTAAGATCACTGAGTAAATAATGTGATGTCGTGTGGCTTCAAAAGTTGATTACACATGTTGTTCGGTTAGAAAATGTCTCAAAAACATGGTACTTGGATGCAGCTTTCTACTTGAAAAGCTACACACAAGTCCAACTAACAATATTTGAATTTTCTCAGTTTGTTAGATATAGTTATATTTCTCTAAGGCTATAATGATAAGAGAACTGCATCTTTGTTTCTTGAAGCGTTCTAAAAGATTTGTGATGAGCAGGTGTCACTTGCATATACTGTATTTAGCTCAAGAAACAACAAAAAACATTCCCACTTGTCACAGCCTGAGGTGAATAATAAACTATTTGTCTCAATCCTAGGGATGCATTGATGCTTCTGATACTAATGTTGTACAGAGAAGATCAATCCTTACACAAAATATCGATCCTGTGTGGTTTAAACCCAGCAGTCACAGGCATCACTCACTCAGAAATATTGTCTGGGGTTATTTCTCACTAAATGACAATAAAACCACATTTACTATTATTAGAATGGTTTTGTGTGACGTTTGTTATTTATTTGTTTATATTAAAAGTTTTTAGATTGATCACATTCTGTCAAATAACACAATTCGTTTGAAATTTAATGTAGTAAGTATTACAAGTATTACAATTGCTTGATTGTTATTTTATTCTAGAAAATGCTAAATCATTTAATAAAAGCACCCATATTGATATCAGCTGTGTAGGCTACTCGAGAAGGAAAATAAGTGGTATTGCCATCCCTACTCAATCCACTTAAGAAACAAAAAACTCTTTTGCGATCGAAAACTCTCAGGCATTCTCATTGCCTGAAGGAAACTCTTCCTTCACAGTCGAGCAGATTAAAAGACAATTTTTTGTCATGCTTGACAATTTTGAGAAGCCTTGGCATTTCCGTGATGGTGGGCGGCAGTTTTTGGAATACAAAAGTTTCCAGATGCCACTGACCAGATAAAACAATTATACGAAGAACAGACAGCCAGACTCTTCAAGCGAGACGTTAGCGCGGGGCGAATCCATCTGTGTTAAATTAGGAGATGGCACAGGATGCCTGGGAGCCGACGGATCAGCTGAGACCGTCACTGGAGGACTTTATTGGATGACGTGAAATGTAATGATTTATTCTGGTGTCTGATATTCTTACAGATTTTTGGTAAACGTTGAAGGGGGTTATGAGACATTTACAATAACATGACCAAAAAACATAACAACACATTTTTGTCTACAGGACAATGTGGAAATGGATATAAATACAATGCAGTGGATATGTAGTTAATACATTGTCCAAAGTTTTCAGCAATAAGATCTTTAAGAAACTTTAAATAAAGGAAAGGATGGTCATGTTATATTAATGGTAAACAAAGCGAGAAAAAACAAGCTGAAAATAATTGCAGCGCCTTAGGAAGCAGTATAATCCATCAGACAAGAAATATGCTTTGTCCGTTTTAATATATCCTGAGACAAAGGCCCGAAACTTTTTTAAAGGACAGTTTTATTTACCTGCTCATTTCTTCCTGAGTATTTTTAAAACACCTGATTTAGTCAAGATAATTTGCTCCTTTTTCTGGACCATATATTCAATGTGTATTTGAATAGCAAAATCCTCTTAATCCGTCAGACAGTTTTTGTTTAAATGAGTATTTTTTATCAGGTTCCTACATTTACTTTCAGAAATGACCAAAATTTCGGGGGTATCACTTTAATCTCATTTTTGACGGAGATGGTGTTTAGAGGGTTTGCATCTCTTCATTTGTAGTGTCAAGATTCCTGTGCCTTCTCCTTGCTTTTTATTTTACTTACATTTTCATTTATTAGTTTTATCTTTTTTTTGCATCATTTGCATCTTTGTGTACCATATTCCTAGTCCTTAAATTAACAGCAACACTCAATGCTAGGCAACTTTAGAGAAACCTTCAGACGTCATCTTCAAAAGAAACAATTCCCTGTCATGCCAGGTAATTTTGATCATCTGTTATCAGACACACTGATATCCAGCTCTCAGTGGGTCGTCCTATGATAGAAATAAATCTGCTTCACAGACCTTCTCAATTTCACACTAACCATAGCTAAATGACTGTGCATCTGCGTGTCCACCTGCTAACCATCCAATGAAATGTTTTCCGTGCCCAGTTTATATGTAATTGAAATCAACCTCATGGTTCCGTTTTGTAACTGCCGCAGATATTCTGCACAGAAAAATGATAAAAAATAATGTGTGTTAGTTGGTATTGGTTGTTCTTAATTTTTGTTGTCACTTTGTCCTGTCATCATTAACATTAACTCGCTCATGTCATTTTCAGACGCTCATGTCATTTAAAACCTGTAAAGTGACTCTTTCTTCTATGGAACAGTTGAAGATATTTTACGAAATGTCTCAGTGGTTCTGTGTTCACATAAGGAAAGTCTATGGGGGGAATGTTTTATGAACATTCGTCAAAAGATCTCATGTGTTGTGCACAAGAAAGTCCTTCAGGTTTGGAATGACATGAGGCATGAGTAAATGATGGATTCTTCTTTTTTGGGTGAACTGTCCCTTTAAATACACTCATATACTCCAATACTGAAGCTTCATGTGATGATCTTTGCCTCAGATGAGCTGTTAACCAATTTTATCAAGTTCAGATTGTAATTGAATTGTGTAAAACCAGACTTGATTATTTAAAAAGATCAGACTGAAAAAAATGATACATTTATGAACTTGGTGGAAAACAACATGGGCTTTTAAGCAATTATAGGGCAACCAAGTGTTATTTCCTCAACATGAAAAAAAACTGAAAAATGACAAATTGTTTTGCCGACGTATACAGTTTACCTGCTCTTTTGTGTGGCACTTCAATTTCTTGTCCCTTGTACTGTAGAGCTTCCAGTTATTTCTCCTCTTGGCCATCTCAAAGAGAAACCCTGTAAAATGAAAGTTATACATTACCCCTCATGTGAATTTCAAGTCAGCTAGATGTCAGATTAAGTAATATATTCTGAATGAAAACTATTTGCAACTAAATTATTATCATACTGGACCGTAACACATTGCTTCTGACATGATTGTATTTGATTTGAAAGCTCTTTTGTGCCAAGCATGCTTGAATTATACATTTCCATATCAAAGGCTGAGTCGAGGCTTATAAGCAACTTTAAACGATCCTCCGTCACATAATACAATATAATGGTTTCGATTTTGAAGAGCAGAATGAACGATTTCCTCTCTTCTGATGCCCTTCACTTCCTCAACGGTTCTCCTTTCCCTCCTCACCACTGTCCGCCAGCAGCCCTTTCCTCTCTAGATTTGTATTCAAGATTCATAGAAAGCTTCCTCTCATTTACCCATTCCGTTGAAGGTCTCTCAGAGTTCAGGAAATGGGTTCATCCAACAGCCGACAAATTCATAAATGACAGAAAGAAAACATTCTGTGTATTGTGTTTTTTGTTATGTATCTTCACTTTAATTATTTACCAATCGCATTATTTCATATATTATTCATTCCAGTGAGAGAACTCTCCTTACACTCTTAAAAGTAAAGGTGGTTAAAAGGTTTTTCACAGCGATGCTTTAGAAGAACCATTTTTGGTTCCACAAAGAACCATTCAGTCAAAGGTTCTTTAAAGAACCATCTCATTCTTACTTTTTATTAAGAGTGTTCGTGACTGGGCATAGTATAAGAATAGTATTAGAAATGGAGTTAAAAATTCTATTCAAGACCGGACAAACACTTGTGACTGAGTGAAGAAAAAAAATTTTTGTGATAACATTGATATTTTAAAATATTATTTTAAAATAAAATACCTACTGTAAACAAAAATAGTGGCTGCCAAGAGCTGAAAATTACTGTGTCCAATAATCCTTAAAAACCTTTTAATCTCAAGATGTATGCTTTGATGTTTCAAATCATTTATATAGTAACATATATAATGTGCCAATACACATTTCTTTCAGTAGATTTTCAAATTGATGACTTGGACCAAATAATGAAGAAAAATCTGCCTTTAAGAGCCCTGAATAGATGGAAATTCTCTCAATACTATTTGAACAGCTTCAGGTTGAGACCTTAAGAAGTTACATGATAAAATGCCAAGAGAACGATTTTCTAAATTCTAGTCAAAAGGTGGTTACTTTGAAGATTCTAAAATATAACATAGTTTAGATTTTAGATGCTTCTATTTGCAGCTTAATTCCCACAGTTACGGTTGTGCTACTTTATACACTCTTAAAAATAAAGGTGCTTAAAAGGTTATTCACAGCGATGCCAGAGAAGAACCGTTTCTGGTTCCACAAAGAAGCAATCAGTCAAAGGATCTTTAAAGAAACAAATCTTTCTTACCTTTTTATAATGTGATGAACCTTTTTTCACCAAAAAGAACCTTTTGTGAAACAGAAAGGCTCTTCAGGTGTTAAAGGTTCTGAATGGAACCATTTTGACAAAAAAGGTTCTTCTATTGCATCGAAGAACCTTTTGAAGCACCTTTATTTTTAAAAGTGTAATTTTGATTAAAGGGGTCATATGACGGGGGCTAAAACAAATATTATCGTTTGTTTTAGATGTAATGTAATGTGTATACACGATTTAACGTTCAAAAACGCTGTATTTTACAGCGTTTTTTTTTAGGCAGGTCTGGGTGAGCATTTGCTTTTAGATAGAATGGAATCTTCTGTTCCGAAACTTTAATTTTTGCAATGTTACTTGTCTAATACATGCATGGGCAACTTATAACACACCAAAGACACAGAAAAACACGTATTCGCACTTTATGACCCCATTAAGTTACTTACAGTATATTCTAAACTGTAGAAAAAAGATAAATAAAATTGCACTTTCTGTTTCAGAATATGTGAGTAAATTAGCAGTAATGTGCCCTGCCCTGCAATAAATTCTCAGATTGCATTGAAATGTTCCTTCCAGGCAGCTTCACTCCGAACCATTAATGTTCATGAGTTCATACAAATATATGTTTTGATTGCAATCTCCAATTGTAAAATGGCTTTTACAGAAATCAAGATTTCAATTATGATTGTAGCTTCAAGTATGAACAAGATTGCATTTACCCGAAGTCAAATAAAGACATTATAGTTGGAATGTAATATTATGCCCATGAATGGAGGCAAAGAGATTGCGGTTTCCCTTAAGGATAAAAGTAAACATTTATAACAAGCATTACTACACGTGATTGTTTTTCCCATAACTCTTGGAGGTTCCAGATTGTGTTGATATACTTTCTCTTATTCCAAATAAATTGAACATGATGTTAATGGGGAAATTACTAAAGAGTCATTGCAAAACAAATTGGCAATATCAATATTGCCCAAATCCTGGTTTATGTAATTGACTACTGAACCAGCGTGTTTTAAAATTAAATGTTGATAAGATAAAAAATGTGTTTATCAATGTCACTGATGATTTAAACTACTTTTAATTAAAGTTATAGTTCACCCAAAATTTTTTATTTTGTCATCATTTACTCACCCTCTAGTCATTTCAAACCAGTATAATTTTCTTCCTTCTGCAGAACACAAATTAAGATATTTTGAAGAAAGTTGCTCACCGAACAGCACTGAACCCCATTCACTTCTATTTAATGGGCACAAAAAAACATCTTGGTTACGACTGTAACCTCCGTTCCCTGATGGAGGGAACGAGACGTTGTGTTGAGAGACAGACTGGGGTTTGATCTTGAGAACTATCATCTCTGAGAGGAAATTTAAAACGCCAATGGGCTTGGCGAATGACACGCGCACGCCAGTCTCCGCCCCGTACATACGGGTATAAAAGGAAGATGGCGGTCATTCATTCACCCTTTGGGCTGAGGAACCTGAGAGGTATCTCCCGTTGCTGCAGCGGATCGGCGAAGCGTTTGTGGCATGAAGACACAACGTCTCGTTCCCTCCATCAGGGAACGGAGGTTAAAGTCGTAACCGAGACGTTCCCCTTCAGTCGGTCTCTCGACGTTGTGTTGAGAGACAGACTGGGTCCTATCTTTACATGCCACGGCGCTGAGCCGTATCACGACCTCAAGCAGAGCGACACTGACTGGACTAGCGAGTCACAAGTGAGCGCTACCGCGAGACCTAATCTTCCAGTGGAATCAGTAGTGGTCATACTAAGAAGCCTGTACTGACGGTCATCACGGACAGAGGCGTTTACCTCTAGTAACGAGGCACGATCCGGAGCCGAAAAAACTGGGGAAACACTGCTCTCCTCTTGAAGAGTGTGTTAAGGAGACCACATCCCACCGCTAGGGGAGGTAACATGTGGAGACACAAACATGGTCTCACCAGTGGGGAGAGCACATGTGAAAACTGTGTTAGCCCGAGTAGGGGGACAGAACCAGGTGGGACAGCCACCATAGGGGAGGTCACAGATTCACCAACAGGGGAATCAGGAGTGAGGAATTCAACATACGGGACGACCTGCAGGGGGCAATACTACCTATGGGGCAATAGTCCTAGTATAGGGGTCTACCTGAATAGGGGCGACTCTACCAGTACTGGACTTGGTGCCCACGAGGAGGCCATACTCCGAGTGGAGTGGGCTCTCACTGCCAGTGGGCACGGGCGATCTTGGGACTGATATGTCCAAAACAATGGCATCCACAATCCAGTGCCCAAACTCCACAGCCCTCCCCCCAAACAAAAATCTGCTCAGAGTTTCTAAGATGCTGTGTGCGGTCCAGGTAGAGGCGCAATGCGCGTACTAGACACAACACGTTCGAGGTTGGGTCTTCCTCCCCAGAGGGGAGCGCCTGCAGGTTCACCATCTGGTCCCGGAAGGGAGTGGTGGGAATCTTGGGCACGTAACCGGGCCTGGGTCTCAGGATAACGTGAGTGTTATGCTTGGTTCCACAAAGAAGCAATCAGTCAAAGGATCTTTAAAGAAACAACTCTTTCTTACCTTTTTAGGTCCCTTGATAGAAGCGAGCGCCATCAAGAGCACAGTCTTCATCGTGAGATGAGGAAGACTGGCGTCTCTTAGCAGCTCGAAGGGGGCCGTACCAAGGCCCTGTAGGACCACATTAAGGTCCCAAGAGGGTACGGAGCGCGGTCGAGGCTGATTCACCCTTCACGCGCCCCTGAGGAACCTGGTGACCAGGTTATGTTGTCCAAGAGACTTTCCCTCCATGAGATTGTGATGAGCAGCAAAAGCGGCTACATACACTCTCAACGTGGATGGGGAGAGATAGTGTACATCGACCGACCCAAGGCAAGTGCCGTGGCCTTCGTCGCTCGGAGCGCGAGGTCAGTGGCAGTGCGTAACTCGCTCATGCGAGTTGGGTCGGGCTTCCCATCATCCAGGTCCCTCAGGGCTTTAGCCTGAAAGACCTGAAGGATCGCCATAGCGTGGAGGGCGGAAGCGGCCTGTCCAGTGGCATTGTAAGCATTCGACACGAGACTCGAAGAAAGCTTACAAGCCTTGGACGGAAGTCTAAGCCGACCCCTCCAAGTGGCAGCAGTCTGTGGGCACAGGTGACCCGCGACTGCACGCTCCACCTGGGGGATGTCGACATATCCTTTGGCCGCTCCGCCATCCAGAGAAGTCACAGCTACTGAACCCCCTAGCCTGGAATGCGCCGAGAAGGGTGCATTCCAGGACTTAGTGAGCTCCTCATGCACTTCTGGAAAGAATGGTACCAGGGTGGTGCATGGTTTTTGGCCATGCTCCGGCCCTAGAAACCAGGTGTGACACACTGCAACCCGATGCTCGCGGCTGCCCGGGTAAGCATGGCTGACATCTGAGCGTCAGTCTCATCTTGAGCTCGACCATCCGAAGGCGGGAGCTCAGAGAGATCTTCCGCATCTGATGCCAGAAGGTAGCTGTACGATGCTATGACAGACAGCTCGTACTCATCCCTCTGTGGAGTCTTCCCGCTATGGGACGGTCTACTGCCGCCCATCAGGGGCGCACCAGGTGAGCGTACTGGGATATGGGTGGTCCGCGGAGCCGAAGCTGAAGGAGCGACATCCATAGGAGCCCCCAAATCATCCCCGCTGCTCGCCGAAGCGTCAGCCTAACTCGCCTGGGAAGCAGACGGGGTGGCGACAACATTCACGAAGAACGTCGCCAGCCGTGACCGCAACACCTTGATCGCCATGTTCTCGCAAATAGAACATGCCGGATCAAGGAAACTGCCTCAGCGTGTTGGACGCCCAAACACATGACGTAGGCATCAAGGCCGTCTGACCGTCTGACTCAGTGATGAGTCTGTCACACCCAAGCACACAGCTGCGAGACATGCTCGCAACTGCGGGAAATTTTGGCCCTGAAAAGGGCCTGCTCTTTAGGTCTGTAGCTCGCTGCCGAAACGCCCAGGGGGAGTCCGCTCTCTGAAGGGGGAAAACCGCTGCTCCGCGTCGTAGATCCAGCAGGAAAGAGAATCTCAAAGAGATGAAACTTGACACCATATGTCAACAGGTTCCGAAGAACAAAGGATGAATGAATGACCGCCGCCATCTTCCTTTTATACCCGTATGTACGGGGCGGAGACTGGCGTGCGCGTGTCATTCGCCAAGCCCATTGCCATTTTAAATTTCCTCTCGGAGATGATAGGTTCTCAAGATCAAACCCCAGTCTGTCTCTCAACACAACGTCGAGAGACCGACTGAAGGGGAATGCCAGTTAAATGGGGGCCAGTTAACAAAATATCTGCTTTTGTGTTCTGCAGAAGAAAGAAAGTCATACAGGTTTGAAATGAAAGGGTGACATAATGGTTTGTGCAAAACAAGGTCTGTTGCTCTGTTTAATCTTCAATATTAATGGAAGACAAACTTATTTACTAACGAAGTTATAGAAAATGTGCCCTTTATATCTTTCTTAAACATCAGAAACTTTGTTAATCCCATCACTTTTATCCAGAAAGCACCAGGTGTGTCACATTAGAGCAGATGCCCCTAGACACACAGGATTATGGGATTTAGGCTACCCGCTGCTGTACCCATCAGAATGCATCACATTCAGATTCCTGACTAAACCTCTGTCTCTAGTAATTGGTAGATTTCCATAAGTAAATCCACTGCTTATTCATTCATGGGATTGCCCGAGTTGAAAAAGGAACAAAATGGCAGGTGCTGACAGGAGCCATGAGGAAGCAAAAACAAGATATCACTCCTAACATGTGATTGCACATTAGCAGTCATGTTAACCCAACTAAAACAATGGGCCTCATTCATGAAACATTCGTAAATATAGGCTATGTGTAAATTTAGAGTAATTTGCGTGTAAAACGGACCTTCCCGAAAACTTCCTACGGATTCACAAATACTTAGTAAACGTCAGATTTGATGGTGAAATGTGTGTATTTTTAATAATTACGTATCCAGGAATGCTGGAATCCTCTGGTCATCATTCTGTGGTTTGGCAACATTATAGCATAAATGCATAATAGGGTATATGCTTACCAATAAATCAATATATTAAGTTGTGTCCAGCAAAGCGTTTTTGCCTGCTGAAATAATACCTGGTGCTCTTCTGAAAAAATATTAGCTGGTGACGCTTGAGAGCGCTTTGGAAACACTGCACGTTTTTCTGGAGACGTGTTGGTTGATGCGATTTGGAATATCCATGACAGTAACATGTTACTAGTGTCTTATTTTAAAGAAGATTACGGAATAGATTGTTATAAAAATGCAGTAACCAGCCGTATTAACTTCATTGTTGTTTGATGGTTGGTCAATGTAGTGTTTGTCCCTCCTTTCCTCCACTGTGGTTGGACAGCCGTGCAAAATAGGACAGTGACAAGCTCTGCGTTTTACCCAAAGTTAAAGAGTAAAAAAATGAGAAAGATATGGCAAAAGGACTCGTGTAAAAGCATTCTAATACATAGTGCATCAAAATGCAGTGTCATTAGTTTGTCTAAAAGAATATAGAACGGTTGAATATATTAAGCACCATTTACACGTGGTAGGAAGCAGGTGTAAATTTCTTTCATACCAACTAGAAAATACGAACAAAACATTTAAACAAAAAATCTTTCTGCTTGTGTTTTATTTATAAGGTCATATCATCCAAGGAATACTAACTAGTCAGGAGAACTTCTGGGAGTTGGTTTTTAAAACACACTTTTAAACAGGTTTCGGATTTATTAAAAGTCGGTAGTAACAGTTATTAAAGAGACTTTCCTGTTTTAACATTAATGACACACAGTCATACCTGACTGAATTGTAAAACTGTTGTATTGCTTACAAAAAGTTAATATTTGATGCTACATGCTAACTACACTCTGAAAAAACTATATGCAACCCTGGACTAAAGTCTTAAGGGTACATTTTTTCTAAATTGAGATTTCAATATAATTTGAAAGCCGAATAAACAAGTGTTCTATTGATGTATGGTTTGTTAGGATAAGTTAATATCTGGATGTTATGCAACTGTTTAAATATCTGAAATCTGAGGGTGCAAAAAATGTATATATAGTGATAATTGCCTTTAAAGTTGTAAATCAGAGGTGCTGTAGCAGGCCATCCACTCACAAAAATAATGTTTTGATATATTTTCGTTTGTAAATTTACAAAATATCTTCATGGAACATGATCTTTACCTAATATCCTTGTGATTTTTGGCATAAAATAAATGTTTGATCATTTTGACCCATAGAATGTATTTTGGCTATTACTGTGTTCCAGTGATACTTAAGGCTGGTTTTGTTGTAGAGAGCTCACATACTGTATGTACTTAACTGAACTCATCTCTGTGTCAAGTTAAGGAAAACACATTTTGTGTGACTTTTATTTCAACTTTGTATTGTCTCTAATTTATTTAATACACAATCAACTGTAAAATTCTGTATGTGTGTGTAAATTCTGTTCTTAAATAGTTCACCCAAAAATGAAAGTGCTGTCATAATTTACTCACCCTAACATTGTTCCAAACCTGTGTAAATTTCTTTGTTCCGCCAAATATATTTCTTTGTGTAAAAAAGAACAAATACATTTATTCAGGATTGGAACAACCTGATGTAACAGTTCACGGATGAAGACCGATGCCACATGTGGTGAAGTGAAGGTAAAAGTATTGAATATCCAAGACTGAAAAAAAGGTAAATTCACAAAATAGTATAGTACAAAGGGTAAATTCAAAAGGGGTAAGTGATCCACAGCACAAAATACACACACGGGCAAAAACCATTCACAGGCCAAGATTAACTTGACAAACTTAAAACAAGACTTGACAAAACACAATGGGCAAAGGAGAGTACATATAGTGGATCGAGGATGAGGATGATGGGGGTGCAGGTGACAGTCAATGATGATGAACAGGTGCAAATGTCAATGAGGGACTCTTGAGGGAGCGTTGGGAAAGAACATCCTGGGGCAAAAATGGAGAAAACAAACTAGGGGCCGACGGGAGTGTCACACCTGACGCTGAGTAAATGATGACAACATTTTCATTTTTGGGTAAACTATCTTTTGTCTGTTTCGATGTCACTGTGTCAGATTTTGCTCATTTTTGTCGGGTCATGCACAAGAAACAGTAGCAGACTATACGTTGCTTTCCTGCGAGTAATCTTTTAGTCATTTTACGTTTTGCGTGATGTCATCGACAAAAGGCAGAACTAGCTATTGTGACTTCCACAAACAAGCATGTGAACTAACAGTGTCTACCAATGAGGTGTGTTTTGACTGTCGCATTGCCATAATGAAAAATGTATTAGTCAAATACTCACAAGCGCATCTACTAGCGTTTTCCAGTATTTATATTTTATTACTCTGCCGTGGTATTCGCTTGAAGAAACAATATAGAGGCTGAAATATTGCTGTCATAGCTCCACAAACCTTCTCTTCATCGTTTAATTCCACACAGCAGCACACAGTTTCTCTTTTGTTTTGCCATGTTTGTAAGCTGTCCACGGAAGAGCATCTGTGCTCCTGTGACAGAACCTGTCGTGAACATTGAGGAAAAATAAACATGCTGGTTTCGTGCAGCATTAAACATGCGGTTTTGATTGTTCTATTCATATAGAACGAAGCGATGTCCTTTTAATACCCTACAACATGCAATTTGGGTTGAATTCATGTACTGTAATCTGACTCACAGCCTTCATGAGAAGGTACACAAGGACTACAACCATCTGAAGTTTAAACCCTGCACATGAGGTTTGTGCTACAAAATGTTGTACAAAGTTTTGGTTTTTATTGATCTACTTGGGAAAAAAGGCAAACTGTCGTGTATCAGGAAACATGGATTTTATTCGAATATACAAAAAGCTCACAAGAAACGAAGCACACATTGGTGCAATTTATTCAGTCATTTATATTTTGTTGATCCTCTCTTGTGGTAATATTTTGTAACCAGTATCCTGTGACTTGAATGTGTTGTGGCTTTTACTATCATACATTGGTTTGTTACATCGTCGCTGGTGAACGATGAGCAGTAGTACCAGTCGCAGCTTCTTAGCATAGTATAAATAATTTACCAGACTGAAACCATCTGGTCTTATTTCTTTGTTCTTTTATTCCGGCCGTGAGCCTCGCTGGAATTACACTCTGAGTGCTCACAATTTATCTGCAAGACAAAAGGTAATGTAATAATCAAGGATAAGACGTTCAGCCCCTTCTCGGAAAACCGCTGGTGTCACTAACAAGAACCCTTCTCTAGTCACCGAAGACTGACGCAATTCCTCCAAATCACATCAAGAGAGGAACGAGATCACAGCAAATGAACTCAAGTTATTGAGACCATAATAATAATTCTACCACCAGCACATCCTACTTTAATTTCCACCATCGCTGTCAGGAGTGGGAGAGAGACACTATTAAAGAAAGAGAGAGTTGGAGAGTGAAGAGAGTATTTGACGTCAACAAGTTGCTAAGTTAGTGATGCAATACTCTGAAGACGAATCAAATAAACAGCACACATAAATATAGAAATAATCATTTTGTAATTACACCAAACTATTTTTGTTCATACTTGTCAGTTATGAATAAAATACAAGTTTAATTCACGTTTCTTTTTCCTCCTCCATGGAATGTGTTTTTCACTGCGCTTGTTGCCATGCATTTTGGGATTGGGAAAGGCTTGCAATGGGCCCCAGAATTTGGCTACAGCTTTAATGAAGGAGTTCCAAGTTGCACGTTAAGCTTATTTGAAAGCATTTGAGGAAAAATAAGGTTTACTTGTCCCTAGTGTCAAAAATGCTGTTACAGTGAGGCTCTTACATAGTACAAAGATGCAGGGACGAAAGTACAATTTTCAGATAAATGTAATTTTAAAATATCATTTTTTTAGAAATAACGCACAAGTGGGGTCTTGCAATACCAGCTTGTAGGGATGCACGATAAATTATCGACCATATCGGTATAGGCCAATAAATGGTCATTTTTAATGTTATCGGTATCGGCGGATAATAAAATGTCGGCCGATATATTATAGCCGATAAATCCAAAATCATTTCGTCTGGTTAAACTTCTTCAGCTACACGCTGCTCAAAGTTAAAATACAGCACAGTACTGTCTTTAGGTCGTGATCATTCACTTACTGCTATTAGCAGAACATTGTTGATGTTGGTACAGTATGTAGATACAGTATTATGAATGGGTAAATTATAGGAACAAACGCAGTTTGTTTGAATCAGTCTGCTCTGAATGCTTTCTGTCTTGAGACCTGTTAGACATGTGGCTATTAAGAATATTTTTCTGGGTTGCTCTGGAAGTACATCTATAATTTGTTTATAAATAAAAAATATACCAGAAAAGTTTGAAGGTTAAAGAATCGTAAAGTAGGCTTGGTACATGATTTTAAGGGGAAAGAATGGAACTAATGGTAACCTTGTTTTCTGCAGTGAATGTTTTCAAATTAAAGCAGTTGTCCAGTTTTTGCCTTATGTCTCAGTCTTAGGGAATTTTATATTAATATTTAGATACTGTATATCGGCCAATATATCGGTTATCGGCTTTCAATGTTAAAGAAGTATCAGTTATCGGCCAAAATTTGCATATATGTGCATCCCTACCAGCTTGTATTTTGTTCAAATGTTGAAGGACTTCTCTATAATTTCACTTGAAGATAAATTGCACATTGTTACTTTAAAAACCATCAGTTGGGACGAAGGTAACACAGCAATACAAGCTAGATTTTTTGTGTTACTCTTGTTTTTATTAAATATAACTGACTATGATCTTGTTAATATGGAACTGCAAGCATATTTTGTCCTTTATCTTGGCAAAAAAAAAAAATATATTTAAAATTACATTTTCATTTTAAATTTCAGTTTTATCGAATGTTTCAAAAGTAAAAACTTTGAATTGTTTAGAAGTATTTTTGATTGGTAATGTCAATCCATTGTATGACTATTTTAACAGTATGAACAATATGACATTTAAATTAAATTAAATTAGCATAATATATCTTATTAATAATTTACTTATATAAGGAAAAAACTCTGACAAGTCAAACTTCAAGATGTGTTAGAGCACTAAATATCCTGTAGATTGATCATTACTGCAACACATAAAATGAAAAACACAACTTTATTACAACACAAGTCATTTTCTTTGTGCTCGAAAACTGCTTTCCGGACCTAACTGTAAAAAAATGATGACGAAATTGCGTGATGTTCGGCAGCTCCATCAAGTGTTGCGTGCTGAACATGCTGCCATAGCTTGGAATGCAAATGTAGTCAGGGCTCTGAGAAAATCTCTATGTTACTTTCATCCCCGTTACTTTCTTCCCAGTTCTCCCCTAGTACATAGTCACAAGACTTAAATATTACACATGTTGCACTGAGACTATGACGACAGAATGGCTTACTAGTCAGGTCTGCGTGAAGTTATATCCAATCTTTCAACTGTGTTGTCATGTTAAAGTAATAACGGTAAAGCCAGTAAACCCTGCTAACACGGAAAAAAGAGGTAATGTAACCACCTTGTTTACAAGCTGGAGCTGAATGGGAAGATCACCAAACACCGTCTCCTCCCTGCTTTTGCTTAAAAACCATTAGCATTTATTAAAAGTTGGGGTTAAGTAATTTTTTGGAACAGCCTTTGCAGTGGGAGGAACACATTTCCCAAGGTTTTGGAACAGAGCTTGTGTGTACATATGGAACCCAACAGCAGCAGATGGCACAGCGAGTCTGAACCGACTAACCACATTAGGGCTTTTCCCAAATAATGCAAACCACATATCGACCTAAAAGTAGCCGCCTTGTAATCACATTAGAGCCTCCGAGGGATCGAAACATCCAAGAGGATACGGGTCAAAAATGATAAAGGTTCGTTTGACCCTTAGTGTGAAAATGTCTCCATTATCTGCCCATTATCGCCATTTTACAAGAAGTGTTGAGAACAGTTGAGAGACTAATGCAGTTTATGTCTTCGTGACTTACCGTAACATTTTTATGACATACTGTAAAAAATAAAATGTTCATAGAAATGAAGACAACAGTTTGCAACTGTGTCATGAACGAAAAGTTAAAGAAGAATAAGCAACTCAATTATTATTATTTATTTCATAAGGATCATTTTTCACAGAGCGTGTTGACACGTGTGCCAGTCCCACAGCACAGACTCGCCGCCGTGTAATATCTTCTCCCTTTGTACCCAACTTTGAGTGAACCGTCACACTCATAAATTGAAGACGGATCACTCAGTGATGGGTTTTGTGACTGGCTGAGATGACTTGCGTGGATTACAGCAGTTCTGCTCTCTTCATCCTCTCTTGATTGCCTCCTTTGAGCTATTTGCAAAACGTCTCGCCGTTGGTCCTCAATCATCCTTTTGTTTTGTCTCCTTGTTCCTTTTTGTCTTGCGCAGGATGATTTATAGATAGTGTCCATTATCACTCACTGCTGTAACTATTCCCTGCCTCTTATCAGGAACTAAGCCTTCAAACTTCATGTCTGAAAGAAGTTTGCCTGAGAACTTCATGAGTGTCACCCATAATTTTTTTCTCCTTGTGCGTTGTGTTTTGAGAGAATGTCATTATACTGTTAAAAGAAGAGCTTTGTTCACTTCAAGTTTAAACTATACCTGGAGAGAGATTCTGTCAGCATTTATATTTATCTCAAAGGCATATTGAATCCCAAGAAACACAAACTGATCAAATGTAGACTGCACTATTGGTCGCTTAAAAGCGCGTGGGGAATGAATAAAAGCAACATAAATTGTTTAAAAGTCTGACTTCTAACCATAAACAGTCGTCTGGCTCTCACTACAAACCTGCCTGACTTTGGTCTGGAATCAAGAGGCAAAAAATTGGAATCCAAGAAATGAAAGAACAGGATATGATGTAGAGATTACCAGTGGGACCGATACACATACTGTAGGTGGATCAAGTCACGGTTTAATAAACCGATCTGCAGAGTAAGATGAATGTATAAGGAAAACCACTGCTTCGGTGACCTTTAGCAAGGGGTCACCACTACACATTTCCTTTCATTATGAATTGGCCTTTTAGGAGCACAGAGCTACCTTTCCATGTGAAGCGATTATTAAGACCATTATTGCATTTTTCCACTTCAGTGTTATTCTGAAGTGCAGCTGGTTTCGTGTCAGTAAGTCTGATATCTTTTTTCAGGTAGGAAAAGTTGCGATATTAGACGAACGTTTGACCTTTTAGTGTAAGAAATTTTCCTGCTGAATTTTCAACCTTACTTGCCCTTGTTCAGTCGGACATTTAAATTATTTAAAGAATAGCCTTTGTGTGATGGGTGAAAAGGACAATGCACTGCTCTTCTTGAAACCCAATATTTCTTAATCATTTTATGAAAAGTCCATTTCCAAACTGCCTTATAGCTGTACATTTTAAAGATAATTCAAATGTGTTCGTTGTGAATCAAGAAGCACTTTCCGTACCAACAAACAAAATGTTGACATTCCTAATATAGCAAAAATGTGATTACAGTGTGACCCAACAAAACATCAGTGCTTTTTTGCTGATCACCGGTTTCTATGTATGTTGTAGTGGCTTATCTGCCATTTACTCACCATCAACACCCAGATGGTGTGAGAAATTTCCATTATTCTACGTACATTTCCCGTAGCTGCAAAAGAGTGGATACAAGGAGAAGAGACGTGTCTTGTGGACTTCACCAGTTTGATGACTACAACTTTCGTACTGATCTTTTTAATAGAACATGAAAGTCTAAGGAAAAGCTTCAACATTTCTTGAGAAATGAAGCCGCTTTTTTCTATCTCTTTCTCCAAAGCGTCAAATAGTGTTTCTGGAAACTTTATTTCAGTCAATGTTTGTCAGAAGCTGGCTCCATCTTTCATGTCTGCCATAACCCTTAGTACCGCAGTAGAAGGTGGGTCTGGGAGTCCCTGTCTTGCACTCTCTCTTTCTTTCTTCTCCCACGCACGGTGGGTAGCAGAAGCAGGCGCCTACAAAATGAGCATTTATGACAGAGATTAATGTGTGTGCAGGGGGGAAAAGAGCAGAGCAAAGAGAATACACAACGGCAAATCCATTACTCTCCTTTTGATAACCCGCTCGCTCTTCTCTCTCTTTCTGTCTCGCACTTCTTTTAGTGTATAGGGTGGTTATGGAGGTGGGGACAATGTTGCTGTGGATGATAGCACTCCCACATCGTATCACAGACCTAATTGGATCTGAAAGTCCTTCCCTTTCCCTTCTCACTTCTGTACTGTTGTGAGCAATAAACACTGGACTGACTATTGAAATACAGTAGGTTACTGCAATTTATATTATACCTAATGGAATAACAAATACATTAAAAGGGGTCATATGACGGGGGCTAAAACTAATATTATCGTTTGTTTTAGATGTAATGTAATGTGAATACACGATTTAAGCTTAAAAAACGCTGTATTTTCCATACCGTGCGTGTTTGTATCTTCTCTTTGCCCCGCCTCTCTGAAACGCTCAGATTTTTAAAAAAAAAAAGCTTCTGAAAAGCGAGGTGTGCTATGATTGGCCAGTTAACCAGTGCGTAGTGATTGGTCGAATACTGCAAGCGTGTGACGGAAATGTAACGCATCTGACCATATTTGGAACATCAGGTTCCAAAGCAATTGTACAGACAGGTGCGCCCACCTTACTTGCGTATACATTTGTCTTAGTCAAATCATACCACGAACTGACGTAGATTTGTGGGGGTGTGGTTACACGAGGTGTTTCAGGCAGGTCTGGGTGAGCATTCGCTTTTAGATAGAATGCATCTTTTGTACCGACACTTTAATTTTTGCAATTTTACGTGTCTAATACATGCATGGGCAACTTAGAAGACACCAAAGACACAGAAAAACACGTATTCGCGCCATATGACCCATTAAAATGTCAATACATTTGCAAGCACTTCTACTGCAAGCACATCTGATGTTAAATATGATTATGCAAAAATCTGGGCCCGTATTCATGAAAAATCTTGGCGCAATGAGTTGCTCCTAGTAACAAAATTCTAAGAAAATTCTTAGAAATGTGGGCGTTTCCCCTTAGAATTGCAGAAAAGATCCTATTAAAGAAAAAAGTCATTCATAAAGCATCTTAACCCTTAAAAGAGCTATAAGGTCCGAGGAGGACTTTTAAGAGACTTAAGAGTTTCTTTAGCAGCAGAGAAATGGACGAAACACAAAAAGTGAGAAGAAATGTGTTACAATGCATGACAATTTCCATATTACTTTTAAGGTTTATCAGATTTTTTTTTTATTGCTTTGTGTATGTGTGTTCAACTTTAATTATCTGGGTTTTGGTTTTCTTGTACAGCTGCTTTGATGCAATGCAAATTGTAAAAGCTCTATAAAATAAAATAAAATGACATTGAATTGAATTGAATGACAGTGAGTTAATAAGACACAACACATAATATGTTTGTAACTGATCGTATTAGAGACACGCTAACATCTCCAAAACAGCGCAGAAATGCCATAGTGCCAGAAATAGAAGAAATCACTACCTGAACATATTTAGCAGCTCTGCAGAAGAGATGATTTGGTTCTGTCGCAACATTCTATAGTGATCACACAAACAACTACAACACTTAGAGAAACGTATTGTGTCACTGTTCATTTTCTATCACATACGTACATTAACAGCGTGGTAAATAAAAAAATAAAGAAAGAATATGTATATATAGTGCGTGTGTGTGTGCGTGAGTACGGTGAAACCGGAAAAGACATGTGCAATTTCAAACTAATGACCCTATACTTAAAATAGCTCTTTTTTCCTTCTTGGTCAGCCAACCAATCACAGTCTTTTAAAGACTGTGTCATACATAGCAACGGGGTCAGCCCCGCTTCTTACTTAAGCTCCTCACTTAAATAAAAGTTTAGGTCTTTTCCTTGCTCAGAGTTCCTCTCAGATTGGTTCTGAATCGATTTTAAGCTAAGACTCCTATGTAGAAGTTTTTAAGCTAAATTAAGAGCTTTCTTAGAGGATTTTTAGAAGCTTTAAGAATGTGGGCCCTGGTTTGTATCTCTCGCCTTCCTAGCTCTCAAAACTTTCTCTCTTCTCTAATAGTCTCCCAAAGCTTCTCAAAGTTGTCAAAAATCATTCTTGAAGTAACGTTAAAATAGCATTTTATCAACATTATATGAAATTGCTACATATTTTCTAAATGTTATAAAAACGTTGGTATAAAACGTTTTTCTGGTTATCAATAGATTATTTGAAACATAAAAAATGTAATGGGTATGTTAACAAACATTTTCAAACATAATTTTGTTGTAGGCTGCTGTCATTGCACATTACTCTTTGAATTCATCATGTGAAGGGTACACACCCGATTCTGCCCTCGAGGAATACAAAAACGACAGAAGTTTTACATAAAAACATTTGTCGTAAGATGTTATTTTATATCTTCTGTTTTGTTTTAGTGGGACAAATCAATTTAAGATTTCCAAGTCATAATGAACTATTTTTAGCAGAGGAACAGATGGTATTTGTGTAACTGCAGTCGAAGCTGTAGTTCACTTCAGATGCTTGTTCTGCCAAATAAAGTTTATATTTTCTATGTTTTTTTTGTTTTATTTCACACCCCTACTATTATCATGTAATACAGTAAGTATCATAAGACCACATACGTTTATAGAAGAAGCACTTCCGTTTCCTTTTTTTTCTGTTATTAGTATTTTTAAAATCTTGCATATATAACTAAATCTTCAATATATTTGTTTAACATTTTAAATCGGTTAAAATTATTCTGTTGGTTGTATTTTGTTCAAACGTTTGTGTAGTGAAACAGAAAGTTCTTCTGGATCAACGTTAAACCAGCATTGTTTACGTCATCCGAAGTGGTCTATAAGATTCTGTATATAAAAATGCAATAGTTTTATAGTTAGCATATCACTGACATTCACAAACAGCCTTTCTGCACCCTCACAACCCCAGACCACCCGAGCCACACACACAAACTTAATGGTGCCCAATCATTTAATATCATCAGCAAGAGGATGATGAAAGACACAAAGAGAAATAAAGATAGGGAGAGAAAGAGGAAGATGATGTTTGGTTGTTGCGGTGCAAGTGGCTTGTCAAGAGCTGAGAGATTATTCTTATTTTGTTGAGGGAATGGGAACGGATGCAGGAAATTCCACAAAACTGAGGCTAGTAAATGAGAGATCAAGAGAAGTTAGGAAATGTTTCTAAATAAAAAAATAATTTTGGGAGCTTAAACTGTAGTTTCATGAGTCTAAAATCAAATGAATTTACAGTTTTGTACGTACATAAAGTAACCTGCAATTGTATGCTTCTGAGAGAAATGGTGAAAGAGACAAACAACTTATGGATTGCAGCTTTGGAGGCAGGGTAGCCAATTCTTTCAGACAATCTTCCATCATCATCACGTTCTTGTGTTTTGGAGGAGTGTTGTTTAAAGAGTGCGCTGAAGGAAAGGAGGGATTTTATGCTAAATTGTTAGCCTCTCTGAAAACACACCTTTTCTTTAAAGTCCCGTGAACCAGAAGTTGAGATCGTTTTTAGTTATGTATTCTGACACATATCTGAGTGAAAAGGATTTTCAAAGGAGAAAATGAGTGGGCGTGGCTTGCGTTTTTCACTGCGAATTGATTGGATGTGTACAGCTGGTGCATTGATTTTGAAATGAAGCTGGCAGCAGACTGACATTTGAAGGGGAGGAGTTAACGGATGCTCCAGGCCAAGCCATCTATCTTACGTCATTTCAGATGTATAGTCATTTAAGTGCATTTTCAGATTTTAACTGAAGATTATGAGGGTTAATGAATAAAAAATAAAAAAGACCCACATTGATAAGCTATTTACTATAAACGCTGCAATATTTCATGAAAATATAAGAATTGTCAATTTCACTGGGAGTTTAAATGATGTAATAAAAGCTAACCCAAAATACATTTCTCAGTTTCTTAAACCAATTTTACATTCAAATAGGCAAAAGAAAGCAATCCGGTTAGATTCACTTACAAGGGCCCTGCGTGTCGGTGGACAAAGTGCCTCTTAAAATATGGCCAAAAGCCAATAAAGGACATATTGTTACATATTATGTGCAGTTAGACTAGAAACACTGCTGAAATTCCTTACTGTAAGCACAGTGTCAGAATCAAATTAAATCAGTGAGCTGGCCAACCCCATACTGTGGTACTGTACTAGCTGACTTAGCCTTTCTGTTGCTAATAGTAACAGTGAATTCAACAGTATTCCTAAAGCTTCTCTTGAATTTGACACTTACGTAGGCCTTTGTACACAATTACTGCAAGACTGTACAGTGTTAGCCATTTGTGAAATGGGTACAACTGCACAGTTTTGTTATTAATAATTGAACACAACCAACAATGTTCAGCATGACCTTACTAAATGAATAAATATATGCTAACCTACATGTGTTATCTTCTCCTAATTGCTTGTTTATTTGTTTGTTTTTGGGTCACTGTTCTTTTATGTTTAGTTTTTCCACACCGCGACAATCATTTCTTTCTTACATCTGTATGTGTCAAGAATTTCAAAGTTTGAAGCTGGTCAGAGAAGTAACAGCGGCAGACCTCTGTTTTGTTTCCTCTATCTGATAACTTCCTCTTTTCATTTATGGCTGGGGAGCAGAACTTCCCACAGTAACGCTCAAAGAGTGTAGCTACACACTTTATATAAACAACAAAAAAATTGTGGGGTACAGATAAATAACTACAGTAGCCTGCAGGAATACTTTCAAGTGTGTACAATTCCAAGGCAATGCCTTATAAGCCTAAATAATGAGTAGAAAACTCAAGTTTAGCTCCAAGTATTAGTATCGGTTTAAGTCCATTAAAGGAAAGGCACTGATGTATATTCAGCGCACAGTGTTATGCATTTTAATGACAAAACAATCTTATATTTCAGTAGGCTTTATTAAAATGTGCTTCCAAGGGGCATTTTAAAATATGAACTGTTTCATAAAAGTATCGTCTAGACTTCTGTAATGGTGGCACCAGAATCTGGATGCTGGTTATTCCTTAGAGAAAATGTTTGCAAGATGTAAACAAAACAGGTCCAGAAACACTTCCTGTTATAGTTTTTAACACTATGCAAATGTTAGAACAAAATACAACCAATATAATATTTAGGACTGAATTGAAATGTTAAAGAAACGCCTTTAAGGCTTGTATCTTAAAGGGAAAACAGAGCTAGGAAATGCTTTAAAATTATCTATAAGATTTCACAGGTTATTCATAAATGTAATGCATAAAAACATTGTTTTATCCATCCATCTTTTTGAAACTTGACTTCGAACCATCTTCCAGCTCCCTAAAGACAACCATCAACGTCTGTATGCATACATATTCTTTGTTAAAAGTTGAATTGTTCTGCTGTGGGTGGCTGTACGCCTTGAACATGCACTTTTAAAGACATCTTTCAAAAACAAAAAGTAGAGAGTGTGTGTCCATGACAACAATGATGTGAGCCCATTTCTTGTCAGAAACGTACAAAGAAAGCACAAATGGCAGTGACAGAGATGAAGGCTCTCCAGAAGGTAATGACTGTTTATGTTTAACAGGAAGCCAACATAAGACCATCTGAATGATTTTTTGAAGGCCAGAGACACAGGCGATCCTGTATGTCTTTCATCTTAACAATCTGAAAAACTGCTAATATATCAGCTGTTAGCAAAATGGTTATCTGTGTCTAACATCTGTGAAGTCTCTGTAGGTTTGGTTGAGTAAAGCTATTAAAAGTTATTTTAAGCCGGCTTCATTAAGTAACTCTCATTCCTAAAAATAGAAAATAAAATGTAGAATCAGAATGTCAGAAAGTCAAATGAATCTGCTTATCCAGTCTTAATAAAAATATTAGAGAGATAGATGGTGACTGTAATGGTGAACTCTTTTGCTTGATGAAAAATCTAAATTAGGCACATGCTTAACAAGCTGAAACTCAACCTATTACCCCCAGGACTGGAACCTGAGACTTAAAAATAGCTGACGGTAAGACCCTTCCACGTAATTCTTGTTGTATAATGTTAGCTTCTCTGCAATCGCCATGTTGCTTAAAGTAGGACAAGAGATCTGGACAAAGCATTTCTAAAAACAAAATCATTTTCAAGCGATAATGGTTAACAGCCGTAAAATGAGATCCTGATATTTAGTCAGAATGTGACTGAGAGGTAAACTGAGAAATGTTTGCTCCAACGGCAAAACAGCTGGAGAGTTTCCGGGCTTGAATAAAAACACAGGCAGCTTAAACCGGTATAGATAGTGTCTTAAGGCTAGGGATGGGTATCGTTAAGATTTTAACGGTACTACTACTCTTATCGATACTGCTTATCGGTCCGGTACTTTAACGGTTTTCCTATCGGTGCTTTTGGATATATTTTTTTAGAAAATATAGTATTTATGAATAGAATAACACCGTTTTATTTTCTGCAATGTAAAATCAAACCAGCAGTATCAAAAGTGGGTTGGTTCCTCATAGCTACCTGCAACGAATATTTTTTATATTTAAATGTGTATTTTAATGGACAGATTTTTATGTTTGTCCTATGTATGTAAGTAAAGAGACAAATTATTAAACTCTCGGTGTTATCAAATAGGCCTATTGTTTGGGCTGATTTATTTATCATTACATAAACGAGTAGAAAATGTGATGTCACATCATTTAATCCAATTGAAATTAGACCCTCGCGAATAGATATAGTTGCGCGCATGTCTCATCTGTTAGAAGACGCGCGCATGGAGACTCGCGAGCATGACTCTGCTTGAGAGAGACAAGCCGTGCGTGTTTGTGATGTTAAAACAGCTCATCCGTTTAGTTTTGGGGACGCGCTGTTTTGGTAACGCGAAACGGAGACTGACAAGAGTTTCAAAAGCATCCAAACACAGGCTGCGCGCGCTCGGGAAATGTAAACAGCTCATCTGTTTAGTTTGAGCGACGCCATGTTTGGGTAGACGCGCTGCGGGGAGCAGTCTGCGCGTGTCGCGTGCTTCTCCGGTACCGAAAGCAGAACCGATAAGGGCGGAGCTTATCGATACTCCGGTCTTTCATAATTTAGCACCGAGTATCTTTTAGTACCGGGTTTCGGTACCCATCCCTACTTAAGGCCCCCTCTGTACTATTTGTCTCAGCGTATGCTGAATGGTTGATGTTTCTAATCTTTCCCGGAGCGATATAACACTGCAAAATGTGTGATATAACACTGTGTGTGTGCAACAACAGTCTATAGCCATCGATATTGTTTATGTTCATGACTTTGCACTGACAAATGTACATTTCTGATGAGCTCAAATTGCATGTTTTGTATTCAGCATAGTGCGTGTTAGATAAACACATGAAATATTCTGTATGCGTGCAAGCATATCTTGATAGCTAAGTAATTATGTACTTGTTTGTGTCTGAGTGGATGTGTTTAATCAGTATTATCAAAGAGAGAGAGGGAAAGAAATCGGGGTGCAAGGCTCAGAGGATTCTCTAGGACTGCCACCAGGCTTGGCTTTCTATGAAAGGCAATTTTGCAGCAGATGATTCAAACTCCGATAGCTGTTTATTATCTGGACAGCGGCAAAATCTGGGGGAAAGAACGGGGTGTTGGGCGGGGGGTCCAAGGAGAGGGGAAAGAAAGCGACTGAGAAAAGAGGAGCAGAGATGTTCCACCCAAATGGCTTGCTTATTTGGAATAACCAGAATCTTGGTGTTTCATAGACAGATCTTTGACTTATGGCATCATTTCTGCAACTTATTCCGGCCACTTAGACATGAAGAGTGAAGTAACCCTCCGTAGTTTATTTATCTGTAATAGAATATAACAAAAAACAGTGTGTGAAATATGAATTAAAATATTTCACGCCATACAGAAATCCTTAAAACATTCATTTCGATGAGGATTTCTGTAAAATGTTTATCTTATCAAAAACACTTATTTTATCAGCCTGGTAGTTTGTACACACAACTTTGTTTCTTTATGAATTAAAAAATCAAAGGTCAGCCAATCAGATTAGAGCTTGCCAGATCAAGAAGCTACAGCACTTAACCCCTGGTTTACCATTCAATAAACTTACTTGAAGTCATTTATATTACACCTATGTAGATAAAAAACACCTGCCAACCATCCTGTGAAAAAGAATGCTCATATGACCCTATTGTTGCAAATTCTCAAAAGCGTAATTTCTGTTTTGCCACTTGGCATCACACATATATCTCCGGTGTTGTTCCAGCTTTTACTGTTCAGCGTGGAAGCTTTTATTGAGCCCATTAATCATACACTTCTGTTTATTCGTTTTTATAGCTTGTCTATAACACTTAAAACTCAGGGTCAGCCTAAAAGGAGACTATTAAAAGTCTATCAGCGCTATTTACAGTTTCTCCAAACACAGCTTAGCAGTAGGTCATGTGGAAATCTTAAAACTTTATGACAGAGACCTTGTAAAAGATAACTCGGAAGTCGACAGATGTCGTAAAACTTTAGAAGTCATATGTGTTCTTGTCATTATGTTTATCACAAAACAAATGCATCTTAATAAACATTAATACTTCACCCAAAAATGAAAAAAGCTGTCATGATTTACCCACCTCAAGTTGTTCCAAACCTGTTTAAATGTCTTGGATCTGTTGAACACAAATAAAGATATTTGGAAGAATGTCAGCAACTGGGCTTCTGGTGCATCATTGACCAGTATGACTACAACAGGAAAAATAATTGTATTTTTTTCTGTTTATCACAAAAGAAGATTTTGAGGAATATAGGAAAGCAAAAAGTTCTGGGGCACCTTTTTCTCCATTTGAATTTGTTCTACTATGGTAGTGAATGATGTCCCAGAACTGTAAGTTGCTTACATTCGTTCAGATATCTTTCTTTGTGTTCAATTGAACAATAAAACAATTATAGACGTTTGGAACTACTTGAGGGTGAGTAAATGATGACAGAACTTTCATTTTTGGGCGTACTATCCTTTTAAGGCAAAACCATCATCACTTATAGTAAAATGACAGTTTAATGTATTTATGAAGCCACAATCTCACCAGTCGCCTTTTATGTGCTTAAATGAAGTCGTCTTTCTGTTCTTTATTTCCATACAAATAAGGCTTATTAAACTTTAAACCTAATTCCCCAAACTTAACTCTGTTTGCTTAGAGCCATTAACATTTCTCTATTACCACCGGTGGAAAGCAGGTGGTAAACGTAATTTTATGAGAGATGTTTGTTCACATTTTCTATTAATCATGACAGCAATAATTGCTCAAATGATGGAGAACATTATAACGGCGCATATATCCTGATGGACGATGCAGTCGGGTGTACTTTCAGCATTTTAAGGTATCTAGAAAACGGTGGTGAAGGAATGCAGTACAATCCCAGCATCATATTAGATTGCAGAAGTCTTCTGCATCTTCCACAACCCAGTTCTCTTTGTTACCTCATTTGCATAATTCCTTTAGTGAATCAGCACTTGTTGAGAACAGATTTCGTTTATCTTTGGTCCTACTTAGGCATGCCTCGCATTAACTGCATATTCATAATTCATGTTCTACCTCCAAACTTATGCGTTTGGCTGCCTCTGTCAAATGTAGATGATTAGCATAGATATAGTCTCGCTGTGCAGTGTGCATTACTCAAATATCGTAGGATATTATCCATGTGAGGGGTCTCATGTGCCAAACACACATGGTATAAGGCTCGATCTTCACATATTTCATTATTTCTTGGGTCTCTGCCATATATAGGGGGAAATACACTCATTACGTTTTATACAGCAATGACACCTACACGCTTAGATGCACACTTGCCCTGGTCACAGCTTCATTATGGCTCTTTTTTGCATTTTTATCATTCTGCATGAATTCTTCATGAATGTTCTGCACTGGGAGGAACTCCTTAAAAAGACCAAGAGAAAACGTGCCAGCTCAGGGAACGGTTCTGTTCTGGATGTCACTGGTTCAAACTATCACAGATGCAAGCACACGAGAAAAGTCCAGGTCTATTCCCAAGGCTACTTCTGTGAGTTAATATTCTGCACAAACTGAACATAAGACAAATGCATGTGTGCATACATAAACATCTAATTGGCTTTACCTACTTGTTATTCAGTTCCATAGCTTGTTAACATTATTGTATATATATATATATATATATATATACGTGTATAAAAAAATGAAGAGACCATTTCCAAATTATGTTTAGTTTTTCTGAATTTACTATTTATAAGCATATTGTATGTTTAGGTAAAATTTATTTTTTTTGTTTTGTTTCATTCTGTGAACTGCTAACAATATTTCTGCCAAATTTCGAATATAAATATTGTTTCTCCAAAAAATGAAAACTGGAGAAATAGGTCAAAATAACTGCAGAGATGCACTGTATTTTTTCAGACCTCACATACTGCAAAGAAAAAAAGTTCATATTCACTTTTAAGCAATACAACAGTAAGTACATGTAGTTAGGGAAATATCATTACTTTTTTGTGATGACCTCAATTTTTGAATAGGCCTTTATGATGAATGGAATGGAATGGAATAGAATTATTCAAATTTTGTTCTATATACTAAATGGACAAACGTCCCTATGCATATATTTGAAATTAATTCATTTTCATATCATATAAAATATTATAACTGTAACTAATGACACTTTTGCTCTACCATCATTTTACAATTTTTTCACTGTGCATTATACTGCAGCACACATAGTAGACATAATGTAAATGTATATGCGCACAAAAACATGCAAATTCACACCACCTCAAACCATCTCAGCTACTCAATAAACTCTCTTCAGTGCTCCGGCTTCAATTTGCAACCACTGAAGTGGCTAAAACACTACATCAACAGCATCAGCTGCATAACACAATTTGCTTAATAGGCAAACAGGTACAGGCAACGACATTTAGCATTACCGACAGGCCTGAGGTCCGTCTACTGCACGCACGTATAGTAGCCCCAATGACTGACAATATAGGCGAGAGAATAAATCAATACAACCTCCCTCATGTCCTCATTACAGCACAGCTCTGTGTTACTCAAGGCGACAGGCTTCTGAAATTTTAAATAGCCATGAACAAGGAGCAATGCAGGAGCTCTGCCAAAACACAGAGGATGTGTTGATGGTAAAGCCACCTATCCGAACGCACGCACACCTTTCTCACACCCGAACCATAAAAAGTGTGTGAGGTTGCTGGGGAAGCGTTCGTCTTATGAGTCACAGAAGCAGGGTTTCTGGTGTGGGGAATGGAATAAGGATTTAATGGGACTAATATGTATTATTGAAAGCTGAGATGTATGTAAATGTGGATTAACTATGGAAATCACGATCTTCACGGGAGACCCTTGAGTATGCTTCATACTCCATCCAAGCCCTGTATCTGCTCCTACAAATCTTACTTTCTGATTCTCTACCTGATATTGCAGAGACGGCTCTTTTAAAAAGATCTTCTGTCAAAAGACCTTCCAAAAATCGTACTTTCTTATTCTCTAAATGATATTGCAGAGACTGCTCTTTTAAAAAGATCTTCTGTCAAAAGAGCTTCGGAAAAAAATACATGCTGGACCTTTAACATTAAAATAGCTGCAAATGAAACGAGTGATTGACATAGTAAATATGTATAGCCTGACCCAAAGCAATATTTGTAAACTGAATTTATACCTAAAATATATTACAAAACACAGCAATATCTGCAAACAAAGTATGCCAGAGCTGATTTCTTAGAGCCATTGTTGTAATTAGTTGCAACCATCTGGCCTCAAGGTCAAATTTAGTGGATGTAAGCTGTCTGTTTCCCTCAAGTTCACATCAGTGTACTTGCAAAGTAAACACATGTATAGTTCATCACATTATCTTAATGTTACAATAATGTTAATCAACCACTAAGTGTGCCTATTAGGACCATTTTTATATTTAAAAAAACTCTAGCATTCTTATCATACCTGTTATGTCATGCACTGATTTGGATGGGAATAAGAGCTCTGTGTTTATTACACATGTGGGGGTGTCTTTTTGCATCTTGGCATTGCTTAACTGCACACAAAAGTGACTTAAAAAATAATAGCTTGTTAAGAGTGTACATTGAATTATATTATATTATATTATATTAAGGGGGCATCTCCTCAGATATTTACAATGACGAATAAGCCAAATCACTTCCACCAAATCCACAAGGCAAATTATTAAAAGCTTAAAAGGATTAAATCACGAAGTACATCTGGGAAACATTTTTTTTAATCTTCGTAAAATAAGTCCTGGCTTCAGACTCTAAAAAAGTATTTTCTCTAGCCCCCCCAAAAAATACACTCCAAAAAACAACTAGTGGGATTAACTTAATTTTTTTGTGCTTATTTGCGCACAGTTTTTTTTTTTAAGGGGTGGTGCAACAGTGTTTCATGCATTCTGACTTCTTTACAGTGTTGAACGTGCTGGCTTCTCATGCTTGACATTGTCAACTTGTCATAAACGAGTTGGACGTATGACGTAGTATTTCTGTGCTCGATACACTCCCCCAGCGTTCGTATAGGTTTCGGAAAGTTTTTTTCAAACATGATGTTCCCTTTCGTAACAACTTTTCTTAGTGCCTTATTGGACAATTCTCTGGAAAACCATGCCCACACGTAAACCCGCAAGGGCAAGATGAAAGAGCATGCCCACGCGTCAAACAGCTGGAGCAAGAGAGCACTGCGTTCGCGAAGTTCAGCTGTGTTTGTTTGTTCACTGCATTTCGGTGAGGAATGTAATATAAACGCTAGATAAAACGCTGGATTTGGAGATCGTTTGAAAGTGATAGATGGAGCGGTCCCAGCACTAAAAGATGCCGGTCATGAACCGCACGCAGTAAGTAAAACTGAGTCATATGTCTGTGTTTTGTTGGCCATCGGCACGTAGGTGCATAATGTAAACCACATAAACTTATAGTGAATCAACAGCTATGCAGGGTTAATGCGATGATGTATTGTGTGCTCATGCTGTTGTCCCGCCCCCCTGAACGGATTCAGGGATCGCCTGTTTTCAGAAATAATCGTACAGCTGTATCTGTCTTTTATAAATGAGATCAAACTAAAGACTCTTCAAGATACGATGTATGCAATACTACTCTATATGTACTCAAGATGAATATGAGATTGGCAATTCTGGGAGTGTCACGTCCGCTTTTAAGTAAAATTTTACTTTAAAAACAGTGTGCAAAAACTTGCACAAATAACATAAAAAAATGTAGTAAATCCTATAGTTGTTTTTACAGTGCATTTTGTTTAAAAAATGTAAATGAATGATCTTGAACTTCCCATTAAATCTCATAGTTTTCTAGGAAAAACAATGAAGATATTAAAGATACTGTATCTCATTTGGAAAAAAAACTCCTTACAATCTTTCTCATTCCCCTTATATTTCACTTCCCCCTTTTCCTCTTATTTCCTTCCACTGTTTTCCTCCTTTCTCTCCTCCCAGCGTCTCTTCTATTCAGGTGCCGATGGATGTTATCATTTCATTTCCTGCCCGCTTTCCCCCGGGGGCAGCTCAGGGAGAATCTGCTGGAAACAAGCGGGAAGGAGCCAGGGCTCAATTATTCTCAGAAAACGGGGATGAGGAGTCTTGGGCCTCTTTCTCTCTGTCATTTGTTGGAGCGGGATAACAAGTCAGTGATTAAGATCAGGCCCAGTCCAACAAATAAGGCTGGGACTATAGGCTCTGTGTTTAAGGGTTTTGCCAAAGGCCATATGTGAAACGGACCGAAGTTATCAGTTAGCTGTCGCGGTGGATGTGTATCTGGCTCGTGAGTTTGAGGCTTGGGTTTTTTTGTACACAAGGCAAGGTCTGGCTCCATATGAAGAGCCTGGGGATGATCTCAAACAGATGGAAGAGAATAAGGAAAGGCTGCTTGGGATGTGTTGGTTTGAGTTTAGATGGAGATATAAATATTGGTTTAAGTGTCTTAAGTTGTTTATTTAGCATGTGCTAATATTATCGCATGTATAATTAATTAATTTCCTTTTAGTTGCACATATAAAGTGTGGATCTTAGCAATTAAAATGTCCTACCATCTCAGCTTTGCATAAAGGCAAATAAGCTGTTTTGATTTTTGCAGTTTTTATGTTAATGGTACAGAAATCAGACTTCATCTTTAGGGTCCATGTGGTTATATTTTATTTAAAACAGAGAAAACGAGAATAGCTATTAAATTAAGATTAGCTATTAAATAACACAATTCCACGTTGAGAAATGCGATGGGCCATTTACAGTTCAATGGAACTCAATAATAAGCGACTCTTAAAGAAACTCTTCATTGTTTTGTCCCACTTTACAAACTACAGTCGCAGAAAAATTTAAGAGATTAATCTAGTTTTACTTTAATCCGCATTTATACAGGTATTGTGGCAAAATGTGTGAAATGAATTTCAACAGAAACAAACTTTAAAGCGTCCCTAACACAGAGGGTTTCTGCCAATCTCATATTAATCTTGAGTATCTATAGAGTAGTATTGCATACTTCGTATCTTCGAAGAGTATTTAGTTTGATCACATTTATAAACGATAGACACAGCTTTACAATTGTTTCCGAAAACATACGACGTGCGGGGGGGAGGGGTAGGCTGAACCAAAGCACGTGCATCAGTTTCACTCACCGCATGCGGTTCATGTCCGGCATCTTTTAGCGCTGGGACGGCTCCATATATCAGTTTCAAACGATCTCCAAATCCAGCGTCATATCCACAGTTTATATTACATTCATCACCCAAATGTAGTGACCAAACAAACACCTGAACTTCACGAACGTATGCTCTCTCTCTCTCCTGCACACAAGTGAAAGTGACGTCTGCGCATGCTTCTTCTCATGCTCTCTTTGCGGCCGCGTGCTTTTCCGGGATAATTGTCCAATAAGGGTCTAAGAAAAAATTGTTACGAAACCTGTACGATACCTGTACCTGTACGATCGCTGGGGGTGTGTATCGAGCACAGAAATACTACGTAATGCGTCCAATTCGTTTTTTGACAAGTTGACCATATTAAGCATGAGAAGCTGCTTAACATTGTTAAGAAGTCCGAATGCAGGAAACACCGTTGCAGGGGCCGCTTTAAGACTGATAAAGTCACCCTACAGCTATGTGAAAGACGCAGATTCAAAGATGCATAAAAGTTGTAAAAAACAATCCAACAAATATTCAATATTGAACAGATCCTAAAATACACATAAAAACATTTGTGTTGTTTAAACACAAACATGAACTTTATTGCAGAACTCAAGATCTAAATATGAGAAATGTATCCATTATAGTTCAAAGAATGAAACAAAATGAGGATTTTACATAAACACGTACCAATAGTAAATTAGTAAATTCAGAATTTTGGAGTGGTCTCTTAATGTACATTTACAACGGCAATTTATCTGGAAAAATAACTTCAGAGAAAGAATTAACAATAACAATAATATCACATATCTATAGTCAGGTCTTTTTAAAAGTATTATTCAAATTCGTCTCTGTTTCGACCTCTCAGTGATACATGGTCAATGATTTTGACCACATTCAAAATACAAGCGTGTAGGGAGAGAGAGAGAAAGAGAGAGAGAGAGAGAGAGAGAGAGAGAGAGAGAGGTTGTATTGTGGCTTTTTAGGTGTTCAATTATTTACAATATAAAGATATGTAGAATGAACAAGATAGGCCAAATGATCATCATGGTATTTAATATCACGGTTATTGTCAATACTGCTATGCTGTTGACACATACCAGATATAGATCCACATATCTCTGGGTTAAGGTGACATATACAGCACAGTATCAATCCAGATGCATCACTTTACTGTGCAGAATGCAAAACGTCCTCTGTTCAGTCACAGAGCGTTAAATCTTCATTTGGCATTTCAGTGCTGTTGGGTTTGGCTGTGGGAGCCGACTGCACACGGGCAACAGGTGTGAACTGACACCTGCTCTGTGTTTTTGAGGACGAACCACAGCAGGAAGGATGTGTGAAAGACTTGCATTCTCCTTCATTACTCCTTAAAAATATTTCCTCACTTTTATTATTTCCCAGGCACTACTTTTCCACATAGCTGTCTATCCTTTCGACTGCACGCATCCTTGCCCGAGCAGCCTAATACGAGCACTTGTCTCTTTATCTTTCTCCTTTCTAGACAAGTAGTTGGCTAAAACAGCTTGATAGTATTATACACGGGGATTTATGCAAACAGCAGCTCTGCGAGTCGCTAGTGTGACCGAGCTGAACTGTGGTTAGGTAATAGATGCAGGTGTCACACGCGGATCCGCTCTGGCACTTTCCTCCTGCGCTTGCTCGAGCTGGCAGTCACAGACTTAGCTCAGGGGGAGAAAGGGAGGGTGGGCTAAAAACTGGGGATAATTGTCCTCATGCTGCGTCGGTTCTGAATTGCGGCCGTCACTGTACGCACAATGCCTTCTCCTGTCTTTTTTTCAGACGCAGCCGGTGGCTCTCACCGCTGACCTGTTAGTCTGCAGAAGTCGCGCATGCCTTTGGCCACAGAGGTCAGTGCACGCGGCGTGCGTCAGCGCGTGCGCTCATACATATGATTGAGCAATAATGTGTGCTGAGCCGTGTTGGCGTGTTGTGCGAGGTCTAGGAGTGGGTGAGTTGTGGCGGCGTGGCCCACTGGCCCTCTTAAAGTCCACATTCACACAGACTCATAATGAGAGGATCCCAGTGCACTTTGCTTCTTTAGCCCTTTCCTAAAAGCCTGGAGCCTCATGCATAAAACTTCACATCATTTTCATCCTAAAAGCATGTGTATGGACAAAAGGCACATTCACTGTTTAATACTGTGTATTAGCGGTACTAGAAGTGCAATTAGAGAAGATGATATGGGTTGTAAATGTCGTCTGGGCTCAAAAAAGAGGTGTAATAAAAAGCTACTGATAGCAGCAGATCAATGAATGAACTTTTCAAAAATTGCTGCAGCACAAAATGTATTTTACTGTATATTTGAACTCTTAACTGCATTGGGATTTTACATAATGTTTTGAAGGCCCTGCTTGGGTAATCAGGATGATCAGGGGTTGGAAGACAGGTAACCTGTTGTTCGGTACAATGTTGTACAGTCAAGCACATCAGTGGTTCCCACCCTGGGGTCGGCAGAATTATAGGTTTTAATGTCAAATATAGATGCCAAAAGTGTGTTACACACATCATTTTATATTACAATGTAATCACAGAATAAACCTCAAAAGGGTGATCAGGATTTGAAATATTAGTATAAGTATTGTAACAATTTTTAACAATACAAAGCTACTGCAAAGATAAACCAGATAGTGACATTAAGATGTGAAATTCAAACCACATAAATCTGGTTTCATCGTTTGTAAATATAATCTCATATACTGTGTGTTATTAAATAGGCATTTTTATATTTTATATATGTCATTGCCTGTAGATTATTTCTGATAACAAACAAAAGAAACCTAGAAGAATTGTTAATTGTCTAAATTTGCCATATTTAAATTTTTTTTTCCAATATTTAAAATTTAGACTGCGATACCAAGTTCAACCACTAGATGTCAATGTCCCATACGGTTTCTTTAAATGTGACAAAACTGCATTAACTATTCAACAAATTGTTTATTCAATGAAAGTAACATACAACAAAATTCAAAAAATCTTTAATGTAATACAATTATTATACGAAAAATGAATAACAACTCAAATTAAATTAAATATAAATAGTTATATTATTAGGCAGTAGCCAGAGGAAAAACAAACACATACCAGAAGTTTATTGTAGTCTAGGCGTGCACATCCGATGAAACCGTCTATATGTACATAGCAATCATGTTTTGATTTATAACTATTTATTTTACCATAGTTTAAATATCATGGTTAAACCGCAGTTACTAGATAAGGAAACTGTGATAACTGTGCTTCAAACACTAAACTGCAAATAAACTATGGTTATTATAGTAAAAATATGATTCATTTTCATAAGGGCTTTCAAGATATTGGCAGATCACCAGTGTTGTAATGTAACAGAGTAAAAATACTTAAGTACAGTACTGTGTACCTTTTTGCACTTGCAGTTCATTTCAACACAAGGTTTTAATGTGCTGCTTTTAAAAATAAACAGCAAAAGTTTCAGTGTCAGAGAATTAACAAATGACTGGGTTGTTACTGTAAGGGAAATGCAAGGAAAGAAAGAAGGGCCAGACAGATTTGTTCAGATTTGTTCAGAGGGATAATATTGGGGGTGGGAGGGAACTATCCTATTATAAAAATGTGTTTTCTGAACTTGTATTTTTATACTTATATATATTATACCAATTTGGCAACATGTTGTTCCTGTCAAAAAATGTTACTTTTGATACTTAAGTACGATATGTATCTGATACTTTAAGTCTTTTGTTCAAGTCATATTCTAAAAGGTTACTTTCACTTCTACCAAAGTCATTTTCTGGCAAGACATTTGTACTTTTACACAAGTAATGCTTTTACTTTAAACATCACCGCAGATCACAAGTTAACACATGCACATTTCAGAAAACATGCACACAGGAAGAGATAAGAGGAATTGAAATTTTACTTTTACGGTAAATCAAGTATTCGATTGCTAACCTTTTACTTTCAATTTCAGAATCAGAATTGATTTTTTAATTCCCAACCCTATAAATAGTTTAAGTGTTTTTGATCAGAGAAAATCATGTCCATGCATTGCAAATCCATAACAGAAAAAGTGCCAAATGACCAGATCAGAAAAGCGGTAATTCTTAATCAGAGGCAAAGAAAGTTTAGCAACGTTCCCAAAACCTTGTGTCATGAACTTACATTTGGCTCCAGAAATAACATTTTGGAATCTATTGTATCACATAAAGTACAACATTCTTGTTTTGAATGTATTGCATATTATCCTCCACTGCATGCAAAATGTTAGTAACAAGGTAATATAACTGAAACTAAGTGAATAATCCGAACCAAATGATTGACATCAGAGTATTTCAGTTAAGAAGAAATATGTTTAACACTTGTATGTGTTATTTTGTAAGGTGTTGCTTTTGTAATCTGGTTGCATTTATAAATATTGATATGTGTTTGGAGGCAATGATTCCTTGAGGTCATGGTCACCTCCACACATCAGTAAATCAGATGGCCAAGTCTGGCACATGGTCCAGTACACTTAGTTTATTTGAACGTCCAATTGTAGTTTAAATAAAGTTAACTGTGTTGAGATCATCAGTTCCACAAGAACAGTATATGTTCCATTTTTAACTTTAGTGTGTGATCTCTCACCCTTAGACTATAAGTTAGGGTTTTTTATAACAGTATAACTGCTCTTAGTAAATCAAGCTCTGAAATCTTATACATGTAGTCATGCAGCAAACATTACCCATATCTTCAAACATCACACAGCGAGATTCTGTGTTGCCTGTCACCCAGTTTCAATCTGTTACAGTATGCACTTAGACCTCTTTATGATCTTGAGTCAAGAACTATAGAGCTGCAAAGAGCAACAGGATCATGTTCATTTAAAATAAAAATAAAAACATAAAGGAGTTTGTTCTGCAGACACTAGGATTTTGGAGGATAGAATTCACAAATAGTATCCATCCACTGACAACTTCCCTGTATGACATCTAATTCCGAAACCAGCACCATAACAGGTGTTCGTTTTTATATGTATTTATTTATATTAATTATGCAAGTGCTTCCTGTAGCATCTTCAAAGTGACGGCCGCCCCAGCTTTGCTGTCACCCCGCTTGACGCACAGCCACACAGAGGCTAGAAGTGCCTTTGTTGAAATGGCTTTGAGTGCCGTACATTAAGCTGTCAGAACAGCATTGCTTTGTGGCAGGCTGCTGGAAAAGAAATTCTTTCTGTTTTCTGATGTCGCCGCACCAATAGGAATCCGTCGCGGGATCAGATTGAAACATTGGCGTTGGGCTTTCCTTTTGAGGTTATGAAATGAACGCACATTCGGTAAAGTCAAACTGAATCTTTGTCCCATACTCAAGTATATTTAAATGCATGGAAGGCCGTGACGACCAAAAATCTTTAGATCGTGTCATTACTGTATTCAGTGTTGATGAATTGGTGTTTAAAAGCTGTTGCTTCTGGATATGAGACGGCAGTTTAGTTGGATCTATTCTATTAGGTAGTTGCTTATCATTAGAAAGTGTCAGTGGTAAATTGGATCCACTGGTGCCAATTAACCTCTCCAAGGCATTGAGCGGCACGCGTCCTCGTGTATTTATTGATCAGACGCGATTGCTTTAAAGTGGGGTCATCAGCGCTGTAAAGCACGCTTCTCGAAAATCCACTTGAACAATATGTGCTAAGTATGTGATTTTGCCTAATTATAATAAGAGTTTGTTCGTTCGTTGAAACAAGTGAAGAAAGCAAGATCAGCTCCGTTTGCATCAACTGCAGTTTATTATTCTGGGTAAATATTTGCCATTTTAGCAGAGGTGCTTTTCATCCGGGGTAGTTTACAGTGCACTAATTGTGAGCACAATGCCCATGGGATAATCTGGGGTGATGGGTTTTGCTGGAGGGCACAATAAGGATTGAACTGTAAATAGTCCCTGCTGCATTACTGCTACCCGGTATTGAACATGCAACCTAGATGTTAGCCATCTGTATCCTTAGGATTCTCTGCAGAACAACTATTTCTGTTTCAAACTATTTCAACTATCAATTTTTTTTGAATCAAGATGCCTTTTCTTGATGAGCAAAATGACCTGAGAAATAAGTCTTGTTTTTAGACAAAAAATATTATTTGCAAAGGTCATTTTGCTCATCAAGGAAATGCATCTTGATTTAAAAAAATTGACATTTGTACAGGAAAACAAGATAAAAATAGTAAGAAAGGTTTTTTTTGCAGTGAAGTGCCTTGAGCATGTTTGCCTTTCATATGCCTAAACTACTTTCCTGTAGCTCAGTGGTGGCGTTTGTTACGACCAGTCTAGGGTCGATCGCAACAAACGGAAATCCACACAGATGCAACCTTTGTAAAGAAATATTTATTGTATAAAGGAAACACAAATAAGTAAGGGTTTCTATTCAGGACTGGTCGACACCAAAATAATAAACAAAACCACTACTTTGATAAATACCCAAATAAATAACCTAAACGTCTTAATTAACAAATAAACAAAAGAAACAAAAGACAAATCCATCAACCTTACTCCCTAAACTCAAAACAGAGGCAGGATAAATACATGGCAACACACTCCCTACTTCCCTTAAATTAAAAACAATGACAAACCATCAAAACTAAAGAAAAACAGAATATCAAAGATTTTCAAACAAACATCTTAAATAAGATATAACAGAATCATAATTCAAAAGTCAAATGTTAACGAAACACAATCAAACTTGGTGTAAACCCAAAGAGAACCCAAATGGCCCAAATGGACCATGAGGAGTGTTTAAAGCGGCCCTTAAAAGCAAAACCTGGAACGGAACAGTCCAATCAGGATCTCCATTCAATTTGGTCACACCGCCACCTAGAGGGAGACAGACTAAAGAGAGAGAGAGAGAGAGAGAGAGAGAACCACTGGGCAATATCGCTAAGGTCGTGGGTTCGATCCCAGGGGATTGCACATACTTAGAAACAAATGTATAGGATAATGCAATATAAGTCGCTTTGGATAAAAGCGTCTGATAAATGTAAATGTAAACAGAATAGTATGCAACCACATTCTTGCCTTAAAGGGAAAGTTCGCCCCAGAAAGGAAAATTCTTTTAACATTTACTCACCCTCATGTCATTCCAAAACTGTGTGATTTCATTTCTTCTGCAGAACACAAAAGACATTTTTTTTAAATATTGGTAACCAAACGACACTGTCCCCCATTGACTTCCATTGTATTGGCACAAAACCATTGAGACATTTCTTAAAAAATCTTCTTTTGTGTCACAGAAGAAAGAGTCACACGTGCAGGTTTTAACCACATGAGGGTCAATTAATTCGTTTTTTGGGGGGTGGGGGGTGAATTTTCCTTTAAATACAGAGATGTTAAGCAAAATGTCCAAGAGACCTTTTTCCCATTAAAGTGGATGGAGACCAAGGGACAGCTGTGGTGACCATTCACTTGTTCCGCACAAAAGTCATTGAGTTTAGAGCGACGTAAGGTTAAGCAAGTTTTCATTTTGGGTGCATTTATTTTTCTAGCCATTTAAATTAAATGTGTTTGCATCTATTGTGTGCAGTGTCACATCACACATACATATCCGAGACGAAAATCAAATATAGACTGTAATGGCAGGAAGAGGTTTGTATGTATCAGCACAGATTAGGTGCACGCAGACTTACTGTCAAGTTTAGCTCAGAAGAATCGTGGGCATGAAACATAACTTGGCACGAGGTTCATGATTTCCACCTAAAATAAGCTCACAGTGCTCGTATTTATTCAGCGGGCACACCAAGCACGTTTCGGTTCACTTTTTCCATTAATAATTTGAAACATATCGTTGAATACTTCAACTCGATTTCTGCGCAACAATAAGAGATGAAAAATCTTTTTTTTTATTTATAAAAAAATCAACATCCCTGAAGCTTTTCACTCTCAAGCACCATCAATTCAACCCTGCAGTATCACACAGATTCCCTGTTGAGGAGAAACAGTGCCCCCCGGTGTTTAACAACCCATTTTACACAACCGGGAACTAGGCCATAGAATCCGTACACAGCAGAGCTTTCATCTTTTTCAACATTTCAGCAAAGAGCTCATCTCACACCAGTCTCCCAAAGCTGGCATAAGTGCATCAGGCTGCACGGTGTGACGTCTGAAGTGTGCTCAAACTTGATGAGTTGCACGACGGTGAAAATCTCTTCCGAGAGACTGACATTGTACAGGATGAAGGTCCACTACTCTCTGCAGTCTGATGGTGAAAGATAACTTTGAATTGCCCTGATGTACAGTATGTTTTGATCTGTATCTGGTCTAATTTCAAAGATGGTAATGATGTGCATTTAAAGTGCCCATGAACAGAATATTAAATAATTACAAGTCTGACATCATTTACTCAACCTTAGGTCATTCCAAACTAACATGACATTTTTTTCTGTGAAGTTAAAAGCTATTCAAGCGGATTGAGCTCAGGGGCTGTTAAGCTCTAAAACACAGTAGGAAACAATACGATACATTTTCTGAAGCAATATGATAGCTTTGTGTCAAGTAAACGCAGTAATTGAAGTAAAATTTCACTTAAAATCTTTTAAAAATCTTGCACCTCTGGTATGTATTGAAAAGGTTTTTCTGTAAATCACACTCTTTGTGTTTCACAAAATAAAACAAAACAACCCAGAAGGTCACATAGGTTTTAAATGGACTGAACTCTATCAACTGTGAGCCGGTTACATACAGTAAATGATGTACCGCACATTGAAGTACATGTAGTACAACAGAGGATGATGCACATCACATTATTTCAATGTCAAAAGAACAGAACAGAAACTGAATGGGTGAGAAGTGTTTTAACGTTGAGACTTTTCGAAGTGTCAAGACTGTGTGGGTTTCATGAACCGTGGCAGGCAGGAAGCCCGGCAGCATCCCAACAGTGCCCCAGTTTTCCTCTGCAAGTCAAGTTATTATTATTCATGTGTTCCTCAAAATAGGAAGCCTGTGAGAGGGGAAGTCAGAGTTTGCCCTGAATATGACCACGGCGTGCTGCGGATCTCCCTTCTCCACAATTAGCGGGCAGAGGAATAAAGTGATGGCCATCATCCATTGTGTGTGAGATCTGCAGGACTTTAATTACCTGTGTGAGCTCCCATCACAGTCTTGTTGAAATGAGGACAAATAAAATACAAGAGAATATGGGCTTGTAGAGCTCGTGAACGGCCTGTGAGCTATTGAATCCAAATGACTATTATTACAAGCAGATAAAATCAGCTATGACTTTGTAGACAGTAAATGCCGTAGTGGATACACTCGGATGCTATTTGGACACGTGAGGGGGGTCACAAAGAATGAAATGCACATGTCATTGTCACGTTGTTTTAGTGACCTACTCACAAAAGGAACTATGAAATCATATGTGCATCTGGGTTTTTGTAGAATCTTACACTTTGCGTTTTATAATCCATCTTCTTGAGGTCTCCACCTGGGAAGCTTTTTTATACAGTATTGAAAGAATTTCCATTTATGCTGGACTCATATTAACTGCTTTTTATTTACTGTATTATTTGGTGCACATAATCATTTTCCAAAATATTTTTTATAAAGATTTTGTTTTCCAATAAAATAAATAATATGTTGGCACGATCGTATTTTTGCCTACAAAAGTGATTTTAAACTGCCAGTCAAGTTTTATAACACTTGTATGATTAAATGTCTGAAATTAGTTTCAAAGACAAAAAGTTATTTTGCAAATATGTTTTTTATTACAAAATTTACATTTTATGTAAACAAAATTATGAAGAAAAAGGAACTAATAAGAAGAGCTCAGAATAGATGGGAACTCCTTTAATACAGATAAAAAAGTATCTCATGGTGAGCCATTAAGAAGCTGTACTTTTTTAAGCTTTTCTTTTTCTTTAATTACAACATAATCCCCTTTGTTTTATTTTATAATTTGGCTGAGCATTATTACAAAATTTGTAAAAAAATATCTGAATAATCGGCCATTGTTCGTCTTTTGTGAGTGCAAGTTTGTTATTTTAAATGAAGGCACGTGGCAAGCAAACTCAAATAGAGAGCGATGCAGTCACACGCATGCGGTACGACCCGCTGCTTTTTCTGGGCACGTGGGCGATGCATCAAGATCAAAATATTTCAACTTTTCAGAACATCGCAGGTCATGTCACTACAACCAGCCAATCAGCTTCACCATTTGTGGCGCAATATAGAAAAGCTCAGCGCAGATGGAGACACAAATAATTTTAGAATAAATACATCTAGAGGCAAAGTTATTGCAAGGTATTTTCAGTGCATATAATCCATAAATGCTTTGTTAATACATCCTTATCTAATCAACAGACCTGGTCCATAGTTGCTTAGCAACGGCAGACACCAGGAGAGCGCAAATACCCAAATGCTTTGACTAACGGAGAGGCTTGCGTTTTCCGCGCGGTTTTAGCCACGAAATGTGAATGGCCCCTAAGTGAGTAAGTGTTCTAAAACTTGACAGGCAATATAGAAGGTATGGATGTGTCGTCAACCGTGAAAACCACATGAGGAAAGTGACGTCAATGCATACCCTCTATACATTTAACTTATTCTATGATATGCAGTATATAAACATAAACTGTATAATGTTCTTAAAACATATAACAATTCACATTATAGGAGTCAATGTTTTGCCAAAATAAATTAAAATGACTTTTATTCAGTGCCTGGTTAATCTGGGTTGCAGATGATTATACGTTTTTTTTATTAAAATACACATAACCGTTTAGTGAATTCACCCCATGGGACATTCATATTTTGTGTTTTGGTGTGTATTTTTTCCTGTTCCATTCTGTAGAGATAACAGTATGGGCCCATATGAATTTCAGTTCAGGCTCAGGTCACAGCTGTTGGAGAACAGTAAAGCAGTATTGTCCATTCTTCTCATTATTTGATAAAATATTTTATGCATTCACTCACTCCCTCATATTTCTCCTCAGTTATCACAACAAAATGATTATAAAGCAGTCTTTAGTTATTCTTTGGTATTACTTTCACCATGATATTATCATACGGTGAACTGTCCTCCTCCTCATTGTTCTGCTCTGGCAGCAAGGCCCTTCTTGGAGGTTTGGGAACGGCATAGTCATCCACACTAGCGTTGTACGGGTACTCGTGACCGCTCGGATCCATTACCGTACCCAGCATCTTCCAGGCATGACCTTTGACCTCCTCTGGTTCATCATAGAGTGACGGATGACCACCTGGGGTCATGGCACAACCCTCGGGTTCATCATAGATATGCTCCACTCTTTTGTAAGAGGTTGGGTGAGAAATGCTTTTATGCAGGTAATTGGTTCTAATGGCAGTTTCATCTATACTGTCGTACAGCGGTTCTGTGTTTTCTGCAACTTTTTTTTTCCCGTTTTCAGAACCTGGCTCTACTAAAGTTGGCGGCGGGTTAGATGCTGCCAAAATGTCCGCCATGGCGTTTTTAGCAATGCTGTCGAAGGGCAAAGAGTAGTCAGAATCCTCAGGGTTGGAGCATGTGGAACGTCTGTCCCTCGGTTCTCTCTTCTCCCCGGGACTGCCCCGATCCGGAGCTGGCGCCATGGCGCGGGAATAAGTCTCCTCTTCGTTGTTGACCAAGGGGCAACTTCTAAAGTTCTTGACCTGGCTTTTACGTGGTGGAGGTCTGGAGTCCAGGTTCAGACTCTTAACACCAGTAAGAAGTTTTTCTGATGGGGCTTCAAGTTTTGAGGGCTGGGGGTTTTGTTGTTGTTTGGGCATCTCCCTGACTTGATGTTCGGACACCATGCTGTAGACGCTGGAGTCGCCCAACGGAGCTTTCAAGCTAGGAACAGAGGGCATAGGCTCCCGCTCTGCACCCGACCCCTGCTTTTGAGGTAAAGTGGTTCTGTGTACATTGATGGCAGCCTCCACGGATTGAAAGATAGCGTTTCCCTGCTTTGTGTCGAACTCAAAGTTGCCCTCCCCGGAGTCGCATCTTCGGCCAGCTTCGAAGGAGAATGTTGCCTGTTTGTGCAAGAATAAATAACAATGTAAATAGTAGTAAAAAATACTAAATTCATTCATAATGTTTGAAATATAAACTTTCATTAAAAAGGAGCAATAAAAAGGTAACTGGTTAAATGTCCATTATATAAATTGTGTAATTGAACTGTGAAATGCATGTTTTTTTTAAATGAGAAGCATGAATTACTTAATGTGCATTACATTTACAGTAAAACAGATGCCACTTTATATTTTGCAATGAAAACAATTCCTGAAAGTTACTTACAAAGTTACTGAAAGTCTGTTTTTAAAATGGTTTTTTACAGTCATGTTTCTAAACATACATTAGAATGTGTTGCATAAACTATAAAAAATATTCGTATAAACTTTTTAACAGATTTTTGCAGCGAAAGTAAAAATCTCAAAATCGTAGAACTAGGACACCGCGTATAAGAGATTAAATCAGTGGTTGCAAATCACAAGATCGTTGTACCTTGTCACGTCCGAACCTCCGGAGGAATCTGTAGGGCCAGGAATACAAAACCTCTCCCGTTTTAGGGTCTTTCAGAAGGAGGCTATCAAAATCGGTCCGTAACAACAGTGAACCTTTCAGGCCACATCTCTCAGAAGCCTCTGTGCGTCTCGCTGTTACCTTGAAGTCTTTCATAGCTGAAGACAACAGAGAGTAGAAGCTTTAGATTAGCGATGTTTGAAAAGAACAAACCAGATTAACACAAGGGCTGAAATGTTCTCAAATGAAAAAAGAACAGTGCATTCTGTACACTTGTGGGCTAAGATGTCCTCTTGTGCCATCTATCATTGTTATTTAAAGAAAATCTAATTAACAAACATCAACATTTTTATTATAAAGCACATCATTGGTACTGTAACAACCAATAATGTCACTCAAGAACAAAAATGAAAGCATGCTACTAACTGTAATAACACTGGATAAATTCACCCAAAAATGAAAATTCTGTCATCATTTCCTGACCCTCAAGTTATTCGAAAGCTGTATAAGTGTTGTTGTTTTCTCTGAACAGAATGAAATATAACTGGAAGAGTGTTTGTAACCAAACAGTTGGGGCACTATTTACTACTATAGTAAAAAATAAACTACTATGGTAGTAAATGGTGCCCCAGAACGGTTCGCTTAAGTAAATAATGACAGCATTTTCATTTTTGGATGAACTATTCATTTAAAGAAATGTTTGTCAAAGAATGAGCGTACGGTTTTTAACAGCTCTTTTTAAGAGCAGATGGTATGTATCAGAGGTTAAATTCTCGCATATGTACCAGATTTCAAATTTAAATGAAGTTGTGCACATTATAATTGGTATTTCCCACAAGTGCACACGGTTGCGCGCACACGGCTGAAAGGAAGCATCTCATTATTTGTTCTCTGTGTAGAAAGGTCAAAACCCCATTCCTAGCTGCTGTACTACAGAGTGAACTCTGTGGCCCAGCAAGGTCTGGCTGGTTTTCAGTGGGTTCGTGTGTTGGCGGGTTTGCCATGCAGATTTTCTACACGAGGCCAGACATTACTGCTCAAATTCCCTAAATCTCCTAAGGTGCTTCACCTTTTCTAATGCTATTTGAACCAAAAAATAAGCGAATAATACTGTAATCGTGTGGGGTATGACTTTGCACACATTTAATGCTAATGTGGAGCTTGAAAAAGCTACAAAATGAAGTCTTATTTTACGTAATATACAAAAAACTTCTGATAAAAAAGTGTGACCCAGAAAATGTTCATCCCAGTCAATGCAACGAAGAATTTTATATCTGCAGTTAAAAATTCCCTTGAAATGATCCATAGTATGTCATTAAAACCAATACTTATATATGCAAATTTAAAGGAGAGATAATTTCTTTAATAATTCGTGAAATATCCCAGGACGGTCATCACAGATTGGTCAAGTGCACAAGACTGTCTCTATTCCGCATGCATTCGTTATGCCATTGTTATAGGCACCACAACTGACTTACTTAATCTTTTACTATACCAAAAAGGCGAGCGAGACAGAGAAAGAAACAGCCATGTGGTTTGGAGGTATCTTTTCCGTTTGAAACATGTGGCTATTCCAGCCGCAGCAGAACTTCTTCGAGAGGAAGTGTGCCTGCGCAGAGACAATGCCGGCTTCTGTTTGCAGCTGTTAAAACATAGGCGAATACTCCACAAATGAAAGAATGACACAGTTCCTTCCTGCAGCACAACAACAGAGAAGCCACAAAATATATAGACTATGTGAAGTGTAACAAGAGTCTCTGTGCATTTCCACATTTACATCCTGTTAGCGAGCAAAATTTAGATTCATGTCGACTCAGATTCAAAACACATTGGCATTGCACCAAATTACAGCAACTGCTTTGTGGTTCTGGCCCCCCCTTCTACCTTTACCACCTTTTCCACATGACCTCATTTGCATAAAATGTTCTCACACTATATCGTTCTCCCCTCCAGGTGTGTAGTATTGCCTGCAGGAAGTAAAGAATTATTTCTTCAAACTGTATGGGTGCATTTCGAGCAAATAACTCATTTAGCTTCGATATACTGTGGGGTCCAGTGCGTCTATTCTGAATATTTCTAATTTATTACAAATGTTTATGTTACAAATTATTGTATCTATTTTTATAAGAAACAGTAGTAATGCCTCACACATACAGTGCTTTGCCATGTATGGTGCCTACTGGGTACACTGTAAAAAATGATACGTGATATTTACAAAAAAAATATGGTAACAATATTACACAAAATATTTTTCAAAGGAACCTTAACATTAAATTAAATCACGAATTAAACTTAAAATTGAAAAATTGTAAAAAAAAATGACTCAAAGGCCGCATTTTTTTGCGTCAAAATCTGTGACGGCAAATGGTTGAACCTAAACTTCTCTCTCGCTACAGTGAAGCACACACGTTTTCCATATATAACAGTAAAATATGATACGTCATACGTAAGATCATATATATAAATACACAGGAACAGTAGGTGGCGGTATGTCCTCTTGACACAAGCCAGCCTGCTTGCCATGGAAGAAGAATGCGTTCAGAACTTCAGTAAGCGTCTGCTCATGGTAAACATGCATTAAATCATAGCTTGAAACGACCGTCTTGAAGTGAAAGTGACCTATTATTCAGATAGGGTAACCCATACCCGAAATGTAACCTCTGCTTTTAACCCATCCAGAGAGTAGTGAACACACGCACAGCAAGTGGTGAACACATGTACACCCCGGACCACTGGGCAGCTATCATTGCAGCGCCCAGGGGGCAAGTAGGGGTCACCTCAGTCGTTACCCACCGGCACTGAGAATCGAACCGCCGACCTTCTTGTCACAAGTCCGACTCTCTAACCACCTTGCATGCTCTGGCGCTAAAGTTAGGATGAAATTCCTGCTTATTTGCAGAAAATGTATGACGTACTGCACATCATCAGCAACTCACCAGGAACACAAACAATCTCAGACACCTTGGTCCAAGCATCATCTTTTATTTATTTATGTCCCCGTACGCAAACAGGGATGCGTCGTATATGATTGGAAAACCCACCACAGCAATAATCAACCTCTCCTCCATCTCCTCCAAGCGGTGGGCTTCCGATTAGTTTGCCGCTGAACCGCATCATGGCTCATTACCATAAAGTTCACCTGATTTCAACTCTCCTTGACACCCTCAACGGCCAAGACGTGCCGCGCCGCTCCTCGCCGCTGGCTCACATTGAAAATGAATGACTTCTGGCCACTTTGACGCTCTCGACGGCGGCGGTCTGAACGCACAGTTAGAACAAACCGTGTGTCGCGTCGCATCCGGTGTAGACACGGTGTAAGAATGAGCACTTCATTTTAATCCTGTTCTACGTATATTAAGTACATATAAATAAATAAATAAACACAGAGTCTGCTCCAGGGTGCACAAAGTGAAGGGGCTGCTATGTTTAGTGGGGGGGCCAGGGTTTAGGGGTTTAGAATGGGAAGGTGTCATCCTACCCGTCAGATTATCCTACCAGGCATGCGCATCAATGTTACGTCATTTTTTTGCGCTATAAAATCATACTTGTTTATTTTATACTGCTTCGAGAATCTGATTGTGTATTTTCGTTGTTAAATCATCCTACATATTTATTTAGTACTGGTAGTGCATTTTGATCGGGTATTGCGCTGTAAATGAATCACACATGTTTCTTTTTATGCTGGTAGGATAATCTGACAGGGTATTTATGCTGTACATTTATTTCTAGTTAAATCCTGCCCATCGGTGCGCGATGCCTGCGAGTTGTAGATACAAAGCTTTTCATCCAGCGCGCGCTGCCGTTTTGAAGTCTCAAGTTTAACAATTCTAAATGTCCATTTTGAGGATAGCGTTGCATATTTCGCATAGCTTTTTTAAAGCTAATGAATTGAACTGAACTAAAAGACATGAAAACACTGTAAAAAAGACACTGAAACTGAAAGGAATTTTTCTTATATCAACTTATATTGACGTTTAACAAAAAGGACTGGAAATACACCGATCATACATAAAATTCAGCGGAAGTTAATAAATGAAGATTATTAATTTAGACGAATGAGTCGAAAGCAGGCTTTGATGAAAAAGTGACAGAAAAAGTATACAGGGGACTGTTCCCCAGTAGAGCTTTATGACAAAATTATTGCATCATTATAACAACACTAAAGAGCGAGCTCTTGCTTTCTGATAGACAGCCTGTATCTCCACTTGTCACCGCTGCATAATGGTAATGCCCGTTTCTTGTTAAGCAAGGGGCAAGGCATACAGAAGCGTTACCGTTGAGTTCACAGACTGAAGTGGCCGGTCCATGCCCCCTAGGGCCAGCTCGTGGCGCCGACACTGAATACACATACTGTGCAACCAAAATTGTTGTGCCTTGAATTTATTTTGAAATTATAGTAACCTGATGTCAGCCATTAACATATAAAACCAAATACAGATGTATTCATTCTCTTTCTGAACATGTTATTTACTGTGCATCATGTTGCATCTGCTGTCGCGTGACAAGGTCTTCCGATATTTAAATTGTAACAGATGGATTTGATAAACTTTCTAAATCTGAAACTCCCCAATCCTGCCGTGCTACAGAGAGGAAACAGAAAAAAACTGAACGCCAGAGCTGACACAGAACTCACCCCATGCGTTCATGCTACGCTAATGTGAATCTATAATTGTGATTTACACAGAAAGAAGTGTCTCTTTAAACCACAACAGGACGGTTGGTGAATAAGATGCAGGTTTGCGCACAAAAATACTGTGCAATGAGGTGGCGTAACCGGTGAGGTCATTCGTCCTGATTCGGCTGATTCATCCCACGCCTAACCGATAAGGTACTCGAAAAAGAAGCGTTGAATTTTGATAAGATCCCAAATTTCTCTTTTAAAACCTCACATATCTGCAAGTGTTTTTATAAATGAAGAGATTGATGTTAAGAAGGTCAGAGCGATTAGCGAATTATCTTGAAGAACAGCAGGAAGTTGCGCATTTATGCAGATTGGTGGACTCTTGTGTGACATTTTTTCCACCACAAGAACAGAAAGAAACGCCACAATTTTCCACTACGTAGTAGCAAAATGAAGAAGTTTGTTCAACATTCTCAGTAGTAGTAGCACCACAAGTGTCAAGCAAGTCAAATGAGCGGTAACTGAGAGGTTAATGTATCTCCGGATTTGGCTCTACTTTCTTTCTGTGTGTATTTGAACAGAAGCTTTTGACATTTTTGACATTGTACAGGATAAACACCAACCAGTCTGGTCCACATGCATATTTTGTGACTGATGTATTCACATTTGTTGCAATGGAATTTTCAATGTAGTCTCTTACCGGTTTCTCTGCTGCAGTAAAGGGTGTTGTCCGCCATCGTGACATCATCAGATTCAGCTTGTAAACTGTTTCCTCTCACTGCTCCCTTCTCTGACCAGCTCATCTGTAACATACCAAACACACTGCAGTTTGTAAAGACACAAAAACATTCACAATTACACCTCCAGTAAGTTCAAGGCACCGTTTGCAATAAAGTTTTCTTTTTTCAAATGAACACAACACAGAGCAGAATTCAAACTTACATAATCTTACACGAACAACTGGACAATATAAAAAAAACTGCAAGCCCACTGTCAGAAATGACAGACCCTGGATTGTTGTGTTCAATTATGGATGCATAATTTTCCCCTGATTAAGGAAAAACTGGTTAAGAATCTACTTACAATAAAAGATCACAATAAGAGTTGAGATGTTTTGAGTCATGAACCTTGAAACACCCAGAATGGGCATCTGGATGATTTTGTTTTGGTCATTTTTGCCTTACAACAATGTGATGCCAGAGCTCAAGTGGGACAAAACCTCCAAAAAGCACATCCATACATCATAAAAGTCATCAATATGACTCCGGTAGGTTAATAAATGTCTTGTAAAGCAGAACAATGTTTAGAAAGTTAGTAAATGAAACACACATATGAAAACTAGTCAAGACATGCGTGAATTATTGAGATTTGATGTGCTGCCATAGTTGAATTTACTTGCCTTCAATTTTTACATGAATGCAACATAACAAACATCAAATAAGCAAATGAATAGTTCCCTCCCACATATGTAAAGTTTGAAAGAAAAGAGAAAGGAAGTCATTTTCACTTCAGATGCCATGAGGCTGACTTTTTATTTTTTCCAATGATCTGTTTCTTTAAATAGATAGTTCTGCCAAAAATGAAAATTCTGTCATCATTTACTCACCCTCAAGTTGTTCCAAACTTTATTTAATGTTCTGTTGAACACAAAGAAAGATATTTGGAAGAATATCTGTAACCAAACAGTTCTGGGACACTCTTGACTATTATATTAAGGAAAAAAACGCCTATGGTAGTTTATAGTGTCCCAGAATGTGAGGGCAAGTAAGGGCCGATTCACATTTCGCGTCTAAAACCGCGAGAAAAACGCGACCGCTCTTAAAAGTTGAAATATTTCCATCTCGATGCGGCGCCAAAACGCCTACAAAAAATTAGCGCGTCACACCCCACGCACGTCGCGACCGCGTCGCACCCTATCTGCGTGCGCCTGCAGCGTGTCTAAAATTTAAATAACAACCTCGCGAGCGCAAAAGACACATAATGTGAATCGCCCCTGAATGGTCACAGAATTTTCTTTTTTGGGGGATATCCCTTTAATACATTATGTCGTCATATGAGTTGAGCGATTTGCACATGCCCCATGATTTACCTGGAACACTAGTTTCATAAGGCTTAAAATGTTGACATGTCCCGGTTTTATCGGCTAGGCTAAAGGAGTTAAAAATATCCTCAAAGTTCTCAACAGAATGAAAATCCAAAGTAAGCTTTTTTGGGAAATGCATCCTGTTGTCAATTAGCTGCTCACTGTCATCCTTTCAGTACACCGCCGAATAAAAGCACATGTTCTACGACAGCTTGAAATACAGCTAGTCCAAAATAACTCTGTATTTCTTACACGTGAGTGTTCTGCTGTCACATAAATATTCATTTTCCTTTGCCCGCAGAGGTAAATCGGACAATACAGATCGCAAGGCACTGCACAAAAACAGTGGGGTCACTACTGGATCTTCTTCTACTCATGTAATGTCTCAATGAATTTACTTTGACTCATGGCCGAGCTGACCAAGACCGAGGTCCTGCCAGTTGCGACTGCCCGATGCGATGTTACATACATCTCTAGCATCCATTTAGGTTACTTGTTTACTTCCTTTATTTAAAATACTGCTGTCACCCACAATAGAAAAACACCATTAGAACCATCAGATAGAAACACATACTTCCCCACGGACTGCTTTTCTATAACATATATAATATATAAGTAACATTTCTGACAAAACTCATTAGAAATAAAAGCTCTTCTTCTCTCACATTAACAAGAGCAGGATGAGAATGCTCACAACCAGTGTGTCACGGCATCAAGCACAAATACTTGCAGGTTTCTGATCAGCCTCAAGAGACATTTTACGGCTGCTGATGTGACAAGAAACGGTGGAAAGCCGCTGTAATATAAATCCTTCACCTCATGTCAACCTCAGGCTGACAGGCTGCACACAAAAGTTATTTTAAGATACTGCTGACTTTTTTTAAACAATTCATTTTGCTTTAACACCATTGTATTAGGTTATATTTTCAAACACAATTGCATTGTGTTAAAGGGACAAAAAGCAGTAATGCTTTGGCTTAACTAAATGTTTACATTTTAAATTAACATGTTTCAATCAAGTAGATCAAAATAATATTTGATGCTTGTTCAAATAACTTAAATAAATCAAGTTAACACAACACTATTATTTTTTTAAATATAAAAAAGCAATTGTGGTATGCCGCCAGTGTAACAAAACCAATTCTGGCTAACTCCTAACACTAAGAGCTATGTTTTACTTACTTAGTGTGTGTTGAAAATAACAATGTCAGAAAATATCTTACCTTAAACTAACTTGATTCAATTATGGACTGTGGTTTCACATAATGGAAACTTATTAAGTTTACTCAGTTCAGTTTAGTTCATCAATTGAGTATTCTCATTCACTTATTTGAGTAGAGATAACATATTTCTGTTGTGTGGAACCACTGTCATTTATTTAAATTAGTTTAAAGTATAATTTTTTCAGTGTGTCTTTAAAGTTCTGGCAAAAGACAGAAGTAAAATAACATCATACTCATCACAGTACAAACGTGATGTTGCTGCGATTACGAAATGGCCTGGAAACTTGAACGAAAGCGCTATAGACTGTTGCAATGTGTCAGAGGACATATTAGGCCATAACAGTTCAAAAAAGAAACAATTGTGGCTTTGTATAGTAAAATTCAGCGTGCAAATTTTGGGATGAAGTCAAAACCTTAAAGGTAAAATATATACACAAAAATGTCACTATAACCTAAAAATATAACCTTAATATCTTTCATATTAACAGAGTAAGGCCATGTCAATGATTGAAATCATAGCAAAATTAATGGCTGAAACTTTATCAAACTTTGATGTTCGTTATCTCAGAATTACATTAAAGGGATAGTTCACCCAAGAAATAAAAATGCGTTCATCATTTACTCGCCTTTGAACATGTCTTTGTTTGGTTGAACACATAGAAAGATAACAGTTCTTGGACCCTATTGACTTCCATGGTAGGAGAAATTACTTGATAATTGATTTGTTCTGTTGAACACAAAAGAAGATATTTTGAAGAATGTAGGAAAGCAAACAGTTCTGGGGCACTTTTGACTACCATTGTCATTTTTCCTACTATGGTAGTCAATGGGGTCCAAGAACTGTTTGGTTACAAGCATTCATCCAAATATCTTTCTCTGTGTTCCACCAAACAAATTAATTCATACAGATTTGGACCAACTGAGTAATTCATGACAGAATCTTCATTTTTGGGTGAACTGTCTTTTGCCTGGTTTTCACAGACAGGTTGACTAATAAGCTCATAAGTTACTCTTAAAATGTGTTTTTATTCATTTTTATCAATTTTCCTCAGCATTCTTGTTGAACGGAAAATGGACAGCACATAAGAACCGTTTACAAATAATAAACATATTTCAAAAATATTGCATAAACTTTGCATAAGATCCAAAGATGTTTATATGTTTGTCTATCCATGTTAGCCATGCAAAAACAACTTCTCTTGTAGGAGATCAAGCTCAACGTGTACAATAATTCCAATAGGAATTGACCTCCCTCAAAGTAATTGCACAGTATATTTAACGGAAACATTCCCTCAGTGATAATTACCGGAAAAGCGATTTCACACAGTTTCTGCATCCAATCCTCCAGTTCAGCTGTCTCGACAGCAAAAATAAACGTCTTTTCTGTCGTCTCCACCAAAAACGGTCCGCAGTCCCGTGGACAGCCTTCCACATCAGCATCTGACACTCGAATGCAGTCGTTTAACTTTATCACCTGCAATGACATAAACCTTCGATTGTCATATTTAAATAATGTAAATTCTGTTTTTTTTGCACTATATGACTTAACTATATTTTGTCTACTTTGTACTTTTTTTGTGCCATTGCCTGAAATAAACAAACAAACAAACAACAAACTCAAGAATTACTGTTTCATAAATGTTTGGTGTTCCGCTATTCATGTGCGGTGAGAGTATGTCAACAATCAGCCATCAAATGCTTAAATTCTAACCTTTCCCAGAACATCCCAGATACTCTGTGTTTATGTAATAAAGTGTTCAAACATTTTGATGAGGTGAATCGGTTTTGAAAACATCCACCATAGGTACTATCTTTTTATCTATTTATCTATTTATCTATTTAACTATTTGTTATCTGGGTGGGTTGACATTTGACTTTGTTTTTTTACAGAACTGATCCTCATTCGCACAAATGTAGCTTATTTCTGAAGGTGGCATTTTCTGTGATAATGTTTCGTATGCCTGTTCCTTTTTTTGGGGGGGTCTTTTCTCTCAAGCATACAAACAAGTAATAATTCATAGCTGCATTAGGAACAAATTAAATAACACTTGTTGCAAAATGTTTCTGCACATCTTCCCACACATAGCCTCCCGTCTGTGCCGGACCCCCTGCCGAGTGTGATTGTTGGTGTGCCGTGACAGATCAAGGAATTACACGGTACGGCATCTTAATTCTTACGTTCACGGCGCAGGAGAAATCTGAGCGGCCCTATTTGTTGCGTTCATCCTCACCTTTTTGTTTTCCTGCTTGCGGTTGGCTCTTTCAATGGTGTTCCCAGTTCCATCTTTAAACTCGAAGAACTCGAGACGAGAGATGGAGCACGAGCTTTCTCTGTACAGCACGGACCAGACCTTTCGCCATTTCTGAAACGACAAACAAGATGAATGAGAGAAAGAAGTTTGCTGGACTGTTACGAAGGTTGAGAGGAAAACATGTCAATTCCAGCAATATTGTTATTGATGTTCTAGTTTACTGAACGAAAATGGCATAACTAAGTAAGGATTTAAGGTCAGTGTTGTCAGTCAAATGGTTAGCTTTTCTCTGATGGGAAAATGGGAAGTGGTCAAAATGCACATGTGAAGAGGCAAAAAAGTGTGTGTTCCCACAGTTATAAAGGCACATTTTACACTTTTGTTTTGTTCTACAATTTCACACCAACGGTTAAAAAATTTGTAGTAAGCACACAAAGTAGTTTAACTTCGGCTCTCGGCTTTCGGCGATTTCCGCCATCATGTTTCAAATCATGTTAACAAAGCATATTAGATGTTCATTGAGATAAAAGAGCATGAACTTGGGCCATTAAAGAGATAGTTCACCCAAAAATGATCATTTACTCACTCTCAGGTTGTTCCAATCTTGTATAAATTTCTTTGTTTTGCTAAACACAAAGGAAGATATTTGGAAGAATGGCATTAACCAAACAGATCTCGTCCCGCATTTACTGCCATATTAGAGAAAATAAATACGTTGGGAGTCAATGGGGGATGAGATCTGTTCGATTACTGACATTCCTCCAAATAATTTCGGGTGAAATATCCCTTTAAGTTGTACATTTCCACAGCCTGCAAATTCACACAATTCTGGTCAAATGCATGGCTTTTAACAAACCTTTTAAAGATGCAGTCTTTTTTTGGTCTTGCAATGAGACAGTCTTGATCCCATTGCTAACATAAGCTCATTTTAATGGACTCCATCAGTCCATAAATCCTCTAAATTATGCCAACGGGCCAATTCTCTACTGCAGTGGTTCTCAAACTGTGGTACACTTACCACCAATACAATTTCAAATGTTTAATACATGATTGATGAAATACGGAATACATCTCAGCCTATGTGCAATTTTAATAGTTGTATGAAATATTGTTTGTTTATCATTGGTCGATCTTGTGAGTCCCTCACTCTCTTCCGATGAGCAGCGTGCAAATTAAGTTTCTTCTGTATTTCTGCACTTGAACCGCTGTTGAAAGCTGTTGTTATTGCTGTAAAGTGCTCATTCAACACGCATCTGCATCTACTCAAGGTTAAATCAATGAAGCGCACTTTGACAAGAGCCGCTGCAGTAAAGTGTAAGTCTCTGTTTGTTAAATACAGCTGTTCTCTTGATGTTTAGGTTTACGTATACTTATTTATCTTCTGTGTTAAATATTATTTTCACGAATATAAGTTTTAGTCTTTCTGCAGGTCCCCACAAAGTTAATAAATCCCCCATAAGAGTCACTTACAGAGCCCTGTTAACAGTGCACTACAGAAAAGAGTTTTGTGTCCACTACTATGGCTGACTAACTTGAAAAACATGGAAAAAACATGTTCATTAGTTTGAAAACAGGTTGTAAATAAAAATGTGTTTGTATGATTAATAGCCTTCATTAGAATTGGAGGACGAAGTGTAAAGATAAAGATTCACAGCTCTACTATTAATTTAAGTGTTTATTCTTGTGATTTTCTATGGCGGTCATTAGGTGGTACTTGAAAGAACTCGTTTTATTAAAGGTGGTACTTGATACGAAAAGTTTGAGAACCACTGCTCTGCTGCAATGCCATATAGCGGAAGCGACACTTTTATTAGTGGCATTTATCAAAATGAGGCAAAAAAAGGTTTTAGATGAGAATATGAACATATCCGGATGACATTTATAGTTCATGAAACAGTCAGTGAGTTAATATGAGGCATGAATCTCTCTCCTATTGTTAATGATGTACAGTATTTGCGAACAAACATGCGGCACAAATTTAGCAAAATGCCCCCTGCTAATTGAAATGTATAAGCCGGGCTTAACAAGCTCAACACCAGTGTACAATGCAGCTTACAATGCATTTCTTAATATTATGAGAGTGAACTGCAATAAAAGGCATGTTAAACACACACAAATACACCATATCAGTCAATGATAATGCTTCAGTTCTGGATGTTTATACAAACACGGCAGATAACAATTCAATATTTTTCCAAGTGGTGTAATATATATTTACAACTTTTATGCCTGGCTCTTGTTTTACTTTTTTCCCCTATCCTTAATGTTTTTATAACTTATTTATTCTAGCTATCCGCGATATGATTTGTTCTGCAATTTGACAAAGTAGCACAAAATTGTGCTCCACAGAAAACACAGTAGTGGTGTTTTGCAACAGTACGATTTGTGACCTTCACATCAGTCTTAGCACGTCTACACAACGATAAAACGAGTATTCGTGGATTTCATTGCTTTCTGATTATTAAAGTAATGTCGTGTCTGCATAATACAGTGAGACCATCGATTTTAACCCTCTGGTTATAGCACTGCCTTTTTATGCTATGACAAGTTACCGATAAACAATTCTCAAACAATAAACATGATTTTAACACATCTTGAAGTTAACATAACCTGGCGAGTAAAGTATGTTATGTCCTACCTTCCCAAATCTCTGCTGCTGTAAATACAGTAAACCCCGTTTTCGAATGTCCCCCTCCATTTCTCTGTACTTCTCCGAATCGACTCCAAGAGACTGTTGTATCTAGTGCATCATAGTACTTCTGCTGAATGTGCTTGTGACGACAACACAAGCTCTCCAAGTTCCGCCATTTGTACTTCCTGTAGAGCCCAAAAGAGTTCACACATTTTTTTCTTTTGCAGAACTCTGCAAAAGTGTGTGTGTACATGCTGTGCTCTTTCAGCAACAATGATTACTCAAGATCATGAATGTTTTGATGAACCCAAATGGGAACAACACTTTCTTTTAACGTACTTCACAAACCGGTGAAGATCAAACATCACACACCAATACAGTACAGAAATTTAATACATTTTTTTATTAATTAATTTAATAAAGTTATCTTTTTTTAGGGGGAGATGAGGATTCCCTCATTCTGCGTGTTATTTTTAGAAGCCGAACAACTAACAAAGGTTCGTGGTTAGTTGTTGTTAACTAATTGTAATTGTTTATTCAAATAAAAAACAGACATTTAATGAAAATAAAAGATTATCACTGATTTATATTTGTCACATTATAGCTATTTTAAGATCTGACTGCAACAATTTTTTCTGACTCTGTGGTCAACTGCTAACTTCCTTTTCAATGATGTGTCAAGTTTCCATCACTCATACTCACACGCACGCACGCGCACGCGCACACAAACAAACACTTAGCCACATGATTGTTATCATTACAGCTCAGCGTCTGTCTGCTTCACAACACTTTAGTTTGCATTTGTATAAGGCTAATTATTAAAACCTTCAGAAAACATCAGCTTATACCTTCCATCTGTGTTTGTTTTTACAAGTTTATAGATGGAAGTCTTGCAAGTTCAGCTAGCCCTGAAAACTGGAGGGGACATCAGCTAAAACACAACAAAGCGATGACCAGTGTGGGTACTTTCTTAAAAAAAAGCAACTGATGTGAATTCAAGTATATCATTTAATAACTGCATTGACTTAAAGCCAGTAACCTGAAGGCTACCTTTCAGTCATTTTGGCCTCTGCCTTCATTATGCTGTGCGGCTTGTCAAACCAATACCACAACAAGTCATTCCTCATCAGGAAAGATACTATTTAGTTCTCCAAAGTCACACAAATATAAAAACTAGCTTTTTTTAGCCAGCCACATTTTTTGCATGCCTGTTCAAAAGTCCCCATTAAACTGGGCCTGCTCAAATACCCACAACGGTCTTTGCAGTTAACCACTTGTGACTTATTTCCTGTATTTATTCCAAGTTTTCAAGTGGCATTATGACCACAAGTCACAAGTGTGTGTAGAACTTCATTGCCTAATGAGACACACTTAGCAAGTGCGAAAATGTTGATTCAGTTGTGGCAGTAGTTCTCGTTTTCAATGTCTGTTCAGTGCTTCTGACATCACACTTTGTCTAGGCTACTTTTGGTTGATCACGTAAAAGCCTGTTGAATTAAGTAGACACAACATCAAATCCTGTTTCGTTTGGTTATGTCAGGTCTTCTTTATCCCTCTACTGTAATAATGTGTTTTAAAGGAGCCATTCTTTTGCTGTGTACATGTTTTTATATCCCGGTGGGGACCTAAACCTGAACGCACACCAACACATGGGGACTCGTGTCACTGTGGGGACAAAAATTGAGGTCCTCATGGGCAAAAAAGCTTATAAATTGTACAGAACAATATTTAAAAAAAATGCAAAAAGTTTTCTATGATCTTTAGGTTTTAGGGGGTTGGGGTTAAGGGGTAGGGGAATAAATATACAGTTTGTGCGGTATAAAAAACATTACGCCTATGGACTGTCCCCACGGAGATAGTAAACCACACACTTGTGTGTGTGTGTGAAGATGTCCCACCCATACCATATCAGCAAGCTTCCGCTTCTCAGGCTTTGGCTTTTAGCAATAAACAGTAACAACGAGGTCAACTTCACTTCATCAGTCAAACACATGCGGATCGATCGAAGTGTAACGGAGGTCTGCTAGTGCATGTGCAAACGTCAATCTTTATTAGAGATCACAATTGTTGTCCTACTATGGCGAGGGAAATGACACCAGACCGAATGGTGTCAGACCGGTTATATTAATTAACACCAATAACAGAAGCGTTAGTTTTGCCTTTTTATATTGGACCCGAGTTGGATAATAAAACTAGCAGATTGACTAGGAGACATTTGTAAGCAGGACTTCAAAGGACGTTTCATAAAAGTGTTTTAAGACAGAGGTATGCACACACACACACACAATATCTGGAAACGTGAGTTCTTTAACATGATAGAGTCAAAATTTCCAAGTCAAATTCGACTTCTTTGCTCAATGTAGGTCTGCGGGACATTTTTGCCTGTTTCATCATTCATGTAAGAATCATGAATGTAGTCTCAGAAGAACAGCACACCTTTCGTCATCAAGTTGCACGATTTGAGGACTCATTCATGCAGGTAAACAACACCACATTAGAGGTTTACTACTTCCCCAAATGTCTAAGCCTGTCCACGTGCCTAAAAGTGATCTATTCAACATGCTCTACAGTATGTGTGAGCATTGCATTGAAACAGTAATAGTAATTCTTACCTTATAGCTTAAAAAACTTCAATGTATACAAACACGCTTTAACATTCATACTGTGTCCTCTCACTGCCCTCTAGTGCCTGAAAACAGATACTGCACAAGATCAGTCAACCATGAAAAAAAATTAGTTGGGGTGGAAAATTATGGCTAAATTAAAAACACTGATCCTGCACATTGTTGAAATATGTGTAAATTGTTCAAAAACCATGGTAGTAAGTGGTCTTGTTCCACTACATATATGGAGACATATACAGTACATCATATATTATATTATTATTGAAAGCCAGTGAGATTTGTCATTGTTGTTTTGCTCCACTGAGCAAACCTTTTGAACAATCGGATTACTCTTTAATATGCAAACCTCCAATGACTTGAATGATTTATGTTTGGTTCATAAGTTCATCTGACTTCTTTTTTTCCTTTTTATAGTCTACTCCGCGTTCCTGCTTTGTCTGTTGTTCTTCCACAGTCCTTACATATATAACTCTTCCTGTAGTGCTCTCGTTTCACTGTATTGATTGCAATAAATCCACTTACAAGAGCTATGATTTTAGAGCACATGGATCTCATTTTGCTCAAAATTGGAAAGAAAACACAAGCTTGAGAATGACTTGTTTATAACCAGCGGGTCTGGGTATGTTTGTCTCTATTTAAATCAGACTGTGGGAGATCACAGAGGCACTTCTAAATGGCTGTCATGGTTTCAGCATGGTTTGGCCATGCTGCGAATTCTACAGGGAAATTGGATTGCTTGTGGTGATTATTGTCATTGATAGAGACCAACAGGGAAAATTAACGACAACTTTTTGTTGTTTATATATTTTATATGGGAAACTATGATTTTCCAACAGGCACAAACTGAGATTGTTTAGATATTAAAGGGATAGTTATCCCAAAAATAAAAATACGGTCTTCATTTACTCACCCTCGAGTTGTTCCAAACTCATTTTCATTTTAAGGGAACTGTCCCCTTAAATCTTATGATAGTCTTCAAACAAAAAGAGGCATCTATGTGGTGGTCTACTGCATTTCTCAGAATTATTGTTGAAATTCTGGATACACACATGGTTTTCAGTCCATAAGAATTCAGGCTCTGACTTTTTTGGTCTCCCATCTCTGTGCCAGTAATGTCTTTTCACTACACAGGATATTGGCGGATACTTGGGCAGAGATGGGAAGCCCCTCGCTTCTGGCTCTGGATTTTCATACAATCCCCTGATTATTTCCCCAGTTTTCCATAGAAAGAGGGGAAACTGAAATGCGGAAAAAATGGACTCCTGTGAAAATAAAACCATCTACTAGTTTGGGGGAAACAACTAGATATGCATTTTCTGAATGAGCGCTTCTATTGTAACATTATTTTGGTTGGTGCTGGAAGATTGTCCCAAGCCCTGGGACAACCGTAACATATTGTCCTTAAATCTTATATTTGACATATCAGACAAAATCTGTTTCAGCACCTTTAGCTTCTGAGTGTTTGCTTGTTTAAAGCGAAAGGAAATAGGCATATGTCCCCGGGTGCTCGCAGTGAGGAATGATTTCTGACCTCAGTCTAATTGCTTTAACAGCTGATGTCGAGATGAAGTCGCGCAAATGGACTCTGCAACCATTTGTTGTTACATTTGGTTTATTACCCAAATAATGTTTTTGGAAAGAATAGTACATGAAACATCAAAAGTTTCACAGATCCTCTAATTAGAGGCCTTTTATGTTGGAAACAACATAGTGTCAAAACGTAAACATTTTACACTGTTTAAATAATGTGGTAGCAATCTAACCTACCATTACATGCAATTGTTGTTACCATAATTATGAAGAAGTTGAAGAAACCAGAGAACATTATGAAAGGGGAGACCGGAGGAGAGCAGACAGATTAAAGAGCTGCGTATCCACAGCCTTCCTGATAACTACAGGTCTCCCCTCACTTAACAGAGGTGAAATTACAGAGTCAAGATGTTTGTTGTATCAATAAGCGGCCGTATGGTTTTTCAATAAAGAAAGACCTGTAAGTGTGACTTGTAAGCACGTAAACATTAAAATAGGATGGCTGCTTTTAACCAGGAGATCATAAAGATGTATTAAAGCCAGCTGTGGACTGGCTCACCCAAATCTAACACACACTCTCAAAGAGATGTCTGGTTAAAGAGATGCCATATGTGGGAACATATTGTATATAAACCCAAAGGCTAATACAAAGCATTCTGCTTTGAAGAGAAAAGGATGACTCAAAACTGTCCTGCCCTTCTAGATTTGGTTGTGCGAAGGCCTCACAATTTTGAGAAGACTTGGAAAGCGCTCAAATTTCACTCTTTGGTTTCTCATGTCTCTTCACTTTGGTGTGTTTGTTATCCAGCTCACAAGGGCTTTGAAGAACAGCACTGGTAGAACAAAAGAGACATTGATCCTTATTTCTACACTGAGCCATCTAGCTCCTCAAGTGCCCTTCTCACTCCTCCAGTCGTCTCTTTCTGTGTTTTTCATCCGTCTCAGAGGCCTGTACCGTTGGGAATTCACTCGAGCTCTTCCTCGCCATCCGTCTGCATGTTTCACTGCCCAGATGTTCCATAAATTCCGGAGGGGATGTTTTGTTTTTTTTCTTTACAGGCGTATATACAATCGTGTCCTGATTGTCTTTTTCCCAAGTTTTAAATTGAATGTCTCACTCAGTAAGAATGTATGCTTGAGGGTGTTTGCATCCAAAAGTTTAGTAATAATCCCTGTCGTAGTCCTGTAATTGGTCATAGTCCATCGCTGCATTCTTGTTTTGTTCCAAATGAGCAGACATCTCCTCTAAGGAAAAGAAAGGGGGAAAGAGATTATAAACAGCTAATGAAACCAGAAGTAGTATTGAAGCTCGTGGTATATATTGTACCTGGTGGCCACACCTGTAAAATTGCTGTGCTGAAACTTGGCCAAGCTCATTTCGAGCGATGCACCTGTATGTGCCAGAATCCATCTGACTGGCCACTTCAATCTGGAGCCAACTAGAGAGCTCATACTTCTGAGGACCACCTCGTGACTGCAGGACAAATGGACAAATGAAAAGCAGAGATGACTACTGGAAAAAACAACATTTCCTGTTGGCTAAGGCAGGCTGAGGTCCATATGTAACTGCTGAAGCCCCTGGCATGTTAATTGAGACATATATGCTGGAATGTCCGGTGTCCCCTAAATCTCTGAACCGTAAACCCCTTCAAAAGCCGATCTGACATAAATAAAGACTTTTATTACCACCCCTTACCCCGTTTTTCAGTTTTTCACACAAGCACTTGTCATTAACAGTTCTTTTACCTGAATTGATATGTGGGGATCATCGCCAGGTAAAACAACCTCTTTTCCATCTTTCCTCCATTCCACCAATGCCATGGGAAATGCAAACACCTCGCACAGAAACGCAACACTGCTTCCCGTTACATTCACCAGATTATGTGGCGGCACCTTGATGACGGGGACTTAACAGGAAAACAGGCAGAATGAAAAAGAAAGAAAGATTGACAGACAGAAAGAAAGAAAGAAAGAAAGAAAGAAAGAAAGAAAGAAAGAAAATGAAGAAAGAAAGAAGAAAGAAAGAAAGAAAGAAAGAAAGATTGACAGAAAGATTGACAGAAAGATTGACAGAAAGCAAGAAAAAAGGAAGGACAGAGAGACAGGCAGAAAAAAATTAAGAGAGAAAGACAGACAGACAGAAAGAAAGAAAGATTGACAGACAGACAGACAGACAGACAGAACGGACGAACGAACGAGAGACACCCAGAAAGCCAGCAGAAAAGAAAGACAGACAGGGAGAAAGCAAGATAGACAGGCAGACAGAAATAAAGATTGAAAGAATAGACAACGAAAGAATTAATGCTAGGAGACAGAAATACAGAAAGAAAAGAAAGAAAGAGATAAAGAAAGAAAGAAAGAAAGAAAGAAAGAAAGAAAAAAGAAGGACAGCGAGACAGGCAGAAAAAAATAAAGAGAGAAAGACAGACAGAAAGAAAGAAAGATTGACAGACAAACAGACAGACAGAACGGACGAACGAGAGACACCCAGAAAGCCAGCAGACAAAGAAAGCAGACAGAGAGAAAAGCAAGATCGACAGGCAGACGATAAAGATGAAAGATAACAGAAAGAATGAATGCGAGAGAAAGAAAGAAACAAAGAAAGAAGAAATAAAGGCATAACAAAGAAAGAACGAAAGAATAATATTGAGCGAAAAGAAATCAAGAGACAGAGAGACAGGCAGAAAAAAAGAAGTAAGAAGAAAGAAAGAAAGAAGAACGAAAGAAAGAAGAAAAGAAGAAGAAAGAAAAGAAAGAAAGAAAGAAGAAAGATATACAGAAAGAATGATCGAGAGTCAAAGAAGAAAGAAATAATGAAATAATATACGAAAGAAAGAAAGAAATAACTAAAGAAAGAAATATTGACATAATAAAATAAAATCAGTACAGAGAGACAGTCAGAAAAAAAAGAAATAAGAAAGAAAGAAGAAAGAAAGACATGAAAGAAGAAAGAAAAAGAAAGAAAGATAGATCATAGATAGATCTCTAGATCGATAGCTAATAGATACGATCTCTATATAGTAATCGATATCTCGATAGCTTATAGCTCGATCTCTCTATAGCTCGCTCGCTCGATCGCTCTATCAGATCGCTCCTAGCTCGCTCCTCGATCGCTCGATCGCATAGCTCGGCTCGATAGACTTACTCGCTACGATGCTGCTCGCTCGCTCGCTCGCTCGCTCGCTCGCTCTCTCGCTCGCTCGCTCGCTCCGCTCCGCTCTCTCGCTCCTCGATAGCGCGCTCGCTCGCTCGCTGCTTCGCTCGCTCGGCTCCGCTCTCCTCGCTCGCCCGCCCGCCCGCTGCGCGCGCCCTCACTCCCTCCCTCCCTGCCCTCCCGCCCGCCGACCGCCCGCCCGCCCGCTCCCCGCCGGCCCCGCGCGCCCTGCCGCCCCCCCGCCGTCCGCCCGCCCGCACGCCCGCCCGCCTGCCCGCCGCTCGCTCGCTCGCTCGCTCGCTGCGCTAGCTCGTCTCGTCTCTCTCTGCTCGCTCTCTCGCCTCTCGCTCGCTCCCTCGCTCCTCGCCCGCCCGCCTGCACCTGCGCGAGCCCGACCGCCGCCCAGCCGCCGCCCGCCCCCCGCCCGCACGAAGCCCTCCTCCGCCACCCGCCGTGTTCTGCGGCGTGTTTTTGCCCTCGTTCTTTCGCCGTAGTTATATCCACCTGCTCGCATGGCCCGTCGGTCGTTTTGAGTCCTGGCTTTAGAAAAGTCGCTTCTTTAAACTTGCAGAGATTCGTGTATGTTTGTCCGTCTGACCCACACAGAATCTTCTGAGACAGACACACACACTGGGGTTCTTGCTCCTCTCCGTCGACTCCTTCAGACCTCTCCAGCTGGCACTCCAGATTTTCTCCACACAGCCCATAATAGACGTTTCTCTGTCCGAGGTCACACGCCTGTGCCTCTAGATTCCCGCACTCATAGCAGCAGCCGCAGCTGTCCTTCACGAGCCCCGCTCTACAGCCCTGCGCGAGCGGACACAGCTCCGGCACGCACGCCTCGCACACCTCCGGGTTCCGCTCGTCAAACTCATCCGCACCTTTATAATAGTCGAAGGTAGCTAGGTCTTCATCCATGTAGTCATATTTGTAACTGGGAAACCCTTCGCCAGCTCGTATGGATAAGACAACATAAAAGAGCACGAGCATTAACATTACTAGAGCTCGTGTCCTGTGCCCGAGCTGTCCAAGCAATACTTTTCCCTCAAGATTAGTAACAAAGTTAAGCAGCAAGATCTCTGTTCGTGTTAAAACGGGTCTTCATCAGCTACGAGACTGCTCTCCAAATGCACATTATTAAAAGCGACTTGATCAATTCACTTTTAAGAAAAGAGTAAAACAACAAAACAAACGGAAGATGATCAAAAGTTCGCCAGACTATGCTTTGGTAACTTCTACTTTAAGTCTCTAAAGAAAAATAGCGTTTTAAAATAACTGAGATGATCGGCGCTTTTGATGTCGGCAGAGCTGTGGTCTAATGCATCCCCGACTGTGTTTCTGTGTCTCTACAGCCTTTAAAACCATCTGTGGCTGGAGGAAAATAAACACCGTAGTCCTCCCCCCACTTCTGCAATTTTACAACTTTGTCCCATTGGCTGTCCGACGTGCAGAAAAACATGATGGTGTGTGTTGGTGTTTTACTTCTGGTTTGCCGAACGGTATCGAGTTTAATCCATTGACAGCTGGCGAGCGTCACTTATCAAAATCTGTATCAACACAAGCCATTAGGTGGCGCTATGCACTCTAAGCTTAATCTTTAAATTAAATGTATGTCTTTTTATTTGTAATGGCCTATATTGATAACAATTTTAGATCGAAAACTCGTTTGTTTTCAATAAAATGAAGGCAATATTTGAAAATTGGCTAACAAGTTATTCATCATAAAGTTTAGGGCAGTGGCCGACCCCTAGATGTGTGGACCATTCTTTTTTGGGCATAGGCTGGGTTGATGACGTTTTGACGCCTCCCAAAGAGGCGTCGCATAAAGACCTACAGACACCGAGAGAATGTAAATAAATGCACACGTTTACTGTCTGTAACTGTGCTGAAGTCAACGAAAATGCAGCAGTAATAAATATTTTTGTTTCGGTTAGTCAGTACTGGATATATACCAGGACATCTTATAAACCTTAACGTCTTACATGTGTGCACTTGGCAGATGTTTTTATCCAAAGCGACTTACATTGCACAATGCATATGTTTATACATAAGGATATGAATAATGTTACTAGCATTTCATAATGAACCATGTTTAAATTGGGAAGATATAGAATTAGTTTTGGTATGAATGGCATTGAAAGGCTACTTGTTAGTAACTTTGTTATATTTTTGCTCATGCTGTTTGCATATCTTTAGTCTTTATTTTAAAATACTAAAGTAGACCTCTTAGACTTGAAGATGCTAATGCAAAAGAGCCGAGCTAGAGTGTTTGTATCATCACCAAAGTCTTAATACAATGTGTGATTACTCTATATTGGTGATAATGTGATCTCTAGGAGGCTGTGACGGAGAATGGTCTTCAGAATAGAGTGAAGGCTTTGGTTCACCAGATAATTCGTCTTTCCGGCCCCACCTTGTCTAAATGGTACAGGAAGAAACTTCCAAGGCATCAATTGTTTCATTGCAGTAACATTTTACTCTTTAATCTTCTAGTGAGTAAGACATGCTGATCATATACATCATTGTTAGAGAGCTGAGTTGGTTTACAAAGATGTTGTTCCTCCCTTACAGAGACGAGGCAGAGATGAAGCTCATCAAGCTCACCGAATCTTCAGAGGAGGCACGTAGAGAAGTGAGGGTGACGATGATAAAAGAGATGATCCGGATGCACGACAATAGACGTTTGCAGCAAAAGTTGATGGACGTCTACAGGTTCACAAAGAGGTACGGGAAACATGCCACAATATGTCTTAAATTCATCAGTTCACATCTATTGAGCAGTAACTAGAGTTCTTGGATCGGTTATTTAAAGCCGTTGGCTGGTAATGATTTACACGTCTGCTGCAGCACCTGTCAGTAATGTTTGTCACTTGACACTCTGTAAAGGTTCACGAGTTCGCCTCGCAGATAATAAGTATGGATACAGCCCAGTACCGTCTGTATGCGCTCGTTGGTGAGACGTGCTGGACAGAGTTGAGTTCCATACCGAGATAAGAGATGCTCTGCGCTAGGGAGAGCCTGCTCTGCGCTAGGGAGAGCCTGCTCTTTTCCCGGCTGACCCGAGGGCCCAGACGGTCTAAGTGCCGAAGCACGAGGTCCCTGTGCATGCACAACAGATCTCGCGAGTGAGCCAGATAAGACAGTCGTCGAGATAGTTGAGTATCTGCATGCCCTGTCCCCTGAGGAGAGCTAGGGCAGCCTCCGCGAGTCTGGTAAAGACCCAGGGAGGGAGGACCAGACTGAAGGAGGACCTGTTTATTGTCGCCGACCAATGCAACGTCCAGTGGAGGTTGCGGAAGGCAGCGCAGTATGGACTTGCACCAGGCACCATCATGTCGAGAGTGCTACGGGGAGAGAATAAAACCCAGAGAGAGAGAGGATCTTCTTCTGTTAGAGTGGGCGCCAGGGCCCTGAAAAGGCTTTAGTGGGAGACGCGCAGGAAGCCCGATGTTACTCTCTCTGGACTTATCAGGTCAGGGCCGCTTAGCTATCTTTTAGCGGCCTGTTGCCGGGGCAAAAGCTTTCCTCCGCGGGGATCTAAATATCTGGCAGGCCGTCAACTGGGAGGGCGCCGATCCCGGAGGGGCCACTGCGGTGCTGCAGGGCTGCTGGGGGGCAGGCAGTGCTCGGGACCTCGACGACCGATAGGTGGCCGGGTCGCGGCGCGCAATGACTCGCCTCCACCTGCTTCTTCGGCGCGGAAGTGTTGTGACACATGCTTCACGGCATCACCAAACAGGGAAAAATTTACTCACGCTCAAGTTGTTCCAAATTTCTTTGTTCTGATCAACACATAGAAAGATATTTGGAAGAATGCTTGTAACTAACCAAACAGTTCTTGGCCACCATTGACTACCGAAGTAGGAAAACTTGCTTTATAAATTCCTTTGTTCTGTTGAACACGAAATAAGATATTTTGAAGAATGTAGGTAAGCGAACAGTTCTGGGGCACTTTTTGACTACCATTGTCATATTTCCTACTATGGTAGTCAATGGTGGCTAAGAACCATAGGTGTAATTTGCGGGTGGGACATATCCCCACCACTTTTTGTCATTGTGGACTTATTGGAAGAAATAAAACAATAAGCTTGTGGAAAGTGTGTATTAAGGGCCATCTAACATGTAGAAATGTGTGGAAAACGTGGTCCGTGCCGCTTTCTCCTACTTTCCAAAGCGCTCGCCGTCTGCCATTGCTACCATCCGACTCACTGATTCATTGCAATATTGATACTGTATACTTTATGGTAGGGCTGCACGATTATGGCAATCATTATTGTTTATATTATTCCACGTGATATTGGTTAGGGTGTGGGTTAGGATAAGAGTTTCGTAAGACTCGAAAAAATCAATAAGCCCGCCAACTACGCTAAGTAGCCTATTCCCACTGAGTTATAATTAAAATATTTTTGTTATTATAGTATTATTTTCCATTGATTTGATGCACTTTGTCCCCACCACTTTTCAAAACAAAGTTACGCCACTGATTATAATATAGGTTGCAAAAAAAGACCCTTTGGGTTGGTCTGACATCATGTTCTGTTTTAGAATTAGTTAACCAAAGCACACAAAACATGAGGCTCTGTCATGATCCTGCCACTAGACCAAGAAAGACATGACGAGGCAGAACCATGACAGAAGAAGGTAGATGATTAACAACAGTGGCCCCAGGACAGAGCCCTGGGTCACACCTGTATTAAGACTAGATAAGAGGTCAATTATTTTAAATTAATAAACTGAGTGTGACCGGAGATGTATGAATGGAACCATTTGAGGGGTATGTTAGTGATACCAATAGAAGAAAGTCTATCTAGAAATATAGTATGTGAGATTGTGTCAAAGGCCGCACTCGAATCAAGCAGGATAGTAAACCAGAGTCAGCCGCCAGAAGAAGATCATTAGTGATTTTAAGGAGTGCTGTTTCTGTGGAGTGGACGGAACCCAGACTGGAATTCTTCATATAAATGATTGCAAAAAAGATGGGTAAAAATGTTTCAATAATTTTGGAGATAAATGGAAGATTTGGACGAAAATTATACAAATTGTTGGGATCTGAACCAAGTTTCTTGAGAATTGGAGTTACAACAGCTTTTTTGACAGAATAAGGAACAATTTGAGTGTTAAGGGAAGTATGAATAATATCTGTGATGAAAGGGGACAAAGAGAAATAGTATCCTCTAAAAGAGCAATAGGAAGAGCGTCCAATCTACATGTTGAAGATTTGTGTTTTTGAATGAGTTCAGCAATTTCATTTAGTGAAGGTAAAGTAAATGCTAAGAGTTTATTAAAAAAGACGAACTCGACTCCCAAAGCGAGTTCAAAAAAGGCATTTGACACTGAACCTCACAGAAAATCATTAACATATTTTCACTAAAATATATGAAAGTAGCAAATATTCATCTTTGTTTCACTCTTTTAGTTGGACATCCAGAGTCTGTTGCACTTGTAGGTGCTGGACTCTTGGCACAGGTTGTGCTGAATCATGGGATATATAACAAAGCACGGCTGGGTGAAACTGACAACTAATGAAATAACTTTGTGGGGCATCAAAAAAACAGGGAGGCTCGAATAGAGAGGGCGAGGATAATGATGTGTGTGTGTTTGGCTGGTATTTCTTCTGCCCTCCCAGTGCCAGCCTGTCAGCCTATTGGGACCGGCCTATGAATGCATTCAGTTCATGGAAATGTTTTGGCAGTGTTTCCGCCCCTGAGCATGCAATATATATTGAGCCTCTGATGCCACCCCACAGCAACTGGCACCCCGGAGCTGGTAAGAGAACACTACATATTACCGCTGCTTTTTATAATGGCATTACGAATGGCAAACAACCCAACCGTCTTGTTTATATACATTCAATTGTGTATTATTTAATTGACACAAATAATGATTGCATTCTTCATCGTACATGCTTTTGATGTCATTTCTCTCAACAAAGCTCATCACACCCATCTAGGTTCACTATGGCAACTGATCACCAGAACCCTGCAACCAAACAAAAGCAACCAGTGACCAGTGCATTCAAGGTACAGACACACTCTCACACGATCCGTGGCAGTATGCCTCATCTGTCATTCCTAGCTAATACTGTTTCCTTCTCTCTCTCCCTCCACAGTTGGTGATCTACGAACAGGAGAACTTCCAAGGCCGCTGTCATGAGCTGACTGGGCCCTGTAACAACCTCCAGGAGGCGGGCGTGGAGAAAGTGGGCTCAATACTCGTTCCGTGTGGACCGTGAGTGTTTGTTTGAATATGTCTGAAAAAGATATGGTTAAAGAAAGTTGCTATGAAAGCATAGTAGTTTACAGAGACTATAGCGCAGTGAATCAGAGCTAAATTTGTATGCAGGTGGGTGGGATATGAGCAGCCCGGCTGTAAGGGGGAGCAGTATGTGTTCGAGAAGGGTGAGTATCCTCGCTGGGATGCCTGGACCAACAGCAGACGCAGTGACTGCATCTTCGCCTTCCGCCCCATTAAAGTGGTAAGTTTAAGACTTTACTACAGAACTTTGAATCGCAGGTTATATAAACACTACCAGTAAAACTTTGCACTTCTCTAAACAATGCTATGTTTTTATAATCTTTTCAGGACGTTTAGAAAGAACATACAATGTAGATAAAATGTTATTTTAAGGTTGCTGCAGGAACATTCTTGATAACATTCAGAAAACATTTAATACATTTCTGAGTACGTTCCCTTTGAGCTGGACCCAGTCCAACTTATTTAAAACAAACAAACAAAAAGTTTTAAGTGTCTTGGCACATCTCATCTTGTCTGTGAGACTTTTGGACCATCACACTTTTGACCGGAAGTGTATATGAATTAATTATATTTCACGAACATAACACTTCCAATACATTGTTGAACATCATCACTGTACCCCTGCAGGATAGCCAGGAACACAACATCGTGCTGTACGAGAACCCAAGCTTCGCTGGGAAGAAGATTGAGATCATAGATGATGATGTCCCCAGCTTTCACGCTCATGGATACCATGAGAAAGTTTCCTCAGTCCGTGTGCAGAGTGGCACGTGAGTAAACCAAAGCCGAAATACTTCATGGTATTCTGATATTTAATGCAGACATTGGCTTTCTGTATAGGAAGCATGTTTCTTCATCTTCTCGTGCTTGTCTTCTTAACAGCTGGGTGGGTTATCAGTACCCGGGATACAGAGGCTATCAGTACTTGTTTGAGAAAGGAGAGTATAAGGAGTGCTCTGAGTTCGGGGCTGTGCTGCCTCAGATCCAGTCAGTGAGGCGCATTCGTGACTTGCAATGGCACCAAAGAGGAGCTTTTCACCCCTCTAACTAAGCGACCAGCACATCTCTTCAGCCCCAGCTTCTGACGCTCTTTCTCTCTTCTTCACCTTTGAATGCTGATCTTTAAGCCTCTTTCAGTTGTGTCAGTGATTCCATTTGCCACTGCAGAGTAAAAATAACTGATTTTGCGTAATGGTTGACTATGAGTTTTATTAAGGGTTTTATATGAAAAATCTATATTATATATTATGAAATATCAATTATCAAATATATTATGAAATCAATATTTTTAAATGATAATTATTTACAAACTTTAAAAATGTCAATTTTATTTCAGACTGGCTCATGCAGTACATTACTCAGTAAACAGAAAAATATTTAAGGAAGAATATATTTTACATTTACATATTTCAAAATGTTTTCACCATTTTCTCAGGATATCTCAAAGTAAATGACAATGAGGAAGTACTGATAAAACACATCTTTTAATCAGTTTGAAAACTAGTTGGACTGGGCTGCAGTACACTTATGACCTGATTGTAACAGAAACAACATCAGAACAGCATAGAGTATGATAAAACAAATCACAATCTTGAACCACAATATATAACACGTACAATAAAATAATACCCACATCCTATAAAACTTATTTTTTTAAAGAGGTTCGGTTCACCATTCTCTAAATTCTAAAAGAAAACTATAAAAAAGAAAACCGAAATAAAGTTTTGTGATTTGAACATTTCAATGAAACAATGAAATTGATGTTGTAAAACAAGAACATCCTTAAATTTTCCTGTGGCTCAGTGGTTAGAGCATGGCACTAGCAATGCCAAGGTCATGGGTGCAATGCCAAGGTCATGGGTTCGATCCCAGGGGATTGCACATAGTCAGATACAAATGTATAATAAATTGCAATGTAAATCTCTTTGGATAAACGTATGTAGGAACCAAAAACTAAACCAGCTTGTGGTATAAAAGTGGTCAGTTAATTTGTCTTCACTGATAAAAAAAATCATACAGGATTAAAAAGATCCGTAAATTATGATAGAATTTCAATTTTAATAACTTTAACATTTCGTCAAATACTAATCTAAACACAAAGCAATAGCAATGACCAATAAAGCAATAAGCCCCAAGAAACTTTGGATGCAACAACAAAGCAGTTGCCAAGCAACACAGATGCATCAACATATAGTGGCGCAATTTTAAGTTAGCAGAACTATTAAGTTTTGAGCTTGTTGTTCTCAGGCATATAAATTCCTTTTAGTTTCTAACATTGACTGAAGTACATTTTTTATTTACAATAAAATATAAGAAAGGTGTTATTGAGACAATCTTAACATTTCAGCTGCATTAACAAAACAGCCTGCACAGAGAGTGATGTAACACACATGATTACTGGAGCACCTCCCACAACCTAAACATAAGCATCACTCTTCTGAACGATGGTAACCCCAAAAAGTCAAAAATACAGCAAACTCTTCCATATCTCATAAATATGGAAATCTCATAAATTCATCATTAACAAGACTTTTTCCTTTCTAAGTACTCATAAAATAACACTTCATTTCAAAATGCACTCTCCTAATGAAGTCTCACGCAATATAAAATTAAGTTTACACTACTTTAACTATTTAATGACTTTCGGGTTTACAGTATGAGGCCAGCTGTATGTTTTGGGAATTAAACAACAGCTAAGAACACGGCACAACCAATCAGAATCAAGGACCAGAACTGTTTTACAAATAGAGTTTAATGGTTTAGTTTAGAAATAGTATTAATATTGAGTCATTCTATTATTCTCCTATTGGCCACTTCATTCTGTCCTCACGGCTACCAGCCCAGTTTGAATGACAGAATCTAACAACTCAGTCTTGTTCATCCTGAAGTTCCTTTCTACTTGATTTTCTTGATACACTGCACGTGTCCCCTTCTGCTCTGCTCTTATAGAAAGCTCTGAGCCGCCGCTCTCTCAGTGAGCCAATCCCAGACCTCAGCGATACCGTCATTGATCCACTCTGACTGGATCCTGGAAGTGAGTCATAGTCTGAGTCGGTTAAAGATCTGTCATATGCACCCACTGTAAAAAAGCAATAAACAATAAAACATAAATACTAACTAAGAAAGAAAACATAGTAATATTTGTATTTTCTCACTTGTTGGTGGATGATGAATACTTTGATTGTCCCGGATGTAAACATCCGATAATCTCCCCTCCTTGCTACTATAAGGACATGGTTCAGAAACATCATAGGTGATGTCACCCATCTTTGCCAATGATTTCGTGAAAAAATGGCCACCGCCCTCGGATAACATCTGCTCTATTTTCTTCATCAACTCCAAGATCTGAGTTTCATCATCTTGTATCATGTTGTTGAATACATGATACCTGTTTCCACATGCCTCTACAAGCCACTAAGGGCCACACCTTCACTTTCAATGTGCTGCTCAATGTTTGTGTCACCCAGCCAGTCACCGCAAGTGAATAACACTATAGTGCGCTTCCACACACTATCACCCATGATTGTCATGTATTCTTCAACTTCAGATTTCTTGGCTTCGGTGAAGGAGGTGTCTGCTTCTATGACCAGGAGCACAGCAAAAGGATTTTCAGAACACGATTGAACGCTTTTAGAAATCTCACATTTAATCCATTCAGCCATCGTCTTCTGCCATCCGTGACTTTCAATCACAGTCACAAGTCTTCTTGCTGCTTTTCGTGTCACCCCCTGTACACCTGCTATAGCGACCCACTCCTCATTGCCTATAATTGTATTTGCTGTTGAACTCTTTCCAGAAATCCTAGGGCCCAACAGTACAATTCTCAGCTTTGGAAGAAAACGTGTATCACCTAAATGGCATAAAAAAGAGTTTTCATCATATTATTGTATTACTGTAGACAGCATTTCCGATATGATTAATCTCACCTATCCAAAGTTCAGTTTCTGTCTTGTTTTTAACCCTCGTGATTCGTTGCTTTGCACATTCTCGAGTTCTTCTCTTTTTCTCTGCCATCTTTTGCAGAATCTCTCGATCAAACTCATAATGAAGGCCACCGTTTCTCCACACCATCTTCTCGATCTTTTCCAGCAGCTTGGTCACCTGAGAATCATTACTCCAATCGTTATTATTTAGAACATGATATCGATTGCCACAATCTCCTATTAAACTTTTCAGAGCTTCCCCCTCGCTTTCAATGTGCTGCTCAACTGTAGTGTCTCCAAGCCAGTCTCCATAAGTAAACAATACTATTGTGTACTTCCAGACTCTCTCTGTGAGAAGTTCAAGGTGTTGCTTGATAGCTATTCTATTTTTTGGTGTGAAAGAGCCATCCACTCGTATGACCAAGAGTAGAGCATGCGGTCCTGGTGGACACAGTGACACGCTTAACGCAAATTCATGTTTGTAAAGTTCAGGGGAATCCTCCAGGAGATAGTTGTTCCACCAGCCTGGAGCCTCCACGACTGTCACCTCCTTCCAAAGACTTCTCCCTGCTTCCCCATAGCCCGAAAACTTCTGCGCGGATCAAACGCCTGTCTGCCCAGGATTGTATTTCCCGCTGAGCTCTTTCCTGAATATCTGTGACCTACAAGAATGATTCTCAACTGTGATTGTATTTGACCTGTCAGGGAAATCGTAGAAAAGTTTTGTCAGTCTGCATCTGTAGTTATGAATGACTTGCTGCAATCGATCAGTAATTCGGTTCATAAACCCTTAGGAAACTTGTTATTATAGTACAAGTGTAGTATAACCATGGACCTCCTTCATTAAATGTGCATACGCAGTGTGTGTACACAAAAATCACAACAACATTCATATTTTTAAAAACGCTCTTTGACGTGAAAAAGTGCATAGCGCCACGTCAGAGTCTGAGCAGACGGCATGTTTTGGAAATATAAGCCATTCCTTATAAAGGATTTGGATGTTGACAGGTGCTCTTAATTTGTCAATTACCACAGTTTTTACCACCAAATGTAATTTTATGGAATTTTGCTGTTTTATTAATAAAATGCAGTAAAATGTTACATTTTGTGTTAAATTGGCCATGTCATTTTACTTTAATTTTTTTAATTTTACGTTTTTTTCTAGCATCCCAGCTGCTGGAATTTTGGAATTAGCATTTTTTACAGGTATTTTAACATTGTGCGATTACAATTTGATGTTTTTTACAATATTTTAGAAATTTGTGGAAAAACTGTAAAATAAAACAGTGAAATACTGTAAAAGTACAGTCTAGGTAAACCAACATTGTTGAGACCACCGTCAATTTGTGTTTTAACTGTGTCTTACCTGCATGAGGTAATAAGTCCTGCTCCTGTTTTCTACTGCCATAAGTCGTTCTTTTACCCTTTTCTCTTCTGCCTTTCTCTTCGATTTTATTTCAAGTAAAACTGCACAATCCATCGCAAAATGATGGCCATTGTTTTCTGCCACCATGTTATCAATTTTCTGCAGCAGCTCTATTACCTGTTTGTTGTCTTTTTTAGTATCATTGTCGAAAACATGCCATCTTTTCATGCAGTTCGCAATGACCCACTCAAGAGCCCGTCCTTTGTTTTTAATATACTCCTCAAAACTTGTGTCCTGTAGACTGTCCCCATGGGTAAACAGCAATATACAGTGATTCCAAATATGCACACCCAAAAGCTGAACAGCACGCTCCTCAATTGCTTTTTGGTTCATTTCTGAGTCCAGACGCACAACTATCAGCACTGCATGGGGTCCGGGCGAACACAGAGACATACTGAGGACGATTTCTTCTGCATGTAGCGCCGGTGTGTCCTTGATGAGGTAATTTCTCCACCAGCCTGGAGCTTCAACCACAGTAACCCTCCTTCCTTCTACTTCTCCACATCTTTTAACACATTGAGCGGATTTAACAGTGAACTCTTGTTTGCCCAGGATGGTGTTTCCCGATGAGCTCTTGCCGGCTGCTTTATTGCCTAGCAGTACAATTCTCAAATCTGATGTGTGGTGCTCATCGCCTGTAAGATTATGGTGTGATGTTAATGTCCTGTTTTATTTTCACACATTTTTGTATTTTGTATTACTTGTTCTTTCAACGGACCTTAATCAAAAACGTTTAAGCCTATTGAAAAAATATATCCAGAAAAAATGAATTGGGTGAGCACAGAATTTTTATCAATACAGAGCGATGCAACTAACAAAATAAATTGACATCTACACTGACATTTACAGTAAGAGTCACCTAGTTTTTAATATATATTTTTTTAAAAAGGTCTCAAACTGGGGTCCCCAGATTTTTTTAAAAACAAAAAAGTTGTAAAATTCTACTGAAGATTTATACAGTTTCATTTCTACAAACAATATGTTGTCCTTTCCTATTTGTCTCACAGTATAAGTGCTTATTTATTTAGAAAAAAAACACACATTTGACAAAGGGGGTGCCTCGCGAAAGGTTCATCATACATTTGGGGTCCTTGGCATGAACATGTTTGAAACCCCCTGTTTAAAACACCAGGAAATGTATAAAAACTTAAAAATGTAACTGCTTATTAGTTACTTCTATGTTGTAACTTAAAAGCCGAACTACTTAAACATCTGTATGAACATCTCAGTAGCCATGCATAAAACTATATGAAAAATATCCTTTATGTCTCGAGTAAAATAAGAACTATCGGATATATTTTGAACTTTAAAACAATCTTGAAAGTAATTTGTCTTAACATACTGTAAACTAACATTACTTCAAAATGCACATTATTCACACAGATTAACACTTTATTGCCTATTTAACGTTACATTTGTCGTTGTCGTTTGATCCTTGTGTGCAGATCTGCGGTTTAATCTCACTGGACGATAAATCGCTGTCGAAATGACTTTCTTCCTCCATAGCACGAACTTCTTTGTTTCATAAGAGTTTGAATATCCGTTTAGCTATCGGTCCTTGTATAATAAATTCGTCATACAATATTAATTTTCACACGCAGTCTTCACTGTTGCTCCGATTTCAAGCGAGAAAAATGAGGAAGTCTGGGGATCACGTGCACCTATCTGATACTTTCTCACACATGCACATACAACACGTTGCATCAATATGACAATAAATACTAAACTAAATTTTATCTATCCGAAAATTGGTCAGCAATTCTTGGATTACTTTAGATTCCTTCAGTTTACAGTAATGGTTGTGTTTGCCTCATAAATTACACTTTTTAAGATTATTTGACTTTTCCATTTTTCCTGAAAATATACATGGCCTTTAATATATATATATATATATATATATGAAGAGTTTGGTTCCAAAATGAGATAACTCAGTTAAAAAAAAATCAAAAATCATGTTTTTTTTATTGTGCAGTCCAATTAATATCCATCAAACTGCAGCTGTTGTTATTCTTAAATTTGAGCCATAATAAAAAAATACAACTAACACTATAAAAACGTGTTAACATAATAAAAATGATATATTAAATATTTAGTTATATAATTTTGGAACCAACCTCTTCATATATATATATATATAATATATATATATATATATATATATATATATAGTATATAGCATATGATATATACACACATATATATATATATATAAATATATATATATATAGCCAACAATTTTTATATATCCAAACAATTTGTAGAACGTTCTTTTAGATTCCAAAAAAAACAGTCAATTCATAGTAAATTTTATTATGAATTTACAGTTCTGGACACTGGCATTACAACAGTGCAATAAACATCTTTACAATCATATTTAAAATAAAAAGGACAAATTACCCTTAAACAGACTATAACAACTGTACGCAAAGAAAAGAAGCAGAAAACAAAAAAGGAAAATAAAAGAACCGTAAGACATATTACTCGCATACCTTCAGCATACAGACATCACAATATTGACATCAAGGGTGACAACTCATGCTTAAAAGTGACTACTCGTCAGTGACCACTAAACAGTACTGTTCTTTAACAGGTGAAAAGTGCTTGTTGAAACTCAGCTCTTTAGGTGGGATAGACACCATGGCCCTGTGTTTTTCAAAAATACAACAAATGTGCAATGTAACGTGAACTATGCTTACAGTACATTTATATTTCAAATTCTGCTTAAGCAAACTAGTATAAAAAAATATTAAGCTCAAGCTGTATGACCTACAGTTAGGATAAAATTTAAACAGTTTTCCCTTTGTATCATTACATTTTAAGACGGATGATTGGTCTACGAGACATTTTGACTTGCAGTTAACCCCCGTTAATATTTGGCCCATCCTTAAAGCAGGTATTAAAGTAAAACATTTTGGAAATAAAGGGAATGATTGATTGTACATGCGCTTGAATTGCAATTTTTTCAAATGAGAAATGGAATGCTAAAAGTGAAACGCATGATTTTAATGAATCAAATCTTCTCGTCTGGTCAAAACTCTGGGTTATTGGAGTGGAGATGTGCAAACAAATTATCAACTAAATGCATTCAGTAGCTAAATGCATTCAGTTTATCCAACCAAATAAAGGTTCAAACTCTTTCGCTCCTGCATTCACTAACACACACATACACACACTCCTCTTGCGTCTTACATGATAAACTCTTCACGTGGTTACACAATCCATTTTCCTCTTTCGTTAATACAAATATAACATTTTGTGATTACATTAATATCTGCCATAACTAAATACATTTTCTATACAGTCAGGTAGCGCCGCATTGATTCGTTGATTAGTTAAAGAAAATCATGATGTCTATGGAGATGCTTGTGCAACTGATGCCTATACCCATCAACTGAATGAACATGTTAAAAATAACAAAGAATATGAAAGCTCTACTAATATAAACAAAATAACCGGTCCATACTCCAGTAATATGAAGCACTTCGGGTTACTGTAGATGCTCGTGGTCCCACAGGTGGAATAAATCCTGATGGAAACATCAGTTCCACTTTAATCGTGATCTCTTGCTCAGTAGAAGATAAAGTGGCTTTTTGAAATAAAACAATTCTCTCGTATGACAAAGGACTCCGACAGAAACACAGACACGCTTTCAAACACAGATCTCTGCTTTGCCCTTTTATCAGCCAGAAATCTTTAAGAAAGGCACCATGCACGTGTACACGACAGGATAGTAAAACAAACGAAAACAAAGTGATGTCGTAGTCAGCAGCAGCAGCAGAATTCCCGTCAGCTCCCGGTCAAAGGTTAAGGCTTCTTTCATGATTTACAGCTACAGATACTGCAGTTATAAGGCATCCTGAGATGGTAAGGAACAACACACATATGTGCTTTGTGTTATTCAAGTATTACACGAGAAGTACACTGAAGTCTTAATTTTTTATATACAGCACAAAATAAAACATGTTTTGGTTTGGCATACAGACACGAGATGCTTTACCTGTCTGTTCAGGCTGTATTATCGTTTTCATACTGACTCAAACGTTTTTTAGACTTCAGTTCCTTCAGCCACTGAGGTGAAGACTCCTCTCTGAGGAGAAATATAGAGATGAAATCCTTAGATGCAAGTTTACTTGTGAAGACAAGCACAGTGCTAACTGGTAGACAGAAAACATTTCGACTCCATACACAGGTATTAACATTTGATCATAGACGATGAGCCGAGATGCATGATTGTTTATTTCTGTGATTAATTGTGATTTGAATTTGTGAATAATAACTCCAGGCATGTCAATAAAACAAAACCATAAGTATAATGTTTTTAAGTAGAAAAAATTTGATTAGATCAACGGAGATTTTAACTCGATGTGTAGGGGGCATTTGATCTCTTGAAGCGCACTCACCCATTCTCTTTGCCACCAGCAGGAGGCAGCACACGGGCGGCTCGGGGCATGAATGGAGACTTAGGTGAGCGTGAGAGCTGTGAGGGTCCGTCTGTCTGATTGTCTGACTCTCTCTTCTTTAGCTGGGCCTGTAACAACAACGAAAAACTCATTTCAAACCACTATAATGATGTTTTAAACAGTGTTTTACACCGTGTTGCAGTGGTTATTATAAATGATTTATCAGTGAACACCATTATTATTACTTTTTAATCCATTTGCACTTGTTATCTTTAATCAAAACCATTAAGCTCCTCTCCCCCTCTCAACAACAACTCTTCACCACATGATGTAAGCAACAAAAGAGGTAGGACTATACAGACTGTCCAATGGCCAGGTATTTTTAGCCTTCGCCTCCAGGCCCAACTTTTAACAAACCAATCAAAAAGGGAAGGGCGAAAAAAGCCCCGCCCTACATTTTTTTAGAATCAGAATCAGTAGCCGTTTCGCTCGGATCTAAGCCACGATATGGAAAAGAAGTAATTTGCAACTTCTGTTTCATGGTGACTAAGCCACGTATCGCATCACACACCTGACATCGCAGTTTTACAGCACACTTGTGAGACATGCTTCAACTAGCTTCAAACGCTACGACAGATTTTGATAACCTGTTTGAAAACCTGCTTAAAATCTGGCTGACCAAAGTATAGGTGTGCATGCTCTCTAAACAAGCAAGAGCCACAATAAACAACCACTGATGAAATAGACCGAGAAGAAAGCATAAGGGAGACATAAGGGTGAAACTGGTGACATTTCATGATTGTTCCGATTTTTCAGACATGCATGTTGCATATCTAAAATGGAATGGCAATGCTAATTCATTCACATCGTCTAGAAAGCTCTCTCACCATCAGGGCAGATGGGTCCATTCCCGGGAAGAGAGCCACTCTCTGCGGTTGCGAAGAGCTGGAAGATGTACGGGACTTCAGTCCCTTAGTCTGCTCTTCGGAGTCGGACTCCTCCTCTGGTTTAGAAGAGTCAGTCTTATCCTCTACAGACAGAGAGAGAGAGACTAGAGTGAGTGTTGAGGATTTTATCGACCTCACACTACACATAAGAGACAATTATGGTTGAGTTACGGGCCATCATCTGCTAAAAGCAAAGCTTATGGGATGAGAAGCACTTGTAGGAATGTATAAACACAAGTGTTTAGATGCTAAAACTTGTTGAATACCTGTTGTGTCTCTGTAGCGCCATTCATCGCCTCCTGCTCCGCTCCCTTCAGGTACTTGTGCTAACACGGCGCTGTGCCGGGCAGCTCGAGAGGGAGGGGCTCGGCGAGTGCTCTTACTTCTCAACTGAGCCTTGGCACGTTGTGCACTGTTGTCTAGCAGTGTTGTGGGTGTCTGTGCGGATAGAGAGACATAAAGCTTGCTTGTTTACGTCTGAACAATCAAAGTATGATGAAAGAAAGCCTCAGTCCCCACTGATTTAATCCAGGGTGAATAAAGATGACAGAATTTGAATTTTGGGGTGAACTGTCCCGTTAAGACTGACCTCTGGAAATGGGAGCTCAGTCTGTGTGTGAGGAGAGGTGGCAGAGCCGTCTGTTGTGTCGATGAGAAGACTCTGTTCTGACGTGTGGGGTGGGCTGGGTTTCCGTGGCGATGGGGTGAGGTTGCTTTCAGGTGAAGGTGTAGCTGGAGTAAGGCTGAGGAGAACAAAAAGGATCATTTACTACCATAATAAAAACCAACATGACTTTCTGGCCTTCATGCACCACGAAGTGAGAAGATTAAAAAAATAAGCGGCATCAACAAATTTTCCCCTCTTGTGTTCCACGAAAGAAACCATACGGGTAAGGAAAGGATGACAGAATTTTCATTTCTGGGGGAACTAATCCTTTAACTGGTATTCAGACGCATTCACTGCAGACCGCATTGTGGCCACATGGTGGTGGAGTTTTCCAACCATTACAAGCCATCCTCCTGCCAACACAATCTAACCTGTACTTGTCCAAAGGTCATATTAACACTACGATAAAAAACCTATCCACCAAGTGATTCAATCTCATTTCATCTACTCTAAATCTCTTATGCATTAGTCAGTACAATAACAAAACCTTCCAAACAAGCCCGAGTCTGCTATACAGATGTATTAGCCACAAAATGATCATTGGAACAGGAGGCAAAACTCAATTACAGATTTCAATAGATTCTATTGATTCTGGTGTAGAGTTGCAAACGGTGTCTGAAATGTTGATGTTGTTGGCGCTGTGTATATAACGTATATTTATTCATGGTCAACTTGAAAAAAATCTAATATTTTAATATAAAATAATTATAAGTGAATAAAAATGTATTAAGTAACCATTAAGTTTTAGTCCAGATAAAAATGATAATATTTAGTATTTAAAATGATAATATTGGCCTTTAATGATGATTAATAGGATTTTATTATGAGTCACTCTCATGTAATGTCTGTTTTATTACTGTGTACTCAGTATTTTAATCCAGTCCCTAAAATAGAGCACACAAGTATGCCAGTGTTGTAAATTTTAACTGGCTGGTGAACAAAAGGTGCATTCTAAAAATCCAAAACAATTTCTTATTATTCACGGTATTTTGAAGTGTGCATGATCAGGGTATATATAGAAATCATGGAGCTAAATTGAATAGGTTTTGAGACCTTTTTAAGACATTTTGGGGGGATTTCCAGACAGGAAACAGACTAGTCCTAGATTCAAATACAAGTAAGAGCTGTCCAAACTGAAAACAACTTGTAATGACATATCTTAAAATACATCAGTGCCTTTGTGTGTCTCAAAAATGCACACAAGTTATGTTTTTTGTAAGGTATGTTTGTTTAAACGACTTTCTAATAAAACTAATGCCTAGTCCTGGTTTAAGCTAATCCCTGTCCGGGAAACCGCCCCTTTAAGACCTCATCACCACTTCAAGTTTTAATGGTACAATAGCGACACTTTATCTTACGTTTACTATATACTGATTGTGAGATAGCACAACTAAACAGTCGTAGTTTGTGATAACTCCTTATTAATGCAACATAATTCAAAGGGTGGGAACGAAGCCCCAGAGAATGATTAATCCAATGCAAGGTTTATAAGAAAGAGAAACAAGGCTACGCTTATCGCCTTCCGACACACAGAGCAGTGCACCTCACGCTTATTCCCAGAAACGGCCCTCAGCCATGGTTCCAACTCTTTATCCTCCAACCATTTGCATAAAAACTTGCCTTTCCCCATTAGTCAAAGATGTTGTTTAACAGCCGTGTGTAAATGGACCTCCCACTATTCGCCTACACAATGATTATGCGAAACTTTAGCATATGACCTCTTTGGACGAATATGTAAAGATGATACAAAATGTAAACCTTGGAAAATGGCATTTAAGAATTTCAATACTTTTTAAGGGCCTTCATTTTCTCTAATTGTATTGTCAATTTCTAATACTTTTTAAGATCCTGCGGACACCCCATTGGGCATGTTTATTATTGTGATATATTATTGCATCTTTATTTTATGCAACTTTGTATTTTAGGTCTGAGCAGCTGCATCTATACCTTGCAAATAGCTCTTCATTCAAGCGAATTCCACAGATACGACTGCATTTTAACATGTAAATGTTTTTCTAAATGTACTGTATTGTTGGTCATTTATTTTATCCTGAAGCGAGCAGATTTTCTCTCTTTCTGATTGACACAGCTACACACAGACGTCAGAAGTAAATGAAGCATATGACTAAATCTATAAATAATAAATCTACAGAATATCGGCCAATGAGATGTCGGACTTCAACTTTCTCACTGTACAAGAACCTGATACCTGCTGAGTTTGAGTAATCACCTCCACTGAATGCTGAAGACTGTGTGTGTGTGTATGTGTGTTCACCTTTCATCTGTACGAAGTCCCGTCTCCCATGTGCCATACTGGCTGTCTGTCTCCTGCACTAGATTGTCTGTGTCTTTATTCTCCTCCTGTCCTTGTCCCGCACACCGTTTTACCAGCTCCTGTAGACATGAAAAAACAAACATTGTATATTAAAGTACCAGTAGCATTCACGTTCATTTCATATCCTTAATAATCTAAGGTGTGACCAAATAATAATATTCTACAATCATGTGTAAGATGCACCACTGTAATATCTTTCATTTAGCATCGAATGACAGCCTTAAATGTAATTTGACAACGGATAGCTCCTTCTGCAATGGAAGGTGCTAGAAACATGGGTACGTATGTGCTTTCTGCCACAGCTTTTAAACAAACCTAACACAAAAAAAGGCAAATATTTCATTAAGATTTTAAATAATTTGTTTAAAAGTTGCAGTCGATTTATAATGCAGAACTGCAAACGACCACCAGATGGAGCTGCTGAACTCACAGAACAACTGTGTCATACAGTCAGCCGCTCCCTTTGAGTGTGACATCACAGTATCAGACCTGGACATTAGCCAATCATTGAGGGTAGAGACGCAATCTGCCCAGAGGAGCATAAAACCATATTTTCATAGACATGTTTGTCGTTGAGAAAAGGCCAGAAAAGCAGATCACACACAGTACAAACACACACCCCGAATCAGTTCAATAACCTGTTATAAACTGCCCTGAAAACACCAGTCCACTGATATCAGCATTACTGTAGGTAATGCCACGGTTGGATAACTGGGCAGCTGCTGACATTTCTCGGGGGAAGAATAATGTTTGTTATATGAGGCATGAAATAAGTAATAAACAGTTGACTTAGAGGTAAACCAGAAGCTGCTGGTGTGACGAGAAGAAAAAAGAATGACCAGGAAAAACAAAACAGGAAGACGACGGAGAGAGATCTCATGAAAATACTGGGATGACCTCATAAAAAAACACTGGTTGAACTGGTGTTCATTCGACCGTGTTGCTTTTAATGAGGAGCCTACAGAGGGTACTGTGTATCTACACACAAACAAGATGGTGGAGGAAATGTCTTAATCCAAACTATGACCTCTGTGACCCAATATAGCAATATTGCATTTGTATGCTTATTGGAGTCACACCGTTAGCTTAGCAACATGCTAACATTAAACCAAAGTCCGTTTAGGGAAGTCGTGCCACTCGGCGGCCATGTTTGCAATGAGCCTCCGGGCAGTTATTACGTAATTCAAACAAGAGGATGAATGGGGAATACTGACATTTCTACAATCACCGGCTAAAATCCCAATTAAACGACATATTTGAAAACAACATTTAAAAATGACGTAAACTGTACCGTAACGTTTGTTTCCTATGATCAAATTGTCTAAAGCATGGTCATGTTGCTTAACACCGTGTCTACACCGGATGCGACTGGCGTTATAAAAATTATAATGGGTTCTAATGCGTTTCTAATGTCTTGTTTCATGTCGCGTCGGTCGCATACACAGTGTCAGATACTAGACATGCGCAAAGCTCCCCGAGGGCGGCCATATTGAGCGTTGCGTTCCTCCCCATTCATTTCAATGGCAGTGACGCATCTTGTTAATATTATTACCTTTGATTAAACTCACACAAGTTGAATCTGCTGTGTGCTTTTTCTATAGAGCCCTGATGCTACCTTTGTAGGGAGCCTATTTAGGCAGTGGGCAACTCAGTAGGTTTGAAACACAGCGTGAGTGTGTGTTAAAGATTAAAGCTTGATGAGTATCGACCTGAGCATTAAGGTAAGAGTGACAGTGTGTGTGGGTGTGACTAAGTGTAGAGGAGAGTGTGTGTTATGGTTGTTTGCATTAGAGACCACAGCACAGGATGTCATTCATCAGCTCTGCTTTTCCTGACAGGAAGAGTAACAGGCAACAGACAACAGTGAAAGACACACTTCAGTGGAACAGGACATACATCTGACAATATATTTAAACAGACACTCTCGGTTGTGCTTTTTAAATCGGTATTGATCAACTGAATTATCGCGGAGGCAGATCCATTGGATCAGCCTTGTAAATGGACAAACAATTACCATTTTCCATTGTAGCATTTCTGTGATCATCTCATTTGCTGTATTATATTCCATTGAGTATATAGACAATAATGTATCCATATATTTAGTATAGTGGTAAGGATTGTATAACATTGTAAGAATTTAAGCATGAGAGGAGGAAAGTGTCAGTGGTGGTTTCTGTGCTCGGTCTGTTCTTGATATCAGTACTGGCACCGGCCATATGCGTCAAGCACTAGTCTTAAACACATGCTGGAGTAGACAAGGAAACAGCAAAGTCTGTGTGCGGAAGATATCAGCACACAGTTCAAAACCCAAGACAGTCAAAATGCCCCAGACAGCTTTAAAATAATGACTGCTAACTTTCTGTTACCACAACAAAACGACAGTAACCTCGATATTACTCACTACCGTCAATCGAACATATTACATAAGATGACAGATTCTCAGGTGTTCATGCACAAGTAGATTTCAAAATTATTTACTATAATTATAAAACAATTTCTGTAATATATTGGGTATAACTAGCGTGATTAAACAGCAACCAAAGCATACAGTACGTATGAAAGCATACAAATTTCAGTTTAGAATGTAATATGCAGTATGTATTTGAATATGTGCAAAATACAGTAGTATTTCGATTATATATTGAAATAAAATACATTTTATTGTGCACCAAACTTAGCACATATGATAATGAAAATGAACATTTAAATAGAGAAATACATTGCTGTTGTACATATTTTGAACAGAAATTTGCTACCTGTATGTTTCTATACAAGTAAGATTAACTTTAGGTAAACTGCGCTACTTTTTAAAATTAAAATGAAAAAAAAATAGTGTCTTGATTTCCCAGAAGTAATGGATAAGATCATGGAATGCCATCTCAGATATAACCTATTTTCTTCATATATAATTACAGGGCTGTTGGTTAACTTTTTTGCACATAGCACCGGTGATACAGAGTTTTAAAATCACAAGTCTGTTCTCATCTTTGTTCTCAAGTGCAGGTCATCACATAAATAGACAGACAGGTAACTGAAAACATTCACATTATACAAATGGATAAATTAGGGCCAAATTAATTTTTGTTTTTACCAAAAAAAATATTTTTTAATTTGTTTAGAGTTTTGTATTTTCAATGCTTTACTATACAGTAGTAAATACATTTGTCCATAAAAATACTGTATACTATAGTGTTTACTACAGTTTATACATTTACAACAAGTTAATTATTTTATCATCTGGTTCAAATTAAGCAGACTTTTATTTTGGCGGATGGTTGCGAAGACGCTTGAGCTTCTGCTTGTTTGACGGTAGCTTCACACAAACAGTAAAATGCTCATAAAATAAACTTAGAACAACTCTGTGGATGAAGTACATGTGTTCATGTCCTTGTATAGTGAGATACAGACAAATTCACGAGTGTCACGCTTGTAACATATTAAAGCGTGCTACTGATTCACTCATAGACACGCAGAACAAGCAGAGGACATATTTAAATAGTAGAATTTTGTGATTCCTGCCATGTTTTCTCACATCGTGCATATCATAGGGCTCTAGATCAATCAAATCAGAAATCAAGTTTTAATCGCAAAACGAAAATAAATAGTGGTGCGCCATTAGTTAACCTCACACAAGAACAAGCACAACGACAAACGCACTTCACACGAACAAGCGGCTCTGTCTAATGTACCTGCCAAACTGTATCGCACTCGTGCTACACTATTACATTTATTCGTAGCATAGACAGATTTGTTCGTAGCATGTACGACACTGTACTGTACAGCCCTGTATAAGTAAATTAGGAGTCTATTTGCAAAAACATATAACTCTTAATAAATATTCTTGAAAAAATATTTTTTCATGTTTTTGTGTTAGTTAGGTGTATTTTTGAGTTATTGTCAAAACAACCCAGCTGCAGTTTGATTGATATTAAGTGGAATTGTGTATTTTATTAAATAGAAATACATAAATAGGTCTAAAAATGTTGGAGCTCCAAAAAGCAGATAATTTAGCAATTACGCAAAAACAATCACTACCTTCAAATATCTGATGTCTTGGGACAAAGTATGACTACTATAGATATTTTCTTTTATAAAAGAAAGGAAGGATTATTATTATACAGTATATTGTTATAAAAAAGGAAAATAAGGAAATGAATAAACGATTCCTTTAATGCTAATTACAATTAACTTTCCCTTTAGCTCCCTTAAGTGTGAAGTTAAAGAAAAATCTTTCAACACAAGTAAACTAAACCAAATCCAAAACCCATTCTGGAATTACGTTGTTTATGCTAATCACTTGACCAGAAAAGCCTGAGGAATGTCACAAACAGCTGGTGGCAGATTAACCCAAGCATGCATTTAAGCGCAAAGTCATTTGCATCGACTATGAGCGCAGAATATTTGTGTTTTGCACATCTTTGCATACACCTTTTTTTAAACACCATAAAATGGGTGTGGTTGGTTATAAGTGCTTTGGGTTCTGGTTATGTAGACAATTTACTTATGGCAGGTAGATCTGTACAAATGACAAATGAAGACACACCTATGAACTGAACTTGGAAAGCTTAACTTATGTTCTGTACCTGCCAAGCACACATCAAACACACATACACATTAACAGGTTGTGGAACTTTAGATTAAAATTAGTTGTAGCTGCCTGAAGGGTCATATTGACAATGTAAGGGTGTAGGCCCTAGAAATAACAATATCTTGTATAAAGGCCAATACCCTGGATAAGAACGCGCTTATCTGAACCTTACAGAGTAAGAATTACAAATACAGTGTGTGTGTGTGTGTGTGTGAACACAGGAAAAGTGCATAAGGGGAAGCAAAGGAACAATGAACGGATGGAAAGAAAAGATGAGAAAAAGACAAGTTGTGACTTTAACACCAGCAGGCAAAAGATGTGTCTCCATCAGTTTCATCTCCAGAACTGTAACCTTCATGTGTCACTACGCAAGCAAATCTTGTTCCTATCTTTATTTCCACGATTTACACGCATGTGTGTGAGGCGTTCCGCAGACGCACATTTTCATCTGGCATTCTCGCGAACACATTCCACCAAAGGCGTGGCAACCTTCACCTCAGGGAACATCAAACATTAACAACTGCGCGCCTGTGTTGTGAAGGAGCTGTGTAAGACACTGTAAAGCTAAAAAGACAGAAAGCACTTTAAACATGAGACCACCAAGCCTACACAACATGTCACAGAGCCACCATGTAGAAAATCAGTGTGAGAGCTTAGAATCCCCTACAAAAAACGAAACTGATGTGATGAGAGTCCAGTCAGTGCAATAAAATGTACTATGGCATCGCAAAAATCAAGAACAAATGATGAACATTAGGTACTTATTTGATATTTTATGCATTTCATCATGGTTTTCATTCATGCTGTCAAACAATAATGGGAAACTTAGCTTGCCAAGTAATATTTTTATCAGTAATATCAGGTCACATAAATTACTTAAAGGGATAGTTCATCCAAAAATGAAAATTCTATAATCAATTATTCACCCTCTTGACATTTCAAACCTGAACAAAAGAAGATATTTTGAAGAATGTTGTTAACTGTCCCCCATTCACTTGCATTGGTTTTGTGTCCATACAATAGATACAATAGAAGTCAATGGGGGCCAGTGCTGTTCAGTTACCAACTGAAAGAGGTAAATGATAACAGAATTTTCATTATGGTAGTGTTCCCCCTCCCTCATATCATATACATCTGACATGACTTAAAAGCAAAATCCAACGTGTATTTTTTAGAGGACATGCGTCGTGCACGGGCTGTTACATCTGAAGTGTTGTCTATGCACACTATCAAAATGACTTAAAATGTTCTTCCAACAAAGATAATGAATTAACTTGTTTTTTAAAGATCTTTACTGAACTGTTAAAGATTTGTATCATTTACTTTGTGTATACCGAATAAGATGAGTCTAAACATGCAGCTAACGTAAAATGCAATTGCACTGCATGAATGAACAAGATTTAAGTTGGCTAGACAACAAAACATTTGTTGAGACAAGCATCAGGTTGCTTTTTAGTTATTTCTTTTTCACAGTGTACGCATTTACAATCAGTCGAACACAATTCTCAGCCTGTAAACCCAGAGGCAAGTTCATACTATCCCAGTAAAGTATTCATGTTAAAGCTTGTTCGTGTTTGCACTCTGCCTGTGTCTGTCACCATGAGAGTGCCGACAGACGAAGGACACAGGAAACGACCCATTATAGCTAATTCTGTTACAATGAATATGTACCTGTTTTCAACCGCGTCCTGTTCCAGAGAAACAGTGGGTAAATCTATAATACATCTTTTACTTTGGCTCACACACAGAGTGAGTGATGGAGAAGAAGCCATTGAGTGACAGAGCTGAATGAATGAAGATTACGAGAAGTGACATTAATCAAATTCAGATATCAGTCAGTATATCCAGTTGGAAACCTTCCTACCAGCATTCCCTCATTGTTTTGTTTAAGACGCACTGGACAACACCCCTCGCCCTTGGCTCGCACATACATACAACAATGAACCTAAAATATATGTGGAAGCATGACTCGCAAGACAACACACACAGATGACTGTTTTCTTTTGTCTTAAAGGGACAGCACTTAACATTTTTGGACAAATCCTCATGTTTTTTAAAGGCAAGTTGTTCCAAACCTGTATACATGATTGCAAATACGAAAAACCAAAAAAGCTGGTTTTTCTTAGTAGAAGCTGTTTTAATAAAATGTAACCACAGCTGCCGAGGGACAGTTACATTTTAGCCTGTTTTTAATACAACGCTTTTAAACAGCTTCCTAAGAGTGTTATGCATGTATTGTCTAGTCTAGTCTAAAGATCTATACTGTTTTTTTGGACTTTATGTCCTCCTTTTTTATATTTGATATTTTTCTAGTTCTTTCTATTATACTTAGGTAAACTGTCCGTTTTAGAAAGCATCCACAGAAAACATAGATGTAAATGTCCAAGAACAGCAGACGAAGATGACGTATTCTCATAACCTTTATCCTGCCAGTCTACATTACCTCTTGCTATATGTATGCATGCAGTGAGCATGAAATAATACCTTAGCAGCAGATCAATGTGTCAATCATGCTGACCTAGCTTTTTCTACACTTTTCTTCTAGGGTCACTGTGCATCTAATATAGACGCTTCTCTCCCACTACTGCTGAAGGTCAAGTCACCAATAAAAATACACGCAGAATACAAGGTCTATAAGAGTTTACGGTTACTGGGGCTTTACACGGGAAACTTGACTTGATAATCCAGAAACAATTATCCTACTGACACTTTAAAGTCCCCGTGAACCAGAAGTTGCGATCGTTTCTACTTCTGTATTTTGACGCATTTCAGAGTGAAATGGAATTTTGAATGAGAAATATAGTGGGCGTGGCTTTCGTCTTTCTCTGCGATTTGATTAGATGCATAAAAACAGCCATTGCACTTTTGAAATGGAACTTGTAGCAGACTAACAGTTGAAGGGGAGGGGTTAACGGATGCTCCGCCCAAGCCGTCTAACATACGTCATTTAAGATGGATAGTCATTACAGGATGGAAGTGCATTTACAGATTTTAACTAAAGTTTATGTGGGCACATAAAAGAGAATGACTCACATGAATAAACTATTTACAATACAATATTTAAGTGGAAAAATAGGCATTGTAATTTTTTATTTCACTGGGACTATAAACCAGCCTAGGTTGATTTGCTGGTCTTAGCATATCCCCCAACCTGAGGGACTTTACTTGTTTTGGAGGGTTTGAGAGCACTTGTAGGCTGAAACCAGCTAACATTTGCAAGGCTAGAAGATCAGCAATGAATACGCAGGTTTCTACAACTGACTAGACAGTGGGTGAGATGTGAGTTTTTTCTATAAGAAATATAATAATAACTTCCCATATCAGATATAGACGATCAGTACATTACAAAGCTCTCTGAGAAGTTGCGTCTCTATACTCAACCCCTATAAAGCATTACCACTGCAGCCCAAGTACCACTTTTGTAACAAAGTTGCTATAGCATTATGCACAATCCCCGGTGTATAAATCATTGGCTACTGTGTTGGGTCTCATCTTATTTTTTTAAGTGTCCCACCACAAGCTTTGCATTTCTAAGATGACATGCCAAGATAAAAATACCGGTACATGTACTACTGTGTATTTGCGGTGGATGATGTGGCTGTTTGAAAGACCATGTTAGTTTATGTAGAGATTGTAATTGGATTCTCTTACAGAGGATGGAGTGCTTGGTGAAGCCAATGAGGTCGTTCGTCTCCGCATGGACAAGTTCTGTTGGCTGCGCAGACTGAACCTGCGGAAGGATTCCCGGCTGCGATTGGCAAGGCTGCGTAAAGAGGCGGCCCTTTTAAAGTTGGCCCCTCCTTCTTCTCCACCGCTAGTTCCAGTAGTCCTTCTCTCCACGCTACTGGACACTGTGTTGATGGCACCTTGGATGGAACGGCGCACGTTTCCCATCCAGCCCGACACTTGGGAGTGGGCTACCGACAACTTGTCGCCCATATAATCCATCCTAATCTTGGCGTATATTCAGGTTTAAAGTCCAGGCAAGCTCTTTCAATGGGGTCTGTTTAGCTGGAGACCCCTAAAAAAAGTCCAAGTCTTTAAGGTAACTTGACTGAACCAAAATCAAATTCCACCTTCAGGGAAGTCGCTGGTTAAAAAAAGTCAACTTCAAAGCACATCTCAGTTTAAACTCCATGGTTGTGTATGCACAACAGTCTATTTAAGGAAAGTTTATGGCACAGAAGACCTTGACTTCAGCTCCGTCCTGGGACTACAGCGTCAGTACGTGTTTTCAGAACAAGGACAGGACAGATTGTTTCTGCACTGCAGCACGAGGCAAGCAGCATCTGCGAATTGACTTCCCACCATGCTTGACTAGAATTTAAAGTCCGTTTACTGCGGCTCAGGTGGCGTACCTTAACTTGACACCTACGACTGTAAGACGTAACGTACAATCACGCATTTACTGATAGAGCAGCTCAATGTGATTCATTAAAATTACATGGGGCTTCCCTACTAGGCGCGCATAGGTCATTGTTCTACAGTTTTCCGAGACCTGAGATATCATAGATAGAGCGGAAATCCAGGACACTAGGTTTCCAAGAGGTCATAGAGTTGTCCAAAGCAGTTCTGTGATGCCTCAACATCAAAACCAACAGAAGAACCAACAATTACAGCCTTTAACATAAAACGGAGGAACGATAATAAAAGTGAATTTGCCTATATAACGTCATTCACCTCGACATGGGTCAAATTTTCAAAATCCACTTCCTGTTCCTCAGTAGTGACGTGCGCATGTATCTGGATCTTTCACTGGCATCAATGAACGAACAGCAATTTCATTCACATTTAATCAAGAAACAACTGGCTGCGTCACTCCAGAAGGTCCTAAATTAGCAGCAAACTCCAACATGAATGTTTGTTTTCTGAGTGGATCTGTCAGCAGAGTCAAACAGACGCTAGTCTACTCATGAATCAGAGCTGTCACAAACACACGCACGTCTCAGTTCCGTCAGGCAACTGCAGCTCACGCAGTCCAAAAAGCTTTGACGCACAGCCTGAAAACGCCATCCACCTGTCAGTTCAGGAAACACTGACAACCCCCAACGCAGGGTAGGATGCAGGAGTTTCTGGAACAAGCAGATCCAGGTGGAAAGTGTATCCGTCCAACATTGAAGTTACAAGCGCAAAGTATCCATTTGGTTTAGGACGTCTTTAGTGAAGTCCAAATTATATTTTGAGGTCGTCTCTTTTTCTGGTTCCACTGTTTCCTATTGTGTGTTCCTGTAGGTACTGGCAGGTAGAACAGAAATGTGTCAGCTTTCCTGCCGCTGTCCCCCTGTGCCCAGGACTGCTCAAGGAGAAAACAGAGGGAGGAGAAAACGAGAGCAGAGAGAGAGTGAGAGGGGAGGGGTGAGGGAAGCCAGTGATATGAGTGAGAGAGAGAGAGAGAGAGAGAGGAGGAAGATATATGCATTGCAGTGTTCCCTGCTACTGTTCCAGCTTACAGACGAGAGAGAGAGAAAGAGAGAGAGAGAGAGAGAGAGAGAGAGAGAGAGAGAGAGAGAGAGAGAGAGAGAGAGAGAGAGAGAGAGAGAGAGAGGTGCATTGGTTATGTAATGTTGTCAGCAGCTCATTTTGCTGCTGAGTGCTGAAGAGTGTTGATAAAAGGATACAATAAGGAATGATAGAAAGAAATGGTCAATGAGAACAAATAAATGAAACAACCAGTACATGACAAACAGGCTTTAGACGCGTCTTCCTGAAGAGTTGTAACTAGTGCAGCACATGGTACCATGAGTGGTACCACGAAAATGCGTCTTACCATGAAAGACGCATTTTGTTTTGCAAATGGACAGATCTGTCATGCAAACATCACTGAAGACCAACCAAACCTTGCTCTCTGTCCATCTCTTGTTTTCCATATCCTCTCACTACACTCTGCAATTCAGCAGTTCAGATTTTTGTATTCATTGGTGTTTATATGCAACAATGAAATGCACAATAAAATACACCTAATTAAACATATGTACATGGCAATGGGTTATAGCTTTTTAAAATGATTTGTGTAGTAATCAATCATTTGTTGAAGGAAAACAAATGATAGGACTGAGTCGGTTAAGGTGTGTATCAGCAGCCCCTGCTGGAATGACAGTGCATTACACCGTATTGTATTATTGGAGAAAAATTGTGAGAAAACCGCAAACTAACACAGATTTCTGAGCCAAAACATTATACTTTTATAAGACTAACATATCATAGACCGCTGATCTATTACAGCCATCTAAAACACAAAGTCATAGTCAGGTTATTCATATCATTACTATGCCGGTTATGTTGCTGTGATCAAATTAAAATCCTGGAATGTAAACATGTTAATGTTTAGAGTCTGAAAAAGTCAAAACAAAGAATTGTTTTAACTTCCAGGTCACTACTCAAATAAGCCATAACCATCACATTAACCTCTCTGTACAAAATATTTGATTTCCCTTCTTTTGAGGGATACAAGATGCTCTTTAAAATTCTTATTGGTCGACCGATATTGTTTTTTAATGGCCGACGCCGATATAAAAAAAATCAATGTGTCCTATTGTTTAAAACAAACGCAATTACAGTTAATGAGAGACATGCAGAAAATGGGTGAAACTAAAGGAACAATTATTGTCTATTACATGGCTACTAAGTAGTAGCATGAGAAAGTAGCATTAAAACAGACTTAAAACCATGAAAAGGTGTCCACGTGGCATAACGTTGTCTCGGGCAGCTAAATGTGGCTAGATATGAGCAAAATATATAGGAATTTAAATGTATTATCAGTACTTACAATTTTAGTATCTCATCCACCTGACCTGACCCATTTAACTGTGGTTATTTTACTGTGTCAAATGCTGGCTTAACATTCGAGTGGGCTTTTTTAAGAACAAAATGCTAGTGAGACATACTTGTATGCCCATCGAACAGAAGAAAAAAATCGGCCAATTGTAAAAATGTATTGTTAGATGCTTCTAATAAGAAACTTCAAATGTATTGGCACGATTTATCGGTCTATCACAGGGACCATCTGGTTTTGCATTAACTTACGAAGTCCATGCTGAGTACCAAACCCAAAATGGTAAAAACCTACCAAATGCAAATTAGAAATTTTCACTTAAACTTATAACAATAACAAACTTTTTTATTAAATTAGAAAAATGCTAAATGAGTGCATGTGGTTTCAGACTCAGACTCCACTGTATGCCTGACTTTCAAATCACAAGGACTTTTCAACAGACTATATCAGCTTTCTGCCTAAAAGACAAACTAAAAGCTCCAGTTTCAGAGGTACAGCTGGTACACGACACAAATCACTTTAAGATTAGATTAAGGAACATCAAGTCAAGAGTGTCTCATAAATGTCAAAAGCCAATCAATGGTAAATTGTTTTTTGTTCCTTGTATAGACACAGAGGAATGGTTATGTCCAGTCTGCTGTCCTTTGTGACGAACAATACACACACAAACACACATCCTATCACAAAACACCGGCATGAGAGCAAACATTCAGAAGAAAAATCCAACAAAATCTAACACTACAAAATCTGGTTAACATCCAAATGTTGCCTAAGTGCACTCACACAGTGTGAGTGGTCGAATGATGACAGTGGCCATATATATTAAACTCGCATCACATCAGCATATGAAATCACTCATCATGAGTCATGACACGGTCATCTGCCTGACAGTAAAGCCAGCTGGAGAACTCATATATATAATTAATATAATAATTAAACAACCTATTTCCAATAAAAAATGAAACCTGACGACAACGGTTCAATAACTTGTTTTTAAGCTTAAATTGCACTAAAAAAACCTTTTGAGGTCACTTCAGCTATTGCACAAGCACACAGTTCGGTAAGTGCCTCATGAAACCCCCGCCCCAGTCTTCATCAGTTACCGATTGGCTCTTTTTACTGAAAAGTGGGTCTTCCATCACTTGCGCGACCATATTGTGCGTTGCAATCCCCTCCTATACATAGTAATAGCAGTGGTGCATCTTGTTAAAGTTATAGTTCTGTCATCATGTACTCACCCTCAGATTGTTCCAAACCAGTATACATTTCCTTGATCTGCTAAACACAAAGGAAGATATTTAGAAGAATGTCCGTAACCGAGCAGATCTCTTCCCCCATTGACCCCCATAGTTGTTATCTTCCCTACTATGGCAGTCAATGGGGGACGAGATCTGATCGCTTACTGACATTCTTCCAAATATCTTCTTTTGTGTTCAGCAGAACAAGGACATTTATACAGGTTTGGAACAATCTGAGGGTAAGTACATTTTTTTTTTGGGGGGTGAACTATGACTTCTTATCTTTGATCATACTGACCCCAACAGCAAATGTCTCATAAATACAGTATGAAAGTAGGTAGCCATAAACACTAAGATGTGGTTTCCCAGACTTAAGGCTAGTGCCAGACTAAAATTAATGTTAGAACTATCTCAATTGTTTTGTCTCAATATGAACACCAGTAATGTTTGTTTGCAAGGCATGTTTGTAAAAACTTCCTAAATATCCTAAAAAGCCTACTTTTGGCTTAATCTAAACCCTGTCCCGGGTTTTGTAGAGCCAGTGTTACTAAGATTTGACACAAGCTCTAATTTGTCCTGGAATGAGACAAAATTCGATTTTCGTATTAATTAACCTAAAAATAAATAATCACTTCTCAGATAATGTGTTGTGTGCATGCCTTGTTGTTTTATCAATGCAGTGCAAAACTTAATCCTATATAACATACAGTTCCAACAAACTGCAAGGGTTAAATAATTACAATCACAGGTATTACTGTACTGTATCATATCTCATCTCATCACATCGGCTTTATCAAGATAACAAGTAATTCTATTAACAACCACTCATGGTCCATACCGGAAAGACTGACTGAAACAACTACTTCCTCTCTGAGACAACACCTCACCCTCTCTCGCATAAATTATGACAATAACAATAACACTATTCACAAGCTTGAGAAGAAAGTACAACACAAGCAGACAGCTTAGCTTTTGATTGACTAGGTTGTGTGTAAGTAATAGTAAGATGAAAACTAACCAATAGTATGATGACATAGTGCCAGTGACATGGGCCTGATATTCTGACTCATAGTGTTTGCTCACTGCTCTTCTTACACAGCAAAAGCTCATTTCATTTTGTTTTAGGAAACGATGACACAATCTGTTTACAAACACAATATTCATTCTGGACACATAAAAGAAGTTAACAATAGCTTGGTGTGGTTCTTTTATACAGAACAATGTACAATATGATACAAAGCACTCTTTCGAGATTAGACAAGTACACAAAACTAATAGCATATATCCCCCAAAAAATATAACTTCTAAAACTGCTTAAACAGTTTTGTTTGGCCTCTATAGAAATAAAACCCTGTGATGTAATCAGAAAACTATGTATTATTCCCCGAAAACTTGGTGCTGGGTGGTATTAGCACAATGCAAGCAAAAAGTAGTGTTCTTACAGCTTGACATTGAGATAAATGGCAAAAAGTGTTCTATCAACCTAATTCGCACGAATGACATATTTCTAACACCATAACAGAAATCACAGAAGAATTGATGTTTAAGTATTTCCAATTCTGATCTAATTATTCCAATCTAACCCAGCATATCCTGCATATGATTCTCTTCAGACACCATGGGGAAAATATAAAAAAAGTTTTTTTTTCCTTTTTTTAAAGGGGGGTGCCACAGCGTTTCATTCATTCGGACTTCTTTACAATGTTAAACATGCTGGCTTCTCATGCTTGACATGGTCAACTTGTCAAAAAACGAGTTGGACGTAAAATACGTTTTTTTGTAACATAAAATTCAGTTTCCTAACAACTTTTCTTAGTCCCTTACTGAACAATTCCCCCGAGAAGAAAGACCCCACTCACACGTCAACCAAGGAGAGCAGGAAAAGAAGCATGCGCAATACGTCAACCAGCTGGAGCAAGAGAGAGAGAGCACTGCGTTCGCAAAGTTCAGCTAGTTTTGTTTGTTCAAAAGAGTGAGGAATGTAATATAAACGGTGGATAAAACGCTGGATTTGGAGATCGTTTAAACTGATTGATGGAGCCGTCGTCCCAGCCCTAAAAGATGCCGGTCATGAACCGTACGCTATAAGTAAACCTGAGTCATGTATCTGTGTTTGTTGGCAATTGGCGTGTACGTGCATAAGGTACACCACATGAATTTATAGTGAATCAACAGTTATTCAGGGACAATGCGAGGATGTATTGTGTGCTCGTGATTTAGCTCCGCCCCCCCCCCCCACACGCATTCAGGAGGTCGCCTGTTTTCGGACATAATCGTACAGCTGTATCTGTCTTTTATAAATGAGATCAAACTAAAGATTCTTCAAGATACGAAGTATGCAATTCTACTCTATAGGTACTCAAGATTAATATGAGATTGGCAGAAACTGTGTGTGTTATACATCTGCTAAAAAAAGGGCATCTTCCCCTGGGCAGTTAATAAAAAGATAAACATAATCAGATTTACTTTCAGGAAATTAAAAGCAATTCTTTTCACAACAGGAAGCTTATGCAGTGGCCTCACCTAAGTCATGTGAAGATAAAAATGTCGAACAGAACAATACTCATGTCTCAGAGGAAGAAACAACTTTACCAGTAAACTCACTAAAAGACTGCAACACATTTATTTTTGAGATTCTCAGTGTTACGGCCAAAAGTCAAACTTGTCAAAAGTTCAGTAACAAAAGCTTAATACCTAGATACTATGCTAGCTGTGTTGTGGTTTGTTGTATAAGTAAAAAGGTATGCTTACCCAAAGCCACCAACAGCAGTCAGGAAAGACGTGATAAGCCATATTTCTCTAAAGCAGATCTTTCTACCAAGTCAGACTGATCGAATGTCTTAAAATATTTTCTCACTTGTCATATTTGAAACGTTGTAAACCTCTCTCTACATCTCCATGCAGTAATTCTCTCTTCCTGTAATCGTGAGCACACAATGATGCCAAAATGACTCTTCCTATATGATGACCAATACTGAGAGAGAGACAGAAAGCGAACAAGCTTCCTCTTCAAGACCACACACAGACACCCACACTCAACACTGAAAAACACCAATATATATATATATATATAAACAAACACGCTTTTAAACAGCATTCGATTAAACATTTTTTAACATTAAACAAAATTTCAATTAAAAAGCCTTACATTTTTTTGCTTGATATCTATTGAAAACTACAGTTTTCGATATAGAAGTTTCTAAAAAAATTAAAGGGAAGAGGATTTAAGAAAAGATCAGATCAGCCACACATTTTATTGCTGCAGCTAAATTGTCAACGGTAAGAATCAATGATGTAATGACACAATTCATACAGTAGATGGCAATACATATACATTCAAATGAACTTTACTAACTCCAATAACTGCCTTGCAAGCCTCCTTGAAAGTCCTTTTTTACAGAAAACTCCTCTTCTTCAAAATCAATTACACAATGCAGAAACTGTGAGACAACCCAGCTTTACATATGAACTTTACACGTAGTTACACAAACATAAGACTGTTGTAGACAAAACAGTCCAGATCATATTGACTTCTATATGTCACCATTATAGGAGAAAGCGTTAAAAACAATAGCTCTGCTATTACACAGTAACTTTTGAGACACGCCATTTATTCCTTCTGACTGCATTCCTGCACCGCCCACTTTCTCACACACAAAAACATAAGCTTGGTTTAGCCTCCATACCCGACAGTAGAAAAATAAGTACAACATGTTCAACATGATCTTAAACAAGCCTATAACTCCATCAGATTTGGGTAAACATCATGAGCAGAGCCAGAAAGGGTCATATGAAAGCTGTTTTTCACATTGTCAGGGAGCTCCTCCAACATCTGGACTATGAATGCTGGTGACATCATCAAAACAGACCAAGCAATCTCTCCTTCTTTTGTTTTTGTACAATTTCCATTAGAACATGGCAAAGAACTGTTATGTAAGCTGTATGCTGGTCCATGTGCAAAGTAGGACTAGGCAATACATGCAAAAATGGCTCCCTATATTTTTATAGCCTTCAGACAATATTTTATGTCTTGATATGTATGTTTGGTCTGAAGGGACCACATCAATAAATCCATATTTAAAGGACGAGCATGAAAAGGTAATGCCACTGTAATGCAGTGCCAGAACAGACAACCTTTCGAAATTTCACAAACTGCTATGCTAGTAGGTGCAAATGTGATGTGAACATGCGTATATGAAGCGCTCAAGTGTGTGAAATCGACAACATTTGTGTACTTTTGGGAATTTTGGTTGCTCAACATTGAGCTCATGCTTACCGAGCTCTCTCCGCATTTTTCTCTGTGTGCGCTCCGACTTCTGCGAGCTCTCACATGGACAAGCGGGCCATCATCAAAATAGACTTTTGACAGATCAGACTTTCGACACATACTCCTTGAACGTTTCTACACAAACAGAAAAAAGAAGTCACTTTCAAACTACATCAAAAGTACATCAAAAGACAACGAACAAAACAGTTGAAAAGTCAAATGATAACCATTAATCTATAATAAGACTTTTGATCGACTAGTACAATCGGTTAAAAAGTAACAAAGTGTTATTTTGGCTGCTCCCATTATTGGTCGGTAGTAAACCTGCAGTAAATAAAGAGAGCCGGAGAGGAAGAATATAGCCCGTGCTCATAATGCCAAAAGATCATCACATATGCATATACAGTTGAAAGGAAAAGTATGTGAACCCTTTGGGCTTACTTGGATTTCTTCATAAATTGGTCATAAAATGTGTTCTGATCTTCATCTAAGTCACAACAATAGAGAAACACAGTCTGCTTAAACTAATACCGCACAAACATTATACGTTTTCATGTTTTTATTGAACACAACATGTAAACATTCATAGTGCAGGGTGGAAAAAGTATGTGAAACCCTAGGCTAATGACTTCTCCAAGAGCTAATTGGAGCCAGGAGTCAGCCAACCTGGGGTCCAATCAATGTGATGAGATTGGATGTGTTGATTAAAGCTGGCCTGTCCAATAAAAAACACACACCAGTTTTGAGTTTGCTGTTCTGAAGAAGCGTTGTCTGATGTGAACCATGCCTCGCACAAAAGAGCTCTCAGAAGACCTACGATCAAGAATTGTTGACTTACATAAAGCTGGAAAGGGCTACAAAAGTATATCTAAAAGCCTTGATGTCCATGTGTCCACGGTAAGACAGATTGTCTACAAATGGAGAAAGTTCAGCACTGTTGCTACACTCCCTAGGCGTGGTCGTCCTGTAAAGATGACTGCAAGAGCACAGCGCAGAATGCTCAATGAGGTGAAGAAGAATCCTAGAGTGTCAGCTAAACACTTACAGAAATCTCTGGCACATGCTAACATTTTTTGTTGACAAATCTACAATAAGGAAAACATTAAACAAGAATGGACTTCATGGGAGGACACCACGGAGGAAGCCACTGCTGTCCAAAAAAAACATTGCAGCACGTTTGAAGTTTGCAAAAGAGCACCTGGATGTTCCACAGCACTACTGGCAAAACATTCTGTGAACAGATGAAACCAAAATTGAGTTGTTTGGAAAGAACACACAACGCCATGTGTGGAGAACAAAAGGCACAGCACACCAACATCAAAACCTCATCCCAACTGTGAAATATGGTGGAGGGGGCATCATGGTTTGGGGCTGCTTTGCTGCCTCAGGCCCTGGACGGATTACTGTAATCGATGGAAAAATTAATTCCAAAGTTTATCAAGACATTTTGCAGGAAAACTTAAGACCATCTGTCCGCCAACTGAAGCTTAACAGAGGATGGACGATGCAACAGGACAACGACCCAAAGCATAGAGGTAAATCAACAACAGAATGGCTTCAACAGAAGAAAATACGCCTTCTGGAGTGGCCCAGTCAGAGTCCTGACCTCAACCCGATTGAGATGCTGTGGCATGACCTCAAGAGAGCGATTCACACCAGACATCCCAAGAATATTGCTGAACTGAAACACTTTTGTAAAGAGGAATGGTCCAAAATTTCTCCTGACCGTTGTGCAGGTCTGATCTGCAACTATAGGAAACGTTTGGTTGAGGTTATTGCTGCCAAAGGAGGGTCAACCAGTTATTAAACCCAAAGGTTCACATACTTTTTCCACCCTGCACTATGAATGTTTACATGTTGTGTTCAAAAAAAATGAAAACGTATAATGTTTGTGCGGTATTAGTTTAAGCAGACTGTGTTTCTCTATTGTTGTGACTTAGATGAAGATCAGAACACATTTTATGACCAAATTTATGAAGAAATCCAAGTAAGCCCAAAGGGTTCACATACTTTTTCTTTCAACTGTATATACATCTGAGCGTGTTTAGTGTGTTGACGCACTGCTCATTTTAAACTGTAGAAATAGTAAAACTTTTTTTAAACGTTCATTTTGTCTCACCAATGTGGGAATCTTCATGTTATGTTGTTCCTTATGCTGTTGTTTTGCAAATGTTACATAAAAAGGTATTTTTAATGGGTCAAAGACACAAAACTTCTTATAATTCTTCATTTTTTATACTAATCAAATTAAACTGTAGTTAAATGTTTAGTCTTATTGGTTGTCAGTCAGGAAGAAATCAAAACCAGTATCCCAAGAAACACCATAAAGTGGAATTGCATTTGTATCCATGAGAGCATGTTTTCTTACCTGCTGTCCTTTGTCCCTATGCGGTGCACGGTTCTCTCTCTGACCCTGGGATACCAGCTCCCAGTTTGGGCTCCATGTAGGATCAGTCACAGAGGTCACATTTTGACTACCGGGCACCAACGTGTCTTTCCCGACTAATGGTGTTGTAGGAGAGAGGGCCAAGGACCCGCTTGACCCTCCACTGAAAGGTACTGAAGTCCAGCTTCTCTCCGTGTTCAGGATAGGGGTTGCAGGAGGCCAAAGGTTTGATTGCACAGACGGCGCAGGAGTCTGAATGGCAATCAAGGGGGCTGCAAGAGGGGTCTGCTGTACGGGGGTAAACACAGGTGACATGGCAGTGGCTGAATTTGGTGTCAAAACAGTACTTAAACCTCTTTCCTCTGGACGCAAAAGTTGTTGCTCAAGGCTTGCGGGTCTGGTGCTAATAGGCCTGCGGGAACCTTCTGTGGCTGATACCCAAAGAGGCTCATCTACAGCCAGCTCTTTATGTCCCCAAACATTAGTTTGTGCGTGGGGCAAAGCAGAGCTGGGCTGCCGAGCATAAAAGGCCCAATCTGAGGTCTCTGTCAGAGAATGAGGTTGGGACTCAGGTCTTTCTGTAATTAAGGGCTGTAAATTCTGTTGGTTTTGGTGAAGAATTTGGGGTTGCAGAGGTGAAGGAAGTTGAGACCTCAGGCGTTCTGCAGGGGAGGGATATAAGAAAGCCTGGGACTGAGGGTGGAATTGTGGCTGAGGAAGAGACTGACCTTGAGGCGCTGAGTGGGGCTGGGGAAGATATAGCTGTGTAGATTGCGGACGACCATGAGTCACTTTACCAGTTAAACTATCAAGTTGGGTTTGACTTTTGAATGAGTCTATGTCCAAGATGGCTGGTCTGTAAACCTCATCAGGACGAAGTGATGGCTGCTTCCATCTGGCTGTTGGACTATTCTCATCTCGACCACTCCGAGCACCCAAAGAGACTTGGTCCAGATCTAGAACCTTGGGCCGAAGTGGAGATGTAGCCGTTCTCTTTTCTTGATCTACTTCTGCCCGTCGTTCCGCTCCCCTTGGGCGTTCAGCTTGCTGCTTACTCTCTCCCCTCTAGTTCCTTTGTTACTTTTGCTCTGTGTTTCCTATGCTCTTGCTGGAGTTGCCTTTCACGCTGTCTCTGCAGGTCAAAATCTAGAAGTTGTTGTCTCTCAAGCTCCTTGATTCTCTCAAGCTCTTCCAGCTCTTTCTTCCTTTCCCTCTCCTCTGCTTTCTGTTTTTTCCACCTCTCCATCTCTGTCTGTTTCAGTCTTTCAAGTTCTTTCTGCCTCTCCATCTCCCTCTGCCTCTCCATCTCCCTCTGCCTCTCCATCTCCCTCTGCCTCTCCATCTCCCTCTGCCTCTCCATCTCCCTCTGCCTCTCCATCTCCCTCTGCCTCTCCATCTCCCTATGTCTCTCCATCTCCCTATGTCTTTCCATCTCCAGTTGTCTCTCCAGATCCCGCTGCCTCTCTAGCTCCCTTTGTCTGTCTAAATCTCTCTGTCTTTCCAATTGTCTATGTCTTTCTTTTTCCATCTCTCTCTGTTTCTCCAACTCACGCTGTCTCTCCAATTCCCTTTGTCTTTCTAACTCTATCTGTCTCTCTCGTTCTCTTTCCATCTCTTTCTGTTTTTCAAATTCCCGAAGCCTAAGTTTCTCCTGGTCAAGCATTCTCTCCTTCTCACGCTCAAACTCTTTTTGACGTTTCCTTTCAAACTCTCTCTGCAGCTCAAGCTCTTTTTCTGCAGCCTTCATTCTCTCATATTCCATTTGCTTCTGTCGTTCCTTTTCTCGTTTCTGTCGTTCTATTTCCTTTTGCCTCTCCAACTCCCTCTGTATTTCTCTCTCTTGCTCTCTTTGTCTTTCCGATTGTTTTAGTCTCTCTATCTCTTTCTGCATCTCCATTTGTCTCCTTTTCTCAATTTCCCTTTGATTCACGATCTCCAGCTCTCTATGTTTTATTTCTCGCAGCCTTTCCAATTGTTTCATCTTTTCAAACTCTGCTAATCTTTGATTCTCTTTTTCCATCTCCTCCTTGGTTGCTCTGTGTCGTTCTCTGTCTTGTAATCTGTGATCGATTCTCAGTGTGTCATGTATATGTAGTTCCTCCGCCACATCTTTATGCATTGCAGCATCCAGTGAAGGATTTCTTTTAAATGGAGCAAATGGATTCTGAGCAGCCCACTGCCCTGTTCTAAAAGTGTAATCATCGAATGGCACCTCCTTCTTCATCCCTCTTTCCTCTACACCCACCATTGCTTGTTTACCTCTCCCATTGATCTCTTCTTCATTTACTCTCTCACCTTGGTGAACAGTCTCATGAATCTGACCAGTCAGAGCAAAGTAAGTGGCTCTAGGTTTGTTTGCAGGCTCTTCGTGGTCCAGCATCTTAGGCCGCTTTGGTGCTGCAACTTCCTCTTGTTCCCTCTCTCTTTCTCTTTGTGCTTCTACCGGTTTTAACCCCACTGTTCCACTATCTTCCTCCTCTTCCTCCAAGGCTGCTGTCGCAGCCATGTGCACTTCCATCTGCTTTTGTATATCTTCTTCCATCTTTCTCACCATTTCTTTTTCAATTTCAAACTCCCTGTCCACATCTGTTACATTCCATTTCTGCAGCGCACCCACTCTGAGGTAGCGAGGATTGCGTGCCTCCATCAAAGAGGCAGCAGATGTGCTCTCTTTATTTGTTAGCAGGTTACGCATCTCGGTGGTGGGTCTATCCTCTTTCTCCTGAGGACCTGATCGATGTGAACGAAGGGTGAGAGCTCGGTCCTCCAGATGAGCTGTTGGTAGAGACTCACTAACAGCACGGTTCTCTTCAAACGAAGGCACAGTGTCAACAACATGCTCTACACAAACAGGGCTAAGAGGGGAAATTTGCTCTCTGTATGTTGCTTTGACCAAACTACCAGGATCATCATCTTCAAGAGCTTTAAAGGTATTGTCTCGAATCCGCAAAGAGTGATTCCGCCTGGGTGTGGGTTTAACTGTGCTTTGCTGCTGTGCTGGGCCTTGTGAGATGCAATCTTCCATCACTTGAACACTATGCCTCTCCACAACATGCTCAAACATAGCTGCTCGTACCGTTTGCACGCCATCACTATCTAGAGAGTGGGTGGGCAGGTCTTGAACACCATGTGATGTTAACTTGCTGGTTTCCAGTTTGTTTTCTGTTTGTCCTTCAATACTGGAGAACTACAAAACAGAATACAGCACATTTTTAACATAAAACAGAATACAGCACATTTTTAACATAAAACAGAATACAGCACATTTTTAACATACTGTTCGCCCTAACTCTTAAAATAACCCTAACCCTTAAAATAAAAAAGATGGGTTTTAAAAAAGGCATAGCAGACAATGGGAAAGTGCAAGATAGGGACAAACGAAAACAACAAATACATAACGATTGTAAAAAATGAGTTTAATAAACTGAGAAAGTCACTGAAGCAAACATCAGAAACAAACAAAAAGGGAGAGGAGCTGGACATGTGTGTCTGAGAACAGTGAAATGGGATCTGTATGCTCTTTGTCAAAGCTCATAAAGCAGGGTGGGGCGTAAAGGGGCCATAATCAAAGCGTCCTTTTCGCTCACAAACTGACCTTTTTCCTCCCCCTCCATTCGAAGCGTGCATGTTTCATAATCACAATATGACTAATGCTTCAACTCAGGTTACATGCCTTTGGAATGCCGCACCTCCAGTGACATCAGAGGTGTCTTTTTTAACCTCATTTGTTTTTCCTGTCTCTCTCTCCCTCACAAGAAAAAAATACTCTTCTTTTTTACAAGCCAGGTTTTTGGTTCTAACTGCAGTAGTGCAGATATTATTTCAAATGTCTAAGAGCCTTTGTAACTTATTCTTTAAATAAAAAGGTTTAACTTTACCAAACATTTATGGTGACTAGTTGGGTATAACATATACATACATTGTGAGTTGTAACTTAAAAGAAATATAGTTTTGAGTAGTTTTAAACAACTGTTTATACTGTGCTGTTGTTTGTAACTGTTCTGTACTGTTCAATAAAAAGTTTATAAGAATTAAACATTTAGATGAGTTTCTGGACTTTGAAACTCTCAGGTACATAGGATGTGCTTTACTGCACCTGTAAAAATGTTTTCAGCAGTATCATTAATGGCACTGGTTTACATTCTTATACCTTCTTGCTGAGATCTTCCTTAACCTCCTGGGGATCTTTAGACTCACTGGGACTAAGGCCATCATGCTCCGCCTCAAATCTGTAAACAAAGTTGAAAGTTGATTAGAAACTTGTCAGCCTGAAAATGATAAAATGCATAAATCATGATTTACACACCTAATGCACACCCACAGGGGTTAAAGCAAAAATAAATCCTGAGGCTGAACTTTTTTTGCGGGGTTGCAAGAGTGGACACATACGCAGGGTTATTTGTCAAACAAAAAAGAACATGATTTGAACATTATTTCCCTTGAAACTAACATGCCGTTTTTGAGCTTCTCAGAAAGACGTTTCTTAAACTTTGATGCTATGCCATGTGTGTATGGATCTTGAAAGAAGTGGGGCAATAATCATAACAAACCACACCAGTTTTATGCAATTATGCCAAATACCAAATTCAACAAAATTCATCATAATAAAAATCCTACTTTTTAAAAAGAAGATAAATAAGACTCACATTTTTTGTCCTATTGAGGGTGGCATTTTGAGAGCACAATAAAGTGACTAGCTCAATGATTCATTTCTTATTCTTATAAACTATTTTGTGCTCTAATAGTAATTTAATCATTAATTTCATAGGTATTAATGGTAATGATATGGCACAAGTCCCATCCACAACACATATTAATGAGATCACAGTTGGTCCTCAAATAAGCCCTCAAAAAAGCAAAAGTGATCACCTTTTTGAGCTCGTTTCTTTTTTTATAATAATAAGTGCATTTTTAAGCTCCTACTGGGAAATGTTGCACTACAAACTGTGAAACGAAAACCATATAAATTCTGATTAAACCTACAAAGGTTAAGGAGTCAGCAGTGAGTTCTTCTCTTTTCATTCGTTTGATTCATATCAACCACACAGAAAAGCAGGAATATTAGGCAGCTGTCACTAATGTATAACTTTTTACGCTCACTTCAGACAAAGTTTCCGTGCCGGAAAACTTTAAGCCCTGCACCCACTAGTGCTAAAATGTGTCTGTGTCAGGAATTAAGATAGAAACAATACGAAATTATTCAACACATCCAATATATTCAGACCAAAACCATTTTAACAAAAATTGCACTTACCAAGACTCTCAAATAAGAATGTCTGTGCATAATATTCAACGTTCAGTGCATACTTATTAACAAAAATAAGTATATATGAATATGATATTTTAATATACACTGCCCGTCCAAAAAAAAGTCACCACCTGGATTTAACTAAGCAATCCCATTGGATTGGAGGTCTAGGTTCAGCAACGTTATGTCCCCAAAAAATGAGGTCAGCTGACAACCTGAATATACTGAATGAACAGGTTTTTCTTCCCTGATGGCACGGGCATATTCCAAGATGACAATGCCAGGATTCATTTTTTCAAATTGTGAACAAGAGTGGTTCAGGGAGCATGAGAGATCATTTGCACACATGGGTTGGCCACCACAGAGTCCACACCTTAACCCCGTTGAGAATCTTTGGGATGTGCCGGAGAAGACTTTGCACAGCGGTCAGACTCTCCCATCATCAATACAAGATCTTTGCCAAAAATGCATGCAACTCTGGACGGGCAAAAATGGACATTCTGGACATTGCAGAAGCTTATCGAAACAATGCCACAGCGAATGCGTGCCGTAATAAATGCTAAAGGCGGTCCAACGAAATATTAGAGCATGTGACTTTTTTTTGGACGGGCAGTGTAAAAATATATATACCTTATCAAAATATACATTTTCATTATGACAAACTGCTGGACCTTACCTTTTAGTACGGTCAGATACTAGACTGCGTGGCCTAAATTGTGGCTTCTGGGGTGGTGACAACGTATTAGGCACTTCTTCAGTAAGTTCTTTGATTCGCTGTTTCACCCCCACAGCACCATCAGTTTCAGAGACCGCCAGCACCGGTGAATGAGGCTCCGTCCCTTGAGTATCCACACGTGCTACCGCGAAAGATGAAGAAGAATCCAGGAGCAAACTGATGCGCCTCTTTATACTACTTTCTCCTGTGTCCTCAGGTTTAGAGTCTGTGTCTCTTAGTTCTGTCTTTTGACTTCTTTTATCAGGCACAGGAGGCTTATTGCACCCTTCAGTCTTTTCTTTCTCTGTCGGACTTACAGCTCCAACACCCTCTGTTGTTTCTGGAGTGTTTTCTTTGCTGTCATCCTTACCATGTCGGCGGTGTAGAAACAACCCAACTGACTCAAACTTTGAAGTAAGGTCAGAGGAAAGTGGCCGTCTTTCTGTCCTGCGAGGAGCAGGAGTGAGGGACTCAGATTGAGTAGGGTTGTGAGGGAACACAGCAGAAACCGGTCGGGCCCTTGAACCTTTCGACTGGGGCCGAAGAACAGCAGGAGAACTCTCATCCTTGGCACCGGTGTCCTCTTTAGTATTCTCAAAATTCTGCCCAATCTCTGTTAGGAAGCCCATTGATTTAGCACGAGTGATTGACGGTCCAGGTGTTTTATTTCGGGATGCAAAGGGCCATTCAGCACCAGGAGTTGAGGCCTGAACATCCGTTTTGGGTCGAGCTGGTGTGGATCCAAAACTTGTTCTTCTCAGTACATCTCCACTTGGGGACGGCTTAGATTTGTTCAAATCCGTAGAGGCAATAGTAGGTGCTGGTTTAAAGGGCTGTGCCACCGGTTTGTTTGTTTGTCCTGCGCTTGTCTTCGGACCTATTTTAAAGGCAAAGGATTCAGGCCGATTTGAATTTGTGGATGGTAGATTGGGTTTACCGGCTGGCTGTGGTTTAGGTGTGCTTGGTGGGTCTGGCTTGTGGGAAGCTAGTTGTGTGGATTCAGGTTTAGGTCTTGGCTGTGGTTTAGGAGCAAAAATGGGGCGTATAGTAGGATTTTTTTCCACAGTGTATGGTTTAGGGGTCAATCTGGGTTTGGGGCCTGGGACTGGTTTGCTAGGCTCTGAGGGAATAATAAGCGACCCCTGTGGGCCACCAGAAGCCTCCACTAAGCTCTTGTTGCTAGAGTCAATGAGAGGGCTGAGGTGCAGACGACTCCCAACCATACTTGGCCGCCCAGCATCAAACTCCACCTGGGCAGCCATCACACCACCTAAGAAGAGAACAAAACCACAGTTAGTCGATAATGAATTGAATAAATTTTATTTTAAAGAGACAGTTCACCCAAAAATAAAAATTCTGTCATCATTTAATCACCCTTGAGACAAATCTGTATACATTTCTTTGTTCCAAAGAACACAGTGAAAGATATTTGGAAGAATGCTTGTAACCAAACAGTTCTTGGCCATCATTGACTACCATAGTAGGAAAAATTGCAATGGTAGTCAAAAGTGCCCCAGAACTGCTTGCTGTCCTACATTCTTCAAAATATCTTCTTTTGTGTTCAACAGAACAAAGAAACTTATGCAACGATTTTTCCTACAGAGATATGGTCTTCTTAGATATGATATGGTTTGTGAGCTGACATATAAGTCCAGTGCGCTGACGGTGACCAGAGTTCGATTCCTATCTCGACGGTCTTTTGCCCATCCATAATCTTCACTGAATGCTTTCCTGTCAGCTCTCTATTGTCCTGTCTCATTAAAGTCATAAAAAGCACCTAAATATAACTTATTTTATTTAAAAAAAATCATATTTTAAAAACTTTGACCCCCCTGTGTCAGCGTGGGTTTACTCCGGGTACTTCGATTTCCCCCCACAGCCCAAAGACATGCAGGATAGCTTGATGAGGATTCCAAATTGTCCCTCCCCTGACTTGTGCATAGATCGACTTGTGTATAGAACAGACTTGCGCATAGATCGCCATGATTATACCCTTACATGCTGGAATGGCGGTCCGAGTGAAATTTTAAATACATAAATAAAAACTTTAACTTTTCCAAAAAAAAAGATACGAATTGTTTTTTCAGGTATGATATGGTCTTTTCAGATTGTTCACTTTTTTTTACCACCAAAAAAATCTTGTTGCGGTGGGGATTGCTCATAAACCCAAAGAAAAATGCTCTTTTCCTCTCCACTGCTGTGGACTTTGCCTTGGCAGATACAGAGATCACAAGAGCACATCGAATGCTTTACTGACACGCCATAAATCAGTGTGTGTGTGTGTGCCTGTGTGTATCGGTATATTAAATCAGCATGATTGGACATTGCCCAGAAGGGAGGGATCAATTTTCTGAATCAAGAGCGCAGACTGAGAATGAGTCTGGCGTATAAAAATCCTGCACGAGTCTGCAACTACAACTACACATGAAACAAAATGAGCATCCAGTGAGTCATAACGCAATACACATGTCGCTCTTGGAAGCCAACACACACGTGTTTGCGCTCGGATCTTGCAGGGCACACAGACTTTAACACACACAATATACACACAATGAAAACGTGCTTCACAACACATTCACATACCTGTGTAAATGCACATGTATACAGCATGCGTCCCAGTGCAGTTATCAAATTGTGCTTTGTCTGCAGTTTTCCAATTCCATAACAATAACTCACCTGCTTGGCTGTCAGCCGTCTGCAGTGGAGCCCTGGTTTCTGTGGTAACCGCAGAGTGATGTCATATCATCTGGGGAGGAGGCGGAGCCAAACTCTGTTGCAGGGAATACAGCATGGTTACTTCTAGTGTCCTTGGTAATCATTACAAATCCTTAAACACGCACATACACTTGTTGCCAGAAGGACTGCGTGCAAATCACAGCTTGAGGAAATCACCAAACATCATAACTGAAGAATGTTTTTGAAAGAACACTTCTGAGACGAACAGAGTTCAAACACGTAGCACAGACGCAAACAGTAAACAAGAATCCGAATCTGCAATGCATTTTATGCAACATGCAAAACGACTTGAGGTACCTTGTTAACAAACAAATGAACACACAGAGAGTAAACCGGAGAGCAAGATATTTACCAGTACTATTGACCTACATCTATAGATTACCGAGCAGTCCAACACATTCGATATGGCTGTGTTAGTGAAATCTTATCTGTGTGGTTGCGCAAAGGGGACTGAAGTAGTGACACGGAAGGAGGGGACGGCAAACAGATAACCAGCAGAGTCAAATAAAGAGGGAGAAAGACGCTGTAAGAAGGAGAGGAGGAGGATCTTGGTCGGGGTGAGTGGACTGGCAGTCGCTTGTTGACAGGAAACGCCTTTGCAGCTGGAATGTGGAATGTTTAATATCTACAGCTTCAAAACCCAGATGTTTAGGGAAGTAGCTATGACATCCCATAGAAAAAAAACATTTACACAGAATTTAGATATTAATCTACAAAACAAAAAGCAGTCTTTTACAACCATGCATTAAAATTAGTAGGGATGCACCTAGAGGTCGACCAATATGGCTTTTACTCTGCCCAATGCCAATTTTTTAAATCAGGCCAGCTGATGGCCGATTTTTTGGGCCGATATGCTTGGCCGAGTTTCTTTTTTCCACCTTCATCTCATAAAATCGAATTAAGTTATAAGAACTGATACTTATTGAAGACATGTCTCTTCAAATAAGTGTACTTGATTGAGAAAGATTGAATAAGTGTTTATTGCCTAATTTATAGTAATAATACATGGTTCAAAACTTTTAAGCACCTGCTCAAACTGTTCTGAAGCATGCTTTTTGTTTGTGTTTGTTTTTCCAGACACTGCTATTAGTCAAATGGTCATAATCTATGTGAAAACAAATATGAAAAAAAAAACTCATATTACACAGCCTGCTGCTCATAAATGCGTTTTTAGTTATATTTAGCTTTTAGCCTTTTTCTATTTTATAGTACAGTAGAAAGCCTGACAGGAAAGTAGACGCTTTTGCGGTCGAATGCGTAAACAAGGGGAAACAACAAGTCAGGATTTAAACTTTGGCGGTAGACTTAAAAGTTTGGTTTAATGACAAAAAACGTACCAAGTAGAATGTTTTCTCTCCTTTTAAGATTTCTAACACACACTTAGTGTTTAGTGTGTCTCACGGTTGTAAGAGCAGAAAAAAAAAACGCTTCTCTTTTTTATCTGCACCGGTCACGTTCATATGTAAATTGTGTGCATTTATTTTGTCCATTTCATAGAACCAAAACGCGTCTAGCAGGAAAGTTAATGTGCATGTTTCAGCCAGAAGTTTCGTCTTTTAACAAGGCATGGTTGCAGAGTGCGAGTTGCTCCGTCTCACACGCAGCCTCAGAGGGAGAGAAATTCTCCGGTACAGAAACAGTATTGATAACGTCGGAGTTTATCTAGCTATACAATGGGGCCTACTGTAATAATTTAGCCGCTGGGCTCGTCACCAGGTTTTGGTACCCGTGTATACATGTAGCCTAAACTATTTGGTTGAAGGCTCGCTAACTTGAGTTCCAAATATTAACTCGCATTCTCAATTATTTTCATATTTAATCAATGAAATACAAAAGGGTAGAAGGATTATGAACGAAGGATAAAATAAGTCTATCAGATAGTTAAAAGGTTAGAAGGCAGAGTGGGACATCACAGTGTTATGCTGGTGGTAATCTGTTTTGGTAATCACAGATGCACCTGGCTGTTAATACTTTTTAAAGACAGAGTATGAGTACCAATCTTTTTTCTGGTACTCGCCGATACCGATCCCTTTAACTGTATTTTTTGTGAGGTGGTAATTTTCCAAGCACAACACAGTGAGACTAATAACTAAAAACTTTTTAGAATAAGTAAATTAATGTGCTTGTCAGAAACTTCAAAGCACAAATTTCTGTCAGTTTTGGCACATGAAGTATTTTTACGAGTAAGAGTACAAGTATATGAGCTTAGTATCAGGCCTGATACACCAGTATCAGTATCAAAGCATCCCTAAAAGTTCCTGTAGCTCAGTGGTAAGGGCATTGCGTTAACAACGCAAGGTTGAGGGTTCGATCCCAGGGGTAAAATGTATAGGATAAAGCAATGTAAGTCGCTTTGGATAAAAGCGTCTGCCAAATGCGTAAATGTAAATGTAGGTTAGGTAGGCCACATACACACTGCTGCTAGATTTAGTTGTCACTTCACCTTTTTAGTGCAAATTCTGTCATCATTTACTCAACCTCAAGTAGTTCCAAATCTAATCAATTTCTTTGTTTTGATGAACACAGAGAAAGATATTTGGAAGAATGCTTGTAACCAAATAGTTCTTGGACCGCATTGACTACCATAGTAGGAAAATTACTTTATATATAATTTTGATTTATTTAACACAACAGAAGATATTTTGAAGAATGTAGGAAAGCAAACAGTTCTGGCATGGGCGTAAATCCGGGGGGGGGACGGAGGGGACACGTCCCCCTCCATCCGAGCATTGTCCCCCCCCAATCATTAAAAAAAAAAAAAAAAGTATTTTGTGCTAAATAGCGATAAGAACGTTACTTATAGTTAACATTGTTGAATAGTGCCGAAGAACGCCGAAGCCGTTTCCCATGCATTGTTTTATTTGTGGCGATCTGGCATAATGGTAACATAACCGGCAACAATGAGCCACCGATCCTTGCCATTCAGGTCCCGTGTCACACACAGTCGCACACATACCGGGGACAATTTAGTGACTTTGGCACTATATTATTTAGCGAATTTCAGACCCCTTTTGTCCACAAAAGGTGCACAGCTTTCATTCAGTTGGAAAAGCTTGTTTTCTCAGCATCTATTTTGTGCAGTGTGTGCAGAATTTAAGCATCTGTCGCTGTTACTGACTGTTTGAGTACATGAACATGAATATAGTAAATCTATGCACATAGTTCCTTGGCGGAGGCAGTGCACTACATAAAAAAAGAAAATAACCACCACTCTTTAATGTAGATGTATGGTGACTTTGTCGTACGATGTTACAATATAAATCAGGATAAAATTTAAAAAGTGTTTTAAAGTGTTTAAAAAGTGACTCATTGTTAACATGTAGTATCATGGGTAGTGTGTTTTTATACTTGTTTCCTGTCTTGACAACAGAGGCAAAAAAAGTAAAATTTTGACTCTATTATTTGTGTCCCCTTCAAAAATTGCTCTTGAGAAATTTTATGTTTATTGTCCCCCCCTACTGTTAAATGAGATTTACGCCCATGAGTTCTTGGGCACTTACGACTACCATTGTCATTTTTTCTAATTGTAACTAATGGTGGCCAAGAACTGTTACAAGCATTCTTCCAAATATCTTTCTGTGTTCATCAGAACAAAGAAATGTATACAGATTTGGAACAACTAAAGAGTGAGTAAATGATGACAGAATATTTATTTTGGGGTGAACTGTTCTCTTTAATCCTGTTCTGTACACATACAAAGTTCACTTATTTACAGGAGTGACAACGAGCAGTCTACTATCAAAATAACTACCGAAAGAAAAGGTGTGGTGACAACTCATTTACAAAAACGTATGGAGTCTGTACAGAACCAAACTTAGATGCCTTCGTCTGTATGTGAGGTGAAAAATCGGCTCCAGGGCTCGACATAAGGACTGCCCGATGGCCCGGGGCCAGTATGAGAGATCCTCGGGCCAGTTGAGAGAATTGTGCTGTATCGTCATGGGAATTGTACGTTTTTAAGACTTGCCTATTTAAATATTTCCAAGAAGATGCAAAAGAGGACTGGATTCGGTTCTCACGTGCTGTTAGATATACAGTACGCGGGCGGCCGGTATGCCACATCAGACAACGGGCAAAATACTGATAGAGCTCTCTTTCAAGTCTTCTTACTCTTAATCAGACAAATCGACACAAAATAATGCCAATATTACCAATTATCCTTAAAAAAGTAATCAATTATGTCTAACGGGAACAAAACGCATGTGGAAACAAGACGCGTGTGTTACATTATATTAGATCCGTGCCTCTCTTAAAGGGGCAGCAGCATAATAAACGCCTCAGTTTTGTTCATCAAACAACAAAGAACGAAGACAAAAAACACTCACTGCTCTTCACTGATTAAATTTTAACTTTAGTAAGGTTAAATCAATATTATATTGAATACAGTGAAGACTATAAAGTATACCTGATAACCACTATTAATAGACCAAAATAAAACACCTGAAATGCACTGACTGATTATTTGTATGTTTGCTTTATTACAAAGTTTATTACTTACTGATTAGTTGTCTTCAAAAATATTTTTGTTGATAATTTTGAGTTATAGGCTAATAGTTTTTATGGAATCATACATATTTATTAAAAATGACATAGGTATAAAACAACAAACAAATAACTAGATATTATTTAATTCTTTTTTGTGGTGGGACCAGTGAAAATGTTGGCAGGGCAAGTAAAAATTGGAATCACCAGTAGAAGAATCCTTAGCGTTGAGCCCTGTTATCTCACAAGCCCTATGGTAGATCTTGACAGGAAAAAACACCAAACAAGGACAAATAAGCAAAACAATTCACATTATATTTATTTTGTAAGACCAAAAATTGCATATATCTACAACGAACCACTTTTTTTAACTCCATAAAGTGGCTAGCTTTATGAGCCAAGACCAAACAAGCCCAAAAGTGCTTATGAATAAGTTGACATCTGTGAAGCAGATCATAAACAAAACACAGTCTGTCTATCAGCAGTTTTTCAGCAGTTTAAAACTGATGGACAAAACAAGTCCTTAACCAGAAAGTAGCCGATAGCATATGGTTAAATTCCTATTCACAGCAATAGCGTTGCTATGGTTACCGCTGTCAATGATAACAAATGCAGGAGTGACTCCTGTTCCGTACACACAGGGGATTCACTCTTGCTTTAATATGTGGTTGTCACTCCTCCTGAACTTTTGCAGTGTGTATGTAGTAGGGATGTTAATATTGACCGTTTAACCGTTAACCGATAGTAAACATTTTCACCGATAAATGACTGTTGGTGTGGATGCTAATATAGATATCCCAATAGTAATCTGTCTTCAGGGCCTTTATTCTTGTTAACAGGAAATAACTGAATATTAACTTTACGAAACCTGGTAGGCTGGTACTGGGTGGATATTCCATCAAAATAAACTATACTTAAACATACATATATTGCAAGGAAATTAAGTTAAAGGTGCTGTGTGTAATTTATACTTAGCAGCATCTAGCGATGAGGTTGCGAACTGCAACCAACCGCTCACTCCAGCCCTCCCTTTCGAAACACTACAGAGGCCGAGGATTAAGATATTGTCACATTTTTGCTTCTTTTCCGAAACATAACAAATTTACATTTTACATTTATGCATTTGGCAGACGCTTTTATCCAAAAGCGACTTACATTCCATTATACTATACATTTGTGCAATGTGTTGGTGCAATCCCTGGGATCGAACCCATGGGTTAGTGGCATGCTCTAACCTCTGAGCCACATGAAACACGTTCTGTAAAGCAGTTCGTCAGACAGGTCTGTTTAGGGCTACTGTGAAAACAACATTGCGACATGTCAACAACATTCTATGAAAGGGGACCCGCACTGTAGGTAGATAGAAATAGTTCATTTTAAGGTAATAAAACTATAACGCTTCATTATGTAAAGGTCTTTATACACAGAGTAGTTATGCATTATGTTGCATTTCTATCAATAGATCCTCCAAAAAAACTTCACACTGGTCTTTTAACGGATATTAACTTTTTTAGCACCATTATAGCAGTTTGCAAACGGTCACGTGATTACAGAAAATGTGTCATTTTACAGTACTACTACTTCCTTTTCATTTGTAGTGTATCTTACCCAAGCAATAACATGTGAAAGGTAAGACTGAACCAAAGTTTACCAAACACTTTTAGAGGAAAGCAAAAAAAAGTTCAGTGAGGTGGAACTTCTGAGATTTTATCCATTCACAAACCTCATCCAACAAGCTGCCAACTGCGTAACAACCTTGTGGTACAATACCCCCTCTTTGTATTATGACTGTTACCATCAATTCCCAGCACCTTAACTACCCAAGGAACATAAACCAATGCCGTAAAAAGGAGCAGATCAAACCTGGGGTTAAATTCCACTGTTTCACAGTGGCAAGTTAAACGAGAAAATCAACCTATGCTTTCCATCAAATAACAACTATTTAACTTCATTTGTTGAAGATGTTGACAAAGTTCCCCAAAATAATCACATCATGAGAAGAGTGACTCATGCTGGGGATGATAAATTGTTCCTTAACAAGGAGTGTCGTAAAATGACAACTGAATTCACACAAACAGACGCACATTCTCTGTGCATTGTGTACTTATCAAAGGGTATTCACTATTTTGAGAAACCACAAAGATATGCAAAGGATAAATCAGAATCAGCCGGTCTTCATCAAAGAAATGAACCAAATATGATACTGAGGCTTACATGATACACATTGCTGCTTAACAATGAGCAAATAAATGGACAGTACTGAAAACAGTCATTATAATGTTTTATTATATTAAAATGATAGAAGATAAATCAATCTAGCACAGTGGAGTAACAGGTCATGGACTATTGTCAAAAATACAGTGCTGGAATCCAAGTTAAAAATATAGATTTGATGACGGAACCTTGCAATTGACCAGCCAAAATAAATAAGTATTTCAGTCAGAACTGCTAGAAAAACAACCGAAAATGCTATGATTTACACCTACCCAGCCCTAAAGAGCAATACCAACCAGGTCTTGAATACAGCGACATACCAGTTGCAAAATGCAAAAAGATTCCAATAGGGAAAACAAAAACACTGACCTCACCCTCTTTCCAGGTAAGTTTGTAAAGAAAATCTGAGCCATCCGAACTAAAACACAATGGGGAAGAACAAGCCAAACTGCTTGTCAGTCTCAAATAGAGCAAACTGTAAACATAAAAAAAAATGCATATCGACAACTAATAATAAATAAGTGAATGACACATAAAGAATGTTACAATGTTGGGATTCAAAGCAAGATTTTTTCATAATATGATGTGAAGCTTTTCCACACCTAATCTTTTAACTATAAACCCAGGTAAGAAACCCCTAACCGAATGCCCTTTACACAACACAACAGTGTCTGTTTTTTTTTCAGTTTGCATGCGTGTGCACCACTGGTTCAGCCAGTTCTTCTTAGGGAAAATAGTTGACATGCTCAATCTGACGAACAAAAGCAATGAATGAGCACGGCTGGCAATGCTTCAGTACACGGAGCGATGCCGTGCGGCCCATCACCTGCTCATAAATGCGCACAGCTAACCCCATTTGTCAAAGAAACGATGTGTTTAAATGACCTGACAGCATAACATCATTCTGTGACAGTGCCGGGGAATTAAACGCTAATGAGTTACTGGGCTTCCCAAGTATGGCAAGCCGCAAAAGAACTGGCAGAAAAATGAGTAAAGTTACGCCTGCATTGGGTTAAAAAGTAAGATTTTAACCTGATCCACATTTATCAAAAGGTTAAAGTTGTGTGTGTGTGTAGCTCTGTTGGTGGAGCGGTGTGTTGTCAATGGAATGCTTTGGATGAGTGTCTTACTAAAGTGTGTCTAACACATAGATAACATTTACTGTACTGTATGCACTTCTTAAAAGAAACCTTTAGACACATGTAGTGTCATAATGTTACGTGTCTTAACAGGCCAACCACTATTTCACAGCTTGTCTCCAGAAGAACTTGAATAACAGCTAGCAGAAATGAATGAATAGTCTATTGTTTACTGTAGAGACAATTATATTCGTGCCAAACATAAATAAACCATTAAAAGTACAAGCGTTGGCCGACATTAATAACGTACGAGAAGTCCACACTTCTTTAGTAAAGAAAAAAGGTACAAAAGTTACAAAGTATTGCCATGGTACTATGAACCAAGACACTGCTATCACAGCTAATGTACTATTACAGAGAAACCTATGCGTTTAAAAACAAATGTTAATGTGAGATGTTGACATCATTGTTGTGGTGTTGAAGTTTTCACAATCTTTGTTTTGACGTAATTCAACTTTCTTATCAGCGTTAGCTAAGACCATCACACCAGTACATTAAGTTTCCCGTAAAACATCGACCAGGTTAACCGAAGACGAAAACCTTTGTAACTTATTGTTATCAAAACTGAGGTAACCGTGAGAAGTAATGTTGTGGAAAGAAAAGTAAATACCTCGCCATATGAGTTTCTTTGTTAGCTGAACTGACTAGCCTGCTTTACAAGCAATCCCACGGTCTAAAGACCGGCAGCCTTTGATACACAACAGCAAGTGTAACACAAATATTTCGCAATATTTTGTTTTGCTCACCTGTTCAAGAACTTCTAATAGACGTCTTGCTGATCCACCTGCGTGTGCTGTTCGGATCGGAGCGCAACCAAACCCCGCTGCTGTGCGTCGCGTCCTGTTGATCGCGGTTTACCGTTCCCCGCTGAGTCGTTTTTTATCCCGCATAAATCGCACTAGGAAAGAATTCCGTACCGCTATAACGCTGGTCCTGGTCCTGGTGGGTTATTCGGCAAATCTGCGGTCTTTCTGTAAACACAATCGCAGGCTGGCTCACACAAACTTGCTGTAGGAGCCGGAAGGCGGTATGGGATCGCATTGCACGGAAGGATGGAGTATTTGTTTTGGTTCGCCAGTCCGGGACAGTTTGGAAGGGCGGTAGGGATACTTGCGCCCTCTTGTGAAGGCTGATATAATAACAGACGGACGACCTGAGCTCTCAATAGAGATTGGAGGAATAGACGGGGTTAAAGGTCTAAAGGAAGATCCCAGTACGAAAGATTCCTGTCACAGCTAATAATTCATTTAGAGATTTAGGTTATTTGTTCTGAAAGGGTCACAGCACATTAGGGATGCGAGAAAAAGGAACAGCAACGCATGGGACAGGCAACACACAACAACAACACAATATTTATATAATGCAATACAATCTAACCATTTAAAAATGATCTATTTAAAGAATAATTTTATTGTCAACAGTGGTATTTCTCTACAGAGATTTTAGATAAAACCAGAAACAAGAAAAACATACAGAACAAGCTGGGATGAGAGAACAAACATTGATATGTGAAATGTGACAGTGAAACACTTTCCTGCATTTTCTTATGCAGTTAAACAACAACAAATCAGTTGAATTACAGTTTATTACTTTTAAATGTTTTGTGATAGAATCTTATCAGTCTTTTATTCATTAAAACAAATTGTATAAGTATTATATTGTGGTGTCGATATATATATATATACTTATACCTGTGTTATAAATTTGAATTCTAAAGTCTAAAAAAGCTAAATAGGCCTACATAAGTTTGAGGGCAACTTTTGTTAGTATTTTGTGTAGCCAACAGAGGGAGCACTTTCACTAATTATTATACAGTTTCCTACCTTCATCCTTAAACATTACCTTGTTTCAAACCATGTAAAGAATTTTCTTTTTGGTTCATCCAGTTTAACCAGTATTGGTCATATGAACCACTAGTTTTCATTTTCTTTCAAGTTTGTTGCTGGACCAAACACATCTCCCCACTAGTGGTTTGCACTTTTTAATTTGGGTAAGATGACAACCTTTAGTACTTTTGAAATCTTGTACAGATTCTGGTTTCACATGTTTTCAAAATTTAAGTACTGTATCATTCCATTGATAATAGCCCGTTTACATGACCATAACAATTTGTCTACGACAATGTACCATGCATTAAAAGACATCCAAACATCTGGAAATGTGTGATATTGTTTGATAAAAAAACAGAGTTTTAAACCTCCCAAAATCGTACTTTAAATACACATGTATAAAAACATGTTTACAAGTATTTTTATATGAAAAATTGCAAAATATCGCAAGATCTGCGACAAAGGTTTTGTGGCAAATATACTGTAACTGTGTAGGGACCAGAGATGAATTCCTTGCTGTCCTTCTGAAATCTTGTATGTCCAAATTTGCTGTTCTTCAGAAAATGGAAAAAACACTTAACTTTTTCGATGATTGCATGTTGTGTTGTCAAAGTTGACAATAACTACTTTGTATTGGTTAGATATTTGCAAAACCCTAATAAAAATGATTTATGGCACAACAATTTTTAAAATCACAAAAATGTAGATATTATGTTTCAGAAGTACAGCAGCGAATTGGTTTTGTTTAAAAGATCACATCTACAAAAACAAACCTAATAAAGTTTACCGATAACAAAAGTCAATGATCTCTCCTTCACAGATCACAGAGCTGGAAATGATGTAAACAGTGACAGAAAAATAAGAAATTGAAAGGGTACAGTCACAGAAAGAGCATTGACATTCCTTTAGACTGTAAGTCAAATGTATATTCATAACTGTTATCTAATACCGCAATAATATATGAAATGTTCTTGTTCATCAGTCATTTGTCTCTCCTTTTCTAGTTAGGGCAAAGAAGGCATCAATGTCAGAAGAAAAACCTAGTTTATCAAAAGAAGACCTGGTTTTTTTATATTGCATATTCAGGCTTTAGATGTGCTATGTACTGCATGAGACTGAAAAAGCCTGCACAATTTGTTTGTAATTTGGTTTATTGCCATATCATCTTCAATATTAATCAAACATTTAATACAATTTAATTTGTGAAAAACATTTACAAATCTTTGTAAACACAATGTAATAAAATGTGTTGAAGGACCATTCTAATATAAAGAAAAAACAATTGATTGACGCTGTCAATTAATTTGCATTAATATATCTGTGGTCCATAGTTGCAATAATCAATATTTTCCCAACAGAGATTATAAATAAAAAACAAATTAAAGAAAAAAAAGAAACACAGAGTAAGTTGGGATAAAGCAACATGCACTATGAGTATAGAACTGACATCAAACACATCACATCAGTAAACTGAGTGCAAAGAGCAATCCAGACAATGCTGTATACTGTAGCAACCTGTAATATTTTTTTTCTATTTCTACTCCAAGCACAAAATGTTCATCTGTTTTGCTTTTCATTTACAGTACGGAAAATGTCCGTCAAATTATTCATGTGACTCAGGTTAACATTTCAGATAAGTCTCAAACAACTTAGATAATAATAATACATTTATTTTATATAGTGCCATTAAAAGTTTCCTTCTCAAAGCGCTTCGGTGTAATTGGGGAAGAACAGTTTGAACTTAAGAATGCGGAGACAAGCTGCAACACAAACATAAAAACAGAACATGGAACAAACAGATTTTACACTGTTTAAATGTACATTTAGTTTTCTATATTACTGCAAACTTTGTCTAAGATGGAGATGGAAAGACACCATAGTGCCTGCATGTTTGTCATGAAATATAATGACTTAGAAAATATTATGTTAAAATCTGGTTTCTTGCTTCTGTATTGTAGTAAATTATAATAAGAATTATGTTCTTAAGTTTCTGTGCACATTAACATCAGAAATATCTGTATATTGCATGTCTCTTCAGACACTTTGGAAACACGGCAAAAAACATAATCATTAAAAACAAATGTGTAACATATCTGACTGTGTATTTTTGTTATTTTTTATGCTTTTTATTTTATAGGATTTGAGTCTTGGTTTACTTCCTGTTGTAGTCCTGTCCAAGTTGTTGCTGTAGTTCTATTTATTCAAAAAATGAAAGTAAATACATGCGATGAAGCACATCACAAGCTTGTCAAACCAGTATTTACAAGTGTTGTATGCTTGCTCGTTGTTATTTCTTGTGAAGCTTATTTCCTTGTTCCTTCACTCAACTAGTCAGAAGAGAAATTTGTGATTGAGTAGGTAAGACAAAATATTGCTTCAGAGTTTTTTTTGCCATTTTATGTATAACGAATATTCTACAAAATGTGCATTATAGTCACAATAGTTTGTTTTGGGGTCTCAACATGAAAAGGTGTTAGCTTGCTGACAACACAAAATTGTGGTAAAGTTTGTATTTGTTATTGTGACCTATGTCATAACACAGACTAAGTTTCTAGTGGTTCATTGTAACAACGGGAGACTTAAGTCACAGTAAAATTCTTTACGTCACCTTTATAATTTAGTGATTCTATATTGTAAAGTTATGATATGAGGTCATATATTATAGAATATAAAAGTTGTAGATTTTGGTTAAAGTTTTCAAGATTTGACAAGTTCAGTTTCCAGAAAAAGTTCCTGAATTAGTCATGTTTAGTTCACAGTATAAATATGATTTTTTCTTATGTTTCTGTAATACAGACGCAGTTTAAGAATTGTATGCTACTAGCCATAGTAGTGATGTTGTGGATAGCGTGATATTTATAGTTGCCAGTAGAGGGAGCTGGTTCAATTTAAATGAACTGTGATTATCTGCTAAGTGTATTTATTACATGATTCTAGGATGCACAATTACTTGTGCTATTATTGATATTATTCTGAGATTCTGATTGCTGTGTCATCGGTTTTGCCACTGACCTGATGGATAATGTGTGCTATTGATTTACATCTTGACACTTCAATCATTATATTGAATGGGTTAAACCTTTGCAATTGAGGCTGTTTGCGTGTGGGTTTGTACAAGTTTAGTATTGTTCTGTGTGTTTTATTGTCAGAAAATGGTGAACTGTTTCATGAATTGTGTGTCAGCAATCGAGAAAAACTGTAATCCATGGAAGAAAAACATGGAATTGATGAGCCAAAAACAAAAAGACAGAGCATGGACAATCCTATCACATGTGAGTCATGCAATACATAACAGTAGAACTGATAATAAATACTAAATTGATGTGTGAAACATTTTTCATCAGTTCAGTTTTTCTCCTTATCTAGTTACGTCAGAGAGCACATCACTGTCCATAACAGGAGCCAGATTATCTAAAGAAGATCTGATTTTATATACCGCATTTATAGGTATTGAATGTTGTGTACAGTATATGTAAAAAGTGATAATGGGTATTTCAAAACTGCTTTTTAATGAACAAATACTCTATTTCAGCATAACTGCAGTCATTTCCCTATGCGTATTATATTTCAGTGGTACTTTGTTTCTTAACACGTGCTTGAGCCATTTTTTACCTCATATAAATATGTTGTAAATTCCTGTTTTAACTGTTGGGATGAATACTTATGTGGTCTTTAATGGTTGCAATAATGAACATTTTCAGAGAATATCAATGAAAACCAAAAACAAGATCAAAAGAAACACAGAGCAAGCTGGGTTGAGAAAGCATTCATTGATTTCATCTGTGAGTATTTAGCTGACATCAATTACTTAATTAAGTATCAGGAAAACTTTTATATCACACAATTTAAAAAAAAATCATAGGGTTTCATACATTTTATGTATAACTTTCTAAGATGGTTTATTATGTCTTGTGATCATCCATTTCTCAATATCTGTGTATGTCTCACATTTGCAGCACGAAGCCTGTCTTTTACCTCTAATGACTCGGGTTATGATTCCAGAAGACCAACAACAGGTTCATATACAAGCTTCAGTGAAGCTGAAGAAAAAAGTTTGACAATGAAGTTACAGAGACATCACAAACATAAAACAATAATATTTTACAATTAGGTCCTAATGATCAAAAATTTGGTTTACAGTCTGAAACAATTGGGATTAACGTTTACACAGAAAAACATTGAAACATTGTGTTAAATAACACTGGATTCTTGAAGGTTCTCTTAGAGACCTGCATTTCCATAGTAATAAGTACCCAAAATATGTGGTTGCATGTTCTCACACAATACCTTCAGTATTTATATTCTAAATGTTATATAAATGTTAATGCTAGACTAAGAATAAGTGTGCCAGTTTGTCTGACTGTAAGTCTAAACAATAACAAAACTGTATATATTGTGTAATGTATACATTATCCTATGATCCTAAATGATGATGTTTTTATGCTGTTGTTCCACAAAGCAGACCATGAACTGAGAGTCATACAATAAATAACAGCAGAGCTGTCAAAACAGCAGATATATGCCAGTCCTGTGTCTTTTCCTCTCCTTTGAGGCACAGGGTGTAGTGTGTCATGATTCTGCCCCATTATGTCAAGTTTCTCTTGATCTAGTGGCAGGATCATGACAGAACCTCATGTTTATGTGGAGAGAGACAATTTTGGGCCTTATGGCTCGCCATACTCTCTCTCCGGTCTGGTCTTTGTTCCTGCACTCTTGTTTCCTCTTTAGTGCTCGTAAAGATTTCATGCCCCACAGCTGTTCCCTCCTGATTTGTCCCCTTACTTAATGCCCCGGTTCTGTCTTGTGCTGGATCATTTTGGACAAAATGATGTGTCTTTGTCACCCGCCTTGTCCTGAAGTGTATGTAAGTCTAGTTTTGTTATTTGTAGTCCTGTCTATGTTGTGTATAGTCTGGTCCAGTTTAGGGTAGTGAGTCTATGTTCCTGTTTTATGTTCCTGTTCCTGTTCCTTCCCTAGCTGTTATGTTTTGTTACCGCCTCGTGGGTTTTTGTTTCTCATTTGTTCTTGAAATTAAAGTCCTTGTTACCACTTACTCACTGTCTGCAATTGGGTCCTCTGCTCCTGTTCTCGTTTCTGCTTCTGTGTTTCATGACAGTAGTGCATAGGATATTTTTCTGCAAAACCTTTAGAGATTTCTGCTTCTTAGTTTTTGACAGAAAATAAATGTTCAATGCACAAATTGTGAGTTGCATGAATTCAATTTTATTTTATATAGAAAATTCTTACATTTGATACAGTTGCAATTCTGAATGAAATTTTGGTCCATGGTTGAAATAATTTTCAAGAGGAACAAAAGCTGAGGAAATCCAAAAACAACTGCGAGCAAGAGATGGGGCAATGCCCCAAACCATCGATAAAAAAGTTTAGATTTGATGTACTATTGGCCTCATTTCATTTTTAATAGATTCTGTCTGTCTGTTCTGCTGTCCATGGATCACCATCAGGATATGCTTTAAGATAAGACACAGCCCTTAACACCTCTTTGAAGAGTTTCTGTATATCTCATTTTGAACAGTTAGATTCACTTTTGTTTAAAGTGTAAACACAATTTAATTATTCACACAAGTGTTGACTACACACAATAGGGGCAAAGTTCTAATGTAAACACGATTAACATTTCAGCGGGAATAAAAAATGTTTTTCACGTGCATGTATCTGAAATCAGCACAGTCAGAGATTTTGGACATTGCAGGTGACCACTGTCCTGCTGTCCCTTATACACCAGCTACCCTTAAATTAATAACAATTCATGTGAAACATAGCATTGTGATTTGCATGCCAGTTCATGTGGAGCGCATGTTTGAATCGTCACTGTCTATTTTTATTTAGCACAAATGCCATAAATGACTTATAAGCCTCAGGAATTGCTCTTGGGTGGTAAGGGTCACAGCTGAATACACATCATTATGAATTGCACATTTCATCAATCCATCGCTGGACCAAAAAAGCAAATGTAGCCTCCCTGATTTCAAATGAATTCACAGTTTTAAATGTCCACTGAGCTAATTGCATGTATTGTTGATTAAATCAGTCTTTTATGCTCTCTCTCTCTCTCTCTTTCTCTTTCTCTCTATCGCTCTCTCTCTCTCTCTTTCTCTCTCTTTCTCTCTCTCTCTCTCTCTCTCTTTCTCTATCTCTCTCTCTCTCTGTCCCTTCCTTCTCTGCCATAATTAAATCTCTGAATGCTCCATTCTCCAGTGGTCTCACACTGCTTGAGGTGAGCTAAAAATATTTCTGGTCATTCAAGTCTAGACTTAACTCCAAGCCACATGGGCACGCACAGGCTACACATTTCTCAAAAGTCTATCATCCATCCTCAATTCCTCATCTAATCTACACATTCCTGCACAATATTAAAAGTCGCAATCTTGCATTTCTTCAGAAAATCGTTTCCCCCTTTAGCTCACTGTTTCTGTGCTTCCTGAAATTGCTACTTAGCAACAGTCTCCAAGACAACAAAATTAGCCCTGTCTTCATCTGTTTTTCTGTTTTTACTTTACTTCTCTCCTTGCTATTCTAGTCATAGTTTAGTCCACAAGTGTTCAACAGCCCTTCAACACACTAATGTGTTACAACCCAAAGTTAACATGGTTTGCAGTGTTGATTATCAAACTGACCGTGTCATTTTGAATGAATGCTTTCATCCATGTTCTTGGATTATGGCTGCACAGAGAAAAGAAAATATAAGCCATCAAGTGTGACAAATGTAAATCGGGCGAGTGAAACAGCAGCTATTTTTAAATGCATCAAAAATTAGATTCACAGATCTTCTTGAAAATCAAAAGACACGCACACCTGCACAGCACTTACACTTGATAACATTTAATATAATATACAATCGGTTTGTAATCAATTTCTTTTATCTAAAATCAACTCTAGTACATTCCATACTTTCCATAAAAAAAATGTTGATCAACTAGAGGACATTGACAATAAATGCAATGAAATTGTGTAAATACAAGTGTGTTTGTTCTTGTTGACAGTCATATTCTATTTTTAAAGAACGTAATGGATGGTTGTGTTTTATTTTAAATAGATTAAATAGTTTTATTAAATATAATAAATAAACATAATAGTAAATAAACATGACAAGCAGTTGTTTTGTTCTCTTGATTATAAACTAATACACAAATGACGATAAAGCAAAAATGAAATTTACCATACAAAACAATCCATAAAACCACACAAGTAAAATATAAACATTATGTTTATGAATATTATATACGTCATTGTCTAAAACCTTTCTCATCACTCATTGACTTATTCCCATTTTAGTGCACTCACATGTCATACGCTACATGAGGAATAGTGGATGACTGAAGAAGGGAGCAGTTTATGTTACCGCATGTGCATTTTTGGAAAACTCAGGCTCAGACATAAAGTTGTCGATCCATATTTAGCAGGGATTGCAGATGGTGCTTACAGTGAAATATTGCACACATCTGCTTTTACAGTTATGTAAACAGTTATTGTTACAGCAACAAGACAGGCGTTTTATGATTGGAAATTAAATTTGACTTTGGAGCACCAATTTGCCCTTACATTTTACAAACCTATACAGATTCTATATAACATCTCATCTCAATACAAAATGCAGGCTGAATGATTGCCTCAGATACCTCAAGTTATTACGGTATGTAACATTATAGGACCTTTCATGATTATAGATCCCAGTTGGACGATTGACATTGACATTCAAAAGCACATATAATAATTATAATGAAAGAGCGAGAGAGAGAGAGAGAGAGAGGCAGCAGCCTGCTGTGATCCCATTAGGTACATGTGCCTTTGATGAATGGAGATGAGCTACCAAATGAAGAGAAATCATTTACAATGAATTGTCAACTGACAGGAGCGACACATTTCGAGTGATTACACTTCAAAAGATTTATTACAGAAATATTAAAAATACCCTCTAGGCTCTATTTATACAATTAAATACCCTCATGTGTAGCAGTTCATATTTCTATGCCTCTTACTCCCTCCCTCTATTTTCAGTCACTGTTATTTACAAAGCCGCTCTAAGAGAAGTCTACAGGCCTTGTTGTCTGTTTAACTATACCCATGATAAACAGGAAATGTCTTACACAACGCCTGAAAAAGTGTGAATAATGTTAGAAAATATTTAGTCAGAAAAGTTATAGTCATTCAGAAATGGATGGTTGTTCTTAAAGGAGATTTTATTTGTTCACAGAGGTTCATTAAGAATTTTGCTCAGAGGTGGTTAGGTTCCCCAGGGAAAATTGTAATTCGCAATATTCATTCAGTCAGTAGAAAAAGAGCATGGATGAAAAATGTAGAGAATGCTTGTGCTCACTGAATCGGTCTAGTGGACTCATTAAACAGTGTTAAGAGCATTGAGGCAGCACGCTGAAGGACAGGAGTAGTGCACACACCAGTACTCTGGGACACACAATACAAGTACTGCACGATGTGTTATAAAAATGATCTTGGATTGGTCAATGATTATGACCAGAAAAATGGACTAGCAAAATGTATAATCCATGATAGACTTTATTTGAGATGAACTGTATAATAATAATAATGCATCATGAGTGTGTCGCATAATTGCATGTGCATTTTTTTAAAGCTCAACATGATGCTTTCTCTCTGACATGCAATCCTTCATTTCGGTTGACACCTCAGGAGTGAGCCTCATTTATGCGTTTTTCACCAGACACATATTTTTGTGTAGTGTGGGACTTTAGTGTGTAGTGTGTATTTATTTCTGTAACCGTTTCTGCACTGCTCTGGGTTCTCTAAATACTCAAAGGTCCCAGGCAAACTCCTATTGAAGTTCAAGTGATTCTGTGTGCCTAGATATTCTTCATCGCTTCTTCAACAACATGTTCCACCCTATTTATGATCATACAAACAAATCTCAGACATATTTTAGTTGTTTTCATCATTCATCACAGTTTCTTCAAAGGTATAAATTAATATTCAATAAAACCAAAAGAAAAGAGCTTTTTATGAACAAAGCAGATTTTAGTCCACTGGAAGTTCAGCTGCAGCGTCTTGCGACCAGCAGTAAAATGAAGTTTACTTATATAAACACAAATGTAATTAATTATGTCAGTTAGTTATGTCAGCTTTACAGAATTTTGGGCATATATCAGTTTTTCCAGCTAAGCAGACAGGCCTCAAACTTGCGACTACATCAGGGGGCCTACTGGATAAGCCCTTCGAGGCTAAATGTTGGTAGTTAAAGAAAGGGGGACAGTATCTGACAGCTGAGATGTTGCTGTCATATACTGTTCCCCCTACTTTCCATTGAATATCAAGTTCATATGCAGTCTCATATTCACACTGCTGACATTTAACACAACAAGAACTGGGTTCTCAGAGATTAAGCTTTCTATGACTAAATTGTCCCACCAATGCAGGTGAACGTAATGTAACATCGAAGAACGTTTCTGTCAGATACGGTTCCCCTGTGTTCAATGAGAAAAACAAAAGGGAAGCAGGCTTCAAACTAACAACCAGCCCATGAGAAACCCAAAGCACTTACCACTTAACCAGGGGGGCTACTAAATCGGCCTGCTGGACATTGAATAACTTCAAGGCTAAATGTTTGCAATTAAAGAAGGGGGAAGGGTACTTGAAAGCTGAGATATTGCTGTCAGATACCGTTCCTCCTACTTTCCATGGGATAGCAAGTTCATACCAGTTTCATATTCACAGTGCTGACATTCAACACAACAAGAACTAGGTTCACAGAGATTTAGATTTCTATCACTAAATGTTTTAACCAAAGCAGGAGAACGTATTTTGACAAGGAAGAATGTTGATATCAGATACGGTTCCCCTGTGTTCCATGAGAAAAATGAAATGGAGGCAGGTCTCAAATCAACAACCTTCCCGTGAGAAACCCAAAGCACTAACCACTACACCAATAGGCCAACTGGATTCAACCTGCTGGGAACTGAAACCCTTCAAGGCTAAACGTTGCCACGTAAAGAAGGGGGAACGGTATCTGACAGCTTGTGTTCCATGAGATCAAAAGTTCAAAATTGTCTTACATTTACACAGCTGAACTTCAATACCACAAGAAGCAGGTTCTCAGAGTTTCAGGCTAAATTTGTCCATCAAAGTAAGAAAAACAGATTCTTACAACTAAGAGTGTTGCTGTAAGATAAGGTTCCCCTGTGTTCAATGAGAAAAGAGAGGGAAGCAGGATTCAAATCAATAACCTGCTCATCATAAACTTAAACCAATAACCAAAGGTCGTTAGTGGTAGATAATGTGTCAAAGGCCTGGTTTTGTGAGATTTTTTTCTCTTTTAAAACACAGGGGAACCTAATGTGACAGCAACATTCTCAGTTGTCAGAATACATTCCCCCATCTATTATGCACACATTTAGAGAAAAAATGCTGAACACCTCAGAACCCACTAAGTTTTGGACTTAAAAGTCAGCAGAGTACGTCTGAGACATGCAGGAACTGCGACTCTGGAACACAGGGGGAATGGTATATGACAGTAACTTCTTAGCCATCAGATACCATTCCCCCTTGAAACTGAGAGACATCAAGGTCTAATTACAAGTGCATATAACGTGCAGACTGGATGACTGCTCTTTGCTTATAACCTTCAGGTCCTAGGTTCAAGGCCTGGTTTTGTTGGGGCATTCTCAGTTACCAGCTTACAGTCCCCCATCTAGGATGCACAAATTTTGGCACTCCAGTGGCAGTGCGTTTAGCTCCTGTATACATATGTCTTGAAGGTCCTACCTTGCACAGACAATACTAACTAACTAGCGGCATATGTATTGGTTGTTTACCATTTAAGTGGCACATGCCACTGAAAACTGAATTGTGGCCTTTGTACTTAATATGCCTTTAATGTGTTATTCCACTGCTGGTTGCAATAAGCTGCAGCTCAATGTCCGGTGTACTGAAACGCGCCATCGTCTTAAAAACGTACACTTTCACCCCAATCCCATTCCTTTTCTACATACAAACCCTGCATACAGTACAGTAATTAAGCTCGCCTTATATGATCTTCACAATGACATTCTTGGGATAGCTATCATAAGCAACAGGCAGACCTGTTAATACTTAATGTGACTTATGGGGGCTTTTAAAAGGTGTGTAATTCGTAAATTCAATTGAGCTGATGAGTGGAGACCAGCTGAGTTGAAATCAAGCTGCCACACAGTCATTCTGCAGTACGTAAGTTGCCTCAATACAGAACTATTCCCGATACACCCTACAATTATTGTATAAGTCTAAAGATGACCAGAATCGGAAAGCAAAAAAAAACAAAAAATGATGTAAGTACATAGCACAGGATTTACAGTAAGCTTAAACTACATATTAACATATTACATATTAACACACTCAACATTGCCATTTCGTTTGCTTAAGGCTTTCAGTAGGGTCTAAGAGTTTATCCAAAACGTGAATTCTTTAGGGTACTATATATCTACTTCATATTTGCACATTTTCATTTTCTTTTTTAATCAATACACTCCCTGCAGGGAAAGAGCCTCTGGAGTACACATTTTTTGCACAATGCTAAATATCTAGCAATTAAGTTCCACATCGGATATCTGCACCCCAAATCCTCTACTAAACAGTATTCTAACACCTGCTTCTGCTTCTTCCTCTCACTTGTCTTCCTTTTTGCATGTTTATTTCGACCTCTGTTTGTATGTGTGTGTGTGTGACAGAAAGAGAGATGCTTGAATAATTGGTGTATAAGCCCCATAGTCTCTGCTTATTTGCCGAATTGTAATTGGTATGTTCCTGTTTTAGAAGTCTGTGGAATGTGGACCTGTTTTCTTGGACTTAGAGAAAGTGCTGTTTTATTGTTTTTTATAATATAAAAAAATATGATAGTGTAATTTTACAGGAGAGTGACATTACAGTGTGGTGACATTGTTGCGTTATTCATGCTCATCTGTTAAAATTAGTGCTGGAACTGGTTGTCATTCCTAGAGAATTATTTGTCATCAATAAAGATAATTGTTAGATTAATAAATTGATGAGTGTTTTGACTGTGTTTCTTTTTCCTATAGGTGATCTTTTGTCTTTCATGTTTGGAGCAAATCAATGGTTTTCAATGGTTATTTTTGCGTAGATACTGTAGATAGTTTGCTCGTCTCCTGCTGCCTTGCATGTCATCATACGGAGTAGATCGTCTTCTAATCATCTTAGCTATAAGGACTGACTGCCGTTTCACCTGCAAGCTTGAACCTTACTGTGGGTTCCTTGGCAGAGAGTGCACTTGTCGTTATGCTGGAATGAGGCTACATGTGACCTCCCCGAGGATTGAGAGAAAGAGCATGTGACATCAAAGAGGGTTGAGAGCTAAGTGCAGATTTATAGTCAGACTCTTGACTGTTTAAATATCAAGACATGCTATTATTGTAAACAGCACAGCTGGATTTATTGAATCATTGCTGCCTAGAGGAATCTCTAAAAGTATTTGATTTTAATGAAAAATGCAACTAATCTTTCCCATATATTGTAATAATAGAGGAATCATAGGCCTACATGTTTTTGATTTTTATAATCTCACTGTTAACTGTTACAATAATGTGCGAGGCTATAACCTCTTCGTTTTTATAATGCGCATGTGTTTTATTTCTTCAATAATATGGAGGGTGAAGACACAGCCTTTTCACTATATTGGCACTTTACGGTTTCGACATGGCAGCCATATACGCGATGAGAATACCAGCTGGGGTGCGCGCTTCTTTCTTAATTAGCCGGCATAATAACTGTCATGAAATGGATAAAACCCACAGACACATTTCACACGAGCTTTATTGAGCGCTCGCTCGCGCTCCCCCCCCCCCCCCCCTCTCTCTCTCTCTCTCTCTCTCTCTCGCACGCGCACGGGTCGTATCTTGGGCATTCCCTAGCATTCCACTTGACGGATCGGCGCGGTGAAGCTGGTGCACTTGGAAGTGTGTGGAAAAGACATTTCTCCTCAGGGCTCGAGGAGGATTCATCACGAGACACAATGCAGGTGTGTAATCCATCACCTTAATTCACAAAAAAAACTGTATTTTCAGATTGACCCGAGCCGCTGTTGCATTACTCGCCAGCGGTGGAGTCAAGCGATTGCATTTATTATGATAAATAATAAACTTGTAACGCTATGTCAAACCTACTGGCATGTTATGTAGTAATGTGTTTTATATGATCGACTGTGTAAGATAATGAGTTGTGGTGAAGTTACATAATTTCACTTGAACTATAGCTTGCTCTGATATGCGCTCGCATATGAGCGCGCGGGGTCGCGATGTCATTCAAATGTAGACGCGCCATGATGGAGAATATGTTATTATATATATATTACACTTACAGACCTCCGCGGAATACAGATGTCGTGCTGTTTAAAGCCGCTATAAGTGCCCCTGCATTTAGTCTGTTGTAATACCCATGGGTAAAAAATCTCTTCAAATGAAATTGCACGCAATTTAAGTGAGATAAAATGACACTTGCACAGATAAAAAACGTTTTATTATGTTTTATTGGGCTATTATGAATCTCAAGCTTATTACCATATTTTCTCATATTTTTCAATGTTCTTTTGGTTTTATGAACAAATAACATAACATTTTTAAATATTAAAACTTTTAATAGGACACATTTTAAAAACACGTATTTGGAGCTCAAGTATTGACTAATATGGGTGGCTTCCTGCTGTTTGTGAGTCACTGGGATTAAGTGATGAGTTTTAAACCTTAGGGTGTGTTGTCTTCTGGCTTTAAGAGTCCTTACCCACTCTAAGAAAGCTTTGACATTTAAAATGTTCAGTGATTCGGCTATGTCAGCTTTGAAATAATTGTGTGGATTAAATCCTGTCCCCGTTTGACAAATGAGTGCTTGTACTCCGGGGAGCTGTCCGGTGCACATCCCCAAAGCTTTCCTATCTAACATGTAGAAACTAGATTAGCTCATTGCCCCGTTGACAATGAGCATGGCAGAATTTTGATATTTTGAGATGGACCTGTTGAAATATTACTTTGGTGCATTGCACACCATCTGTGAATCTGTTTTATAATTTGTTCTGTGTCCAATCCAGTTGCTACAGTGATTTGAAGTGAATTGATCTTGGAATAGTTGACCTAAATCTGAAACATGAGATTTTCTTGCAACATGTATGACTTTCTTTAAACCATGAAAAACGGGACCTCTTTATTTTGTGGTCATGGATGTCATGGCTATGGTGTTCTCCGTTACATACTACAGAAACCAAACACCAGTCTTTAGCTATTCACACCAAATCAATTGATATAGATTAGGTTCTTTCATTAAGGTAATTCAATGTCCCCTAACACATGAACACACACATTCACACAGTGGCCTCAGTGGGGTCCAGGTGAGCGAGAAGCTGAATAATAAATAATTTGGGGTAATCTATACTACTTGTTAAATGAAAGGGGAAGAAAACGGCTGGAAAGAGGACTCAGAATAAAACAGTGCCATGGTGAACCAAAGGCTCTGCCGGTGAAGACAAAGCTCATTTTCAAAGATCATCTGCCTCATGTGCACATACAGATTGTTCTGTTTGAGGATTCCTAATAAACCTAACACGTCTTTTAGTTTGAGATTCGAAGCAGCAGTGCTGGATTGATGTTGTATTCGTTTGATTTGGACTCATGAACTGGAGATGTACTTTCTTTTGAGCTGCTTCACCCGTAACTGAATCGGCTGACTGCAGCAGATTGTTTGGCCTCGCTGCTCTGAGTTCTGATCAGGGTTTGGTTCTGAATGTTAACCAAGCAAAGTTATCTTATAGTCCCCCACAGATGGTCTGAGCTTGACGCTTTGTGACAGACATGGCACGAGAACTGTGAATGAAGATTCACCAACCAACCGTGTGTCACTTATTATGATAAACGTGCTACTGCACCTGCTCTAAACAATGCTGATCTCACATCCTCGAAAGAAGGGTCTGGGGTGTAAGTTCAATGCACCGATGACGAATCTTTCCCTGAACTTAATCCTCAGCATGGAGTCCGTCAGTGAGGAAAAACTGACCTGCCGGCTGTTAACAGCAGATGAGAAATGGCGCATGTTCTCTATTGACTCTAACCTGTCCCTGTAGACCCATTATCAACAGACCTGCGCGTACAGTCGGGCAGAGGAAGCAAGCCAAAAGCATTATTGAAACAGGTTTTTTTAACGTGGCATTCAATAAACGGCATCCTCTAAGAAGTGCCGCGTGCGTGCATCAAACATGCATAGAGTTCAAAAGAATGACCTTGTGGGTATTTTACATCTGTGCTCATGCATGCATATGTTCTGTAGAAATTCTGTTTGTAGTGTGATGCGCACATGCCAATGCAAGCATTTTTTTTGCAATGGCATATCTGTGAATGAGAACTAGGTTTTGTTACAGATGAAAATGTGAGTGGTTGCCAGGGCATTATAATGCAGTTTTGAGTATTCTTAAGGTTTTTGACCCCCCTGTGGCTTTGCGGTTGATATGGTGTTCTGGCTAGGACACTGCTGTGGTTGCTAAGGTGTTGTGATTTGCTATGCAATTGGTCAAAATTGCCCGCTTTTTATGGATTCCCTGACAATACCATCCAGACATCAACATATCAGTCAATTTACAGATGTTTTCTATTGCCTTTTGGACATGTGAAAAGGATGTGCTTTTTTTAGCACCGAAATACTTTGTATGAATTATTTTAATTGAAATGTACATACCAGAAGCAATATTTTTTTTGTGTGTGCATATTTATGAGGAAAAAACAATGTTATGGATGTGACATTTCTCCATTATGGACATGACAATCTTAAACGCTGCACTTTTACACATAAATATGCTTATAAAACCTTAACTGAGACTCCGCATGGGAATTTAAACCACCCAATATTGACATTTGGCATATCAGTATGGTAAAAAACATTTTTTTTAAGGTACTGTAAGGTTGATATTTACATGATATGGCCAGGGTTCGTCCAGCAATGCAAGTCTATAAGATTTATTTTCCATTTTTTATCATACACCATACACATCTGAGCTGTGGCGCAGTGGTTGGTGCACATGCTCCAGACATATGTATGAGCCATTGGCTTGCACGGACCCATGTTATAGACTGACCTGGGTCCTTTCTTGTTCTCACACCGCCTCTTTCATCCCTGTTTCCCTGTCTGCTCTCTCCATTGTCCTGAACAAAGGCAAAAATCCACAAAAAAATTACAAAGTGATAGCTTATTCATAGATATGGCCTTGGTTTGTCCTGCAAGTCTATAAGAGTTCATAGAGTTCAAAAGGATGACCGGTTAATTTACATCTATGCTCATGGATGCATACATTCAGTAGAAATTCTGTTTGTTTCTACTGAACATATGAGCTAGCTTTCATATCTGTAGCGCAGGCGTGCAGAAAAAGTGCCAAAGATACTGTAGTATATAATAATCTGTTTAAAAACATCATGTTGGACCTGTATGCAAATATGGCATACATAAAAGCATTTAGGCATGATAATCTCTCAGAGGCATTTTGTGCATGCAAACAAGATGCACTGACCAGATGAATTGCTTTCACTGCCCCCCCCCGCATATTCACACGCACTGTAATAAATAGATGTGCTCCCATTGCACCCCTGCCGCCCAGACCTGCATATGGAGCTGCCGTCCACCCACTCGCAGATGCACCAACTTCATAAAGCCAGCAGGCACTCTCTCTTTTCCACACTCTGCCACCACAGTGACAAGCAGCCACAAATAGCATCTCGTCACCTTAACACACCACGGATACACAGTGTCTCTCCTATTGACTATCAGGGGATTGCAGTAGACATGATCGTCCACAATCATGAGAGCAGAGGAACGTCCAGACATGTTCTCTTTGAAAAGGTCATCGTGTTAATTCACGTGTTACTGTACGTAGATCAGAATCACGTTTGAGGCAGGGACAAGCTGAGCCATCAGGACAGTTAGATTTCCTGAAAGAGGAGAAGAAGCTTTGAAAATAATCCTCTTTGTTGCTCTGTCCCCATCTCTGTATTCACAATCCTCACCTTGGGAACAGCAGAGCCCCTATTGTCTGTTTTCCATCTGACTTTTCAATCAGCCTCTCATTTAGGCCGGCAAGACAATGCCAGACATCTCTCAATACAATCAATCTTCGCGATCAGTCAGGATCAGACCTTCCGAGATTTGAAGTCCAAAGGCAGGATTTAGAGGCTTTCCATGTCGATTAATTTTGTCTAATCCTAAAGGACGGGGCCAGAGCCAAATAGACTCCGGATAACAGGGCAGCTGTTTCATAAGGGGATTTTACAGGTTATGAAAGCTGTTTTACAATGTGACAATAGTTCAAGAACGGTCAGATATACCTTTTTACAATTTTTATGCTGGTTTAGCGTGGCTTGTTTTGATTTTGGTCTTGCTAGGTGGACCAGAAAGGTTATGCTATGTAAAAGCAAAAGCTTCCAAAACAGATGTTGGTGACCAGCCGTGTTGGCCTTTTAAACAGGGCTCAAATCTGATTTGTCCAGGACATTCCAGGAAGCAATTACACCTAGTGCTTTTTTCTTGCAATCTCTTTTAAATATTTAATCTCAGAAAAGAGATTTTTGCATTTGTGTTCCCGTTTACTCCTGTTATTTGTTGGGCGGTCCCGAACCAGGATGACTGACAGAGCAGTGTGCTCGCGGTAGATCAGAGAGTTTATATAAGAGACCAGACACAAGGAGGCAACGCACACATTCCCTTTTGATATTTAGAGAAAGACTACTCTCTCATGTGGTAACAGATCCCAAGAACAGAGAGAACGTGTGAGAGGGAGGAACAGGGGAAATGATATACAGCACAGGAGATGGGTTTTTATGGAGGGAGAAAACGATACAATATAAAACAGATAGAAAGAGGCAAGGAAGGGAGTGAAGGAGAGATTGTGAGATATGGTATCAGACACCAGGCGTGGGAGGACAGGAAGCCAGCATGGCAAGAAAGATTGACAGGAAAAGTTATTGAGCGGGAAAGGCAGATGGAGTAAGAGCAAGTATCTGGAGGAAAGAATTGGATAAACAGAGCGGAAGATGGAGAGATTTGGGTTACTTCAGGGAAGGGAGAAGATTTCAGCTTGAGTTTGTGCTGTGTCTGGAGATGAGTAGGTATTTTATACTGTAGTCGGAAGCTGAAGAGAGTGAAGGATGGAGATTGAAGAGCAGCAGGTGTGTGAATTGATTACGGGGTCTTTCTTTTCTTTTCTCTCTTCGTCTCTAGGGGGAGAATGTGCGTCGGGTGGTCTCAGCTAAAAATAAACTCCTTCGTTTCTTGTTCTCTCATGCTCTCTCTCTCTCTCTGTCTGTAGGGCTCGTACAACAGCAGGGCCTGTAGTTGAAAGCCGCAACAAGTTAAAACCAGATGGCAATAGAATGCAACACATGGTGAAATTTATACAAATTTATTCAAATTATACCAGTTTAACATGGTTTGGTGGTCTTACTTGGTTTAAGCTGGTCAGCCAGCTAACCAGATATTTTTAGCCAAGAGATATCCAAAAAGACCAATTTGATTTCAAGCAGGCGAAACTTAAAGGGGGTCTCATTTGACAAAAAGTGCAGTACCTCATTGGGCTTTTAAAAAGGAAAAATGCCATTCGGCGTCGTTCAGCTATGCTTAAACCACACCACACCACTGAGCGCCCTTACATAGTATAAAGCCCCGTTCACACTGGCGAGGACATGTTTTTGTTAGGCCCACCCGGAAAATAGCGATGCAGGGGTTCCCTCGACCAATAGCCTATGCATTTTTCCCAAAGACTTTTGGAAGATCGCAAAAAAATAAGCTCTGTGATTAACAAAGGTTTATGATGTTTACACGTTTTGTCTATCAAGAACATCTTTGCAAATTAACACAACATTTACTTTTGAAGCCGAAATACAATCGCCAGAAGTAGAAAGCTAACATGATGCTATAAACAGACTACGATATGGTCGCTCGATATCAACGTCACCACCACCAAGCCTCTGACAACTCTTTCAAACTTTATTAAAAATGTGTTCCCTGCTAAGTAATTATTCCGTGAATGGAGTAATGAGCGATGGAACCAGAAGTCCTAAAATGCTTACTCGCTTCCGGGGTTTGCATATAAAAATACCTAATATCTGCGGCTTTCCTTTAGGGCTCTGTAAAAATATTGAAATATGTTACTATTGTAAATCCGTGTATCATTCGTTCTTTTCATATTCAATTGAGATTCCAAAATCGCAAAATTAAAAAACGGTTTGTTATTTCGTTATTCGTTTATAAATGTAATACCAAAAAAACAAATAACGGGTAATTTTTCGTACTTTTGATTTAATGCTCAGATCAAAAATAGGAAATGAAATAAAGGGGGCACGACCGATTTTGATATTTAATTTGTTCGATTTGCGTGAACCGGAAGTTATCTTCGTGTGTGTGTGTGTGTGTTACACTTGGAAGTTTGCCGCAATTGCAAAAAGTTAAAAGAAGCCTGAAAAACCTCAATCTTGCAGTGATTGACTCAGTATTTTTTTTAGTAATTTCGTATCGACACCATGGCCGCACTGGAATCATATGCTGATTTAATTCTTAAGACTTATTTTGAAACTGTCAAGACACATAAATAGATTTTCACTACGCTGCAGAAGATGGGTATCCAGCGATGTTCTGCTACAAAATGCTACAATAAAAATATCAGCTTTTGGCTAGATGTTAGTCACGAATACTGGGTATAACTCCAATGTAGAACGTCTAACGCACCCTCAAAGAAAGTCGAGATATGGCACCCCAAATTGTCCCAATAACCCCAAAATGCTACAGTAAAACTGTTTTCTTGCATGACGCTAGACATCAAGACAAGGTATAACCTAGCTGTGGAACTTTTAACGCACCATCAAAGACATACTTGTACAAAAACACAGTTCTGACAATAGACATTTTCTGTACATACAACAAGTGACAAAGTTTACATAAGTCTAATCCAACAAATAGTAACTACATAGCAGTAATAAAATGTGTGTATAATGCACTGGCTAAGACCAACAAGAGTATAATAAATTGTATAAGAGCAATGGATCCGAAAAAATTTTCGAATAAGCTTTATTTTCCAATTGTGCACACACAGGCAAGCAACGTGTTGTGGTTTCAGGAGCTCAGAATGAAAAAATACAGTATAGACAAACACAGGAAATGGAAAAAATAAATATATAGAATAAAAATAAAATACATCAATGATGAAAATAATTAATTTACATAAGAGGTGAGAGGGACAGTTAATTATAAATATGCAAAGTATAACAAAACGGTGTATACATGCTTTTTACAAATATACACGTAAATTACTTAATTATGCATAAACCGTACTGCATGCTCTGCAGTAGAATATTGCACTTTCAAACATGTAGGTACTTTTGGATGTGATTAATATTCATGGTGGCTGCCTAAAAAACTGTTCTATCAAAGTAATATAGTGAATGGTAAGGGGAGTGGGTGATGGAGGTTCCACGTGAAGTTCACGGTCATCTCAAGGGGCATTCAGCATGTCGACATGACTTAGACAGCAAGCAGCAGCCCATCCTCTGTGCACTCTCTCTCACACACACACACAAAAAAAGTTTTTATTTTAAAAACGTAAACGAAGAGAAACGCGAGATGGTCCCTAAGAAGCTAAGCGTGAATAAGGAACTGGAAAAGCGGCTGCTTCGCGTTTTTATGGTGGAACGGATAGCGTCAATAAGAAACTGCGAATAAGAAGCTGGATTCAGCCTCGTCTCATTTCAGAACATCGCTGGATACCCATCTTCAGCAGCGTAGTGGAAATCTGAATAACGAAATAACAAACCGTTTTTTAATTTTCCGATTTTGGAATCTCAATTGAATATGAAAAGAACGAATGATACACGAATTATTGTATTATACTTTTTTAGATAGTGTAACGATAGTGATACCTCGGCTAAACATTTTTTTTAAATCGTGTCATATTCAAAGGTCAAAAGTAAGTGGAAGCGATCATTTTAAATCGCTCCGAGACGTGTGGGTGTGCTTTGGTTTTAAAAATAATTCAGGGAGTAATTAATTATTTGAAACAAATGCTGTTTGTAAGCTTCACAAGTTATGACCCACTAAGTCACTTGGCTATTGCGGTGCATTAGACAAACAGTTTATTCCAAAAAGTAACAATGACATTTATTGTGCTTTCACGGATGTGTCACCATCACGTTTAGAGCATGGATAAACCAGGGATTTCATTTTGTCCACTTTCATTGTCAGTGACTTACCTTAGTCCCCTGTGCACGATGGGTGTGCGACCCACAGTTTGGGAACCTCTGATCTTGAGGTCCATGCACATTATGGCCACTCTGCAGACGTAAAGGTGATTTTACACTTATCTTTACAGAAAACCCCAGATGGTGCACAGCATGTTGTATTTCAAGCTCTACTTTAAAATTTTTATTAGTATTGCAATATATGGCAAATCTATATCATACCGCAATATATTGTATCATGACCCATCTATCTTGATTATTTTATTATTAAACACACTTTATTGATCCTTCGCAGGAAATCATCAGCAGCCACATACATTCTTAACACACAAACAATATCTATCCAGCACATAGAATACATAAGATACAAAAATACATACAAAAAGACTAAAAGTGCAGTAACTAGATAGTACAATTTTGCGCATTAAATAGCCTAATAGCACAACAGTCTTGTAAAAGGTGCACAGCAGAGGTAGACAAATGTTAAAGGATCGTAACCTTCTCAAAATACAGCCTATTTTGGCCTTTTTTGTAGACAGCTTCCATGTGGCTGGACCAGTCCAAATTTATTATCTAACTGAACTCCCATGTACTTGTAGTTGGACACCACTTCTTGTTGTGATTTGTATCGTATCGTGAGGTGCTTGCCAATACACTACTGTGACAGTAAGTACTGATTTCGATTTAGTATCGTACCTACCTATCGTACCTACCTAGTGGGAGTAGTATGAATATGTTTCAGACATACATAGTTCGGAGGAACTACCGAGCTCGGAGCCCTCTCCCGTGACAGCACGCCAAATACGTATACTACCCGTCCCTTATTATCCCTACTTATTATCTGCGAGGCGAACTCATGACATTACTTGTTTGGCTAGCGTCAGGCTAGTTTATGCTACCTAAATAAATACTGTATATAGCTACTATATTGTATCATAATTTCAAATTTTACACAACACTATACGATTACAATAACATTTACAAGGGTGTGTTTATTGTTTCACATTCAAAAGCCACCTGGTGTCCAATAATATATGAAGTTAAAGTCGCACTGCAATGCCTTGGAACACACAGCATTATTTGATATGTCGACGTAATTTCAACTGAAAAATGCAGAGAGTGCGAGACATATCAAGTGACCCCGCCCCCTTTTAAAATAACCAATAGCGTTCCGTTTACGGCACACAGTCAGCCTGGCAAAGCTGCATTTAACAGCGTAGCCACAGTGGTGTAAAAGTCTATTGAAAAAACTAGGAAAATCAGTGATACCAGTGATGTGTCATTTGAAGCTTGTTATTTACGTTGGTGAGTGACACTGGTGTTTGTCTTCTCCTTTACTCATCACAACACTCCTGTACAACCGCTTACATGACACTTACGCGAAATTAAGACTTTAATGTTAATGTTTACACTGTCTGGATCATCCCCCATCTCATTCACCATTTCGGACATAATAAATGTCCAAACAAGCGGCTGATTTGAGGTGCAGCTTCCGCAGAACTCATAGTGAAGGGGGAGGGACTCTTCGGATTCTAAAGCGGATTTGATTGGACGAGAACTTTGAAGAGAGGCCGAAGTGTATCGTGATGTCATGGAATTTCTAGATTTGTTTGAGCGCAGGTGCCTGACTGTCAGTTTTGAACACTTATATCTTCTAAATGGGACTTGTGTCAGCGCATAGGAGCATATCAGTTTATTGACATCCTTAAGGCTAACTTATTTTTAATAAAGGAAAAAACTTTCAGTTTGATTTCACTGGGGCTTTTAAACTGGCCTGTCCTGCATCAGGAACAGGTTTTGACCTTGAGCTCTCCCATACATAATGTGTGCATCTGGGGTGCTTCACTTCACTGTGTGCGCTCTTCTTTAAGTGCCTAAAATCCACAAAAAAACTTGTCTTTAATTTGTATTTAATTTTTGTACCAGTGGGCGGGGCCTGTAGTTGGGGACATATTTTATTTCCCTTAAAATTCAGTCCCTGTACTCCATCCACCCAAATTCTTCCCCATTTCCAAACCTGCATACAGTATATTGTGTTATGTAGCATTCAGTATAGACGACAAACCACCCTATTAGATGTTGACAACAACAAGCCTCCATGTCCATCACCCCATAATATACATTATGGATAGATGTGACATCACTCGCATCCTTTCAAAACTGTGAGTGGAAGGACAGGCTCTTATGTAACAGCACGAGTGACTGGTTGTGTGGTTTAGCTGTGTGTGTGACCATCTAATGTGTGATCTGAGGAAGCACTTACTGTCTATCACAGAGTCCTTGACTTATACTGAATAATGAATTCATCACTACATCACTCTCTCTTTTCTTTACTTTTCTCTAAATCTCTCTCACCCTTTCACAGTTGTTAGGCTGGAAGTCACAACAGCTCTTTGAAGACTCTGCCTTAGGCTGGTCTTCAGTCGGTGGGCTGTGGTGCGTTAGGATGGAACATAAAAGCTGACCTCATCTCACGACCTTGGCTGGCTGATAACACATGGTGGGATAGGGCTACATTATGTCTTTTTTTATCTTTTCTCTCCTATTTTTCTTTTTTGATGCACAAGCACAAACAATCTGACATGTGGTACCTTTAGACGGTGTTTCCTCAAGGACATAAGTGAGGCCGCCATGCGTCATCATTTTTAAAGCGACATGATAAGATAACATTTTACTGTGTGTTTGTATCTTTCAGGGGACCAATAAAATGCTGCGATTGCTTGGTTCCAAATGTGTTTTCCTGTTGACTATATCTATAAGGATTGATCATAATATTTTAAATAAATAGTTGTATGCCATGCACAGGTATACATGGAAAGCTCTGCAGAATTGTAAGGCCCATTTTTTGGTGATATTATTTTATATTTGTTTTGCTGAATCTCTCTTTAGGAATATGGGCAATCTAATTATTTACTGAAAAGCTGAAATTCTTTATTATACAAAAGCAAACCTAAAGGTCACGTTCCCCGCGATCACATTTTTCAACCTTTAGTTTGTGTGTAATGTTGCTGTTAGAGCATAAATAATACCTGCAAAATGATAAAGCTCAAAGTTCAGTGCCAAGCGAGATATTGTCTTTAACAGAATTCACTTTTCAAGGACTACAGAGAGCGGCTGGAATCGGATTACAGCCCTTTACTTCCCGGGTACATGATGTCACTATTCCGAGTGGTTTTAATAACCTCCGCCCAAAGGAATAAGCCAAAAAAGAGGCGAGGTCTTCCTTAGAGAAGAGGAAGAGCCGCTGGAGTAGTGTTTGGTTATCAGAGATTGTAAACATTCGACTGAGCTACACGCTAAACTACTTTCACTTTCATCACAGTCCAACAGCTGGTAATAAGAATTAAGCTTCACACATTCTGAGATAAACACCGTCAAATAACAGCTTCATGACTTTAACATCAGCTGTGAAAGCTATTCTGTGCAACACACTGATATTGTGTGTGTGCGCATACCTCTAAAACACTTCTATGAAACGTCCTTTGAAGTCCTGCTTGCAAATGTCAAAAACATCCATTGTTAAACACCCAAAAACATAATAAAAGCCTCAAAAACAGCAAAGCCTGGCTCCTTTAAATCTTAAAAAATATTTTTTTTAACCTGAAGAAAAACATTTTGTGTACTTCCTCAATAACTGATTTTGTTTATTCAGTTATGGATTGCAGATTTACTCATCTTGCTTAATGATCTATGTGCTTGTGGAATTGTTTTAGACTTCATTGTTTGTCTTCGAGAAAATTGGGTTTTAACTACACAGAACTCTGCTGTTTTAGTCTATACAACAACATGCTAAGAAGCAATGGTAACAAAGGTTTTTTGATTGACTCTTAATAATCAACCAAATGAAATATACTCAGTAGAAATGGAAATCCTTCTATTAGTCTTACCAGTTGTTGTGCGTGTGGAGGCAGAGTCAGAGAGCTTTATGCATGTTTGATGGTGTTTTAATGGAGCACATGATGTAGTGTTGGTCTCTAGCTCCACATTAGACGTGTGGCTTTGTTCTTATTAAAAATGCAGCTTTACGCAGCCTTAATCTATCTGTGATCAATACTGATCACTAGTTACAACAGGAGGTTAAAGACCACTGTGTGCCTTGGGTTTTGAGCTGTATGGTTTTATACAGAATGTCATACTGCTGTAACTATTTCTGTAGCATGCAGTATGTATACAATGCACAGTATGGACATTTTTAGTGTTGATACTACATTTTGTCACCTTGGAACGATAAGGTCCTTTTTGACATTATTGTCAAAATGTAGTTATTTGCATTTTTTATATCAGTGGTTCTCAAATGTTTATGTTGTAAGGCCCCCTTTGTGTAGAGTGCATTATTTTGCGGACCCCCTAAATAAAAACTTAGATCTTAGACTTAAAATGTTAACTAAACATACAATTATACAATGCTGGAAAAAAATATTTTGGTCAGTGGTCTTATTTTTCTGATGTTTGATTTCATCAAATACCACAAAAAGTGTGCCCAACACCCCCCATTCACTTTTGAGCACAACTGTACTATGATTCATTATCCAGTGATAACTTATTTACAATATGTAATGTTTGTTTCCTATACATTTTGTATGTTTTGGGACTTGTGTCTCTACAAAGTCAAATGGAATGCTTTACATTTTTTTCTCCAAACTGTTTAAAATGTCATGATTCTCAGACAGAGAACCAAGTGCAGATGGCGTAGAGGAAAAACAAAGACTTTATTTAAACAATAAACCCACAGGGGGGAAAAACTTCAAGGGAAAACAATACAAACACAAAAAAAGGGGGCAAAAACAAGAGAGTCCTGATGATAAAGTAATCCAAAACACAGACGGGGAACTACGAGACATGCATTCAATAACGAACCGGCAAAGGACAGAGGGAATATAATATGTGGGGCTTAATATAGTGGATACTAACACTAACAGGGGATAATTACATGGGGAAGGTGACGGGAATAAACCACTAAAGGGAAGATTTTCGACTCGCCGTGACCCAGGAAGCCGGAGATACATTCGGCGGAAGGCGACTGGCCAGAGCATGGTCTTCTCGGCGATGGGCCACCCGTTCCCGGAGCTTTGATTTTCAACCTTTCCGGCTAACGGGAGCTAGCTCCCGACCTAGCAGACACCTTTCCAACGAGTCCTGGCTAGTTTCTGTAAGTCTTTCCGGACCGGAGATACGAACCGGTGAATGTTGGTTTGTCGATCCGAAAAAAGTTATTCTGATGCAGAGTTCTCGGCATCCCGCCCGGACTTTCGATGGTGAACAAAGCCGGCCACCAAGGTCGCAGCGGGACGAACCCGGGCTCGTCCGAAAGGTCTCATCCCGGCCTCCTTTTATGTTCCATTTTATATCCAACAACAGCACACATTTGTTGTTTCTTAGACATTTTTGTCGCTGACTAGTGGCTACATGTGCTCTTGCCTGAAAATGGCTGACAGCGTGTCCAGAGTCAGCGAAAAAAGTCCAAACTACCACATCTGTGCAAGGGCACACTCGTGCAGGATGCTATTTTCCATACAAGTGAACAAGAATAACACAAATATAACAATATTACCACACACAGTCACAACAACAGGTTGACAATTATAACCTAAACCTATGCCTATATGCTCATTCGCACCTTGCTTAAAGTAAATCAAACACACGTACCTTTTAAAAAAGCTGAAGGCGCCGCGTGCGAACATTAAACCTCCACAAAACTGTGCTTCCAAAGCTGACCCAACTGAGCCTTCCATTTGTGAAGCATCGAGCGTCTGTAACTTTGCTAATTGCTAGCGGCTTCCCTCCACACGTATAGAAACATTAATACGCTGTGTAATGACGCATCATCACAACAACCGGACTAGATTCATATTTTTTTTACAAAGTAAACACATAGGCTACCATTTTCATTTCCACTTTGTTTAAAATTGCGGCCCTTTAAATGTGGGTTTTGTTTGTGGGTTCGTGAGCTGGATGAGGAATTGTATGTTTTTAATGGTGACTGCACACCTGATGTAATGCACAAATCTTCTCTTCTCTCTAAATACAGGCGTCTCCCTCAGGCTTTAATTATACAGCCTTGCCTCAAGTCCGCTTCTCCCGCATGAAATGGCAAACAAGGTTACGCTTTGTATGTTTACACATTTATCAAATGGAACAGTGACTGGAATTTGTGTGTGTTGAGTCAAAGTAGATGATAACTGGATTTTCCTAAAGAGAATGTCAGCTTGTTGCTAGGGCATTGGGTGGCTGCTAGGGTGTGGGTTGGGTGCTTGCTTCATGGCCCAAGTCAATATCCAGGTCTCAATAGACCTCTGGCTTATTTTAGATGACACTCAGTTATAAATCTAAAAATTATAAAAAAAAGTATAATATATTATAAAAAAATAAAAAAAGTCATGGGTTCATTTTTTCAAGGAATGAGTGTACTTCATAAAATATGTAGCTTAAATATGTAAATATATGTAGTCATTTTAGATAAAGCGTGTGCCAAATTGATAAATGTATATTAGACGTAAAAAATCATTGGCTTGAAATATCACAGTATTTCTGTCAATGTGTCCTCACAGATACAGTACAGTCTTTTTGTCTCCCGGGTTCTTTTCTTGTGTGTACATTATGTATTTTGGTGATCACCACTTTTTTCCTCAGGTGCTGTAGAAGATAATAATGAGAAACTTGAAGTCACAGACAAGACATACACATTAAAATGCATTTAATGCCCGTTTCTTCAGGGAAAGAGAATGAATGTTCCCAAATGAAAGCACAATAAACGAGAAAAGCACATTGTGAACTTCATTATCCAAGTTTTTTTTGCTGTTTGCATACGCCTTTGCGTTAAATTAACTTGGTAAATTTGTGGAGTTATTTCATTCCTCACCTTCTCCTCACCATCGAATCTTCTTCTTTCTTTCTATTGCTCTTCTTCTCATTTGTTTCTAATTTTCTCCTCTGCTCTCTTTCTCTCTCTTTCCCTCTCTCTCTCTCTCTCTCTCTCTCTCTCTCTCTCTCTCTCTCTCTCTCTCTCTCTCTCCACGTTGAAATGGCCAGAAATAGCAATGCAAATTTCCCTTCAAAATGGTTTCATATCATCTTCCAATAATCCTCCAATCTTAACGTCATTTCTCCTCTCCTCCGTTTTTTACTCCATCACTCAATCCTTTCTTTTATTGTATTTTTGTGCTCACTATGCTAATTTGGAACCCAAGTATCTAAGAAAAAAATCCAGTGCCATCTTTATTTTGCTCTTTAGCTGCTCTCTCCCTCTCTCTCTCTCTCTTTCTCTCTTTCCATCGCGCACTTGCGCTCTCTCACATTCTATTTATATCTCTGTGTGAAGGGAGTGTTTGGTCATACAGTTTACACTACTCTATTTGCCTCTCTCTCTCTTCGTCTCTCTGTCTCTCTCTCTATTTTTCATTCTTTGTTCCCATCCTTTATGGAAAACAAGCATGGATCTATCTCTCGTGCTCTCTTTAATCTCGTCCTGCCCTTACACAGGGCATATTCCACATTCCGGCAGTATTCCGGGTGTTGTTGGAAGCTTGTCAGAGCCCCTAAATGCCGCTAGATCACCAATTGGTGTGAAATGAAACCGTGTTTGTCTGTAAACATGTACCCTGATGCATGTCTATGCATGACAGCATAACTGGATATGTATGAACTGAACAGCGAGTGTGGAGGGGTGAAGGGGAAATGAAGAGCACGATGAGATGAAAAGCATGACAGACAGTGTTGGGTCAATTGGAGGGATACCGAACGATTATCACTGGCATGTAGGACTGTGATTATCCCACGACTGAGGCATCATGGGAAGGTTTGAGAAAGAAAGAACCCGCTGAGTGGTGAATGGGTCGGCAGAACGCTCTGAATGGCCCACGCGTTTTCTTTGTGCTTGTTTCTTCATAATTATAATAATACAGCTTCACGTATGATCTCACAGGAATTTGTTTTTGTGCCACACTGTACATAGTCACCATCATATTAACACATATCACAATATATGACATGACCAAGTTGCTCAACTTGGAGGGCATTGCGTTAGCAATCCAAAAGGTTGTGGATTTGATTTCCGGGGAACACATACATGAGTAAAATGTATGGATTTAATGCACTGTATTTTGCTTTGGATAAAAGCGTCTGCCAAATACATAAATGCCATAAATAACCCCATAATAATGTCCCATTATAAAATTGAGAATTGACACTGTGTTGTGCAAAGTGAGGAATGTTCTGTATTCTTGGTTTATCATACGCTTCTCCCACATGTGCATGTTATTTTTATGCAACTCGTTACATTAAACATTCAAAATGGTGTGAACATTCAAAATATGTCAAATCTGGCACCACGGTGTTGTACAGATTGGATGTGTCTGCCTGCTATCTACAAGCTTGGCTTTCACACAGGAAGAAACGTATTTAAATCATATTACTGTATGTGTTAAATGAGCAGAACAAATGTGAAGCAAAGTGCCTCTCCATCTTAATTCAAAGACGTTCTCATACCTAATTTGCTATATCTGTCCCCATATCAAAGTTCTTTATTCAAAATGTATGCGGTGAGAGCAAAGACTCTCACTGCAACATTTTCAGCATCTCACCTCAGCAGCCCTCTATATGTCATCTATAAACAGTCTCTCTCTCACCTGGTATTCAGCTCTCCGCTCTTCAGCTCTTGTGTTTCGACCCGTCTGCCGCTGCTCAGCATTTACACCGCAGTCTTAACCAACCTCTCCCTCAGAGTTAAATCAATGTCACTGTTTATCTCTATATAAGCCCTCTCAAGCTGATGACGGGCTCCTTTGTGAATTTATGAAGAGCGAGGCGGCTCTCCAACCTCTACCTGCCATGCTTTTGTGTATGCATGTAAAGAGGCTTTTGTCCTAGTCTCTCTCTCTCCTCCTGATATTTTATTGATGGCATTTTTATAGTCAGAGTTTGAATAATTGAGTACTGAAAGATGACTGAGCGGAGCTCTCCTGTGCAGGAATGAAGTAAAGAACAGTACGCTACATATCGGGGTTTTCCTGTAGCAAACCAAACCTGTCCAGTTATTTTAAAGCGTGGTGATGGCAGTTGCGTATGTAAGTCTGTACTGTTTGCTTCCATTGCAGTACGGCATGTCAGCATAAGAAGGTTTACAATTGGAAAAGTTTAAACTTTTTCTTTAGCTTGGAAACAAAAGCTCAAAATACATCGCAAATACGTGACTCCTCTTCTCATTTATCTGCTGATAAAAATGGGCATAAGAGGAGAGTTTTCATGTATTTAGTGTGCACTCAAACTTCAATCTGTCACTTTTTCACTTTTCCAAAATCTCCTTACTGTTGCTACACACATCTGTCACTACCTTTTTTACACCTTGATATGAGTTCAGACCATTCACCTCAGTTAAAACTGCCTCCAAAGTCTCTACAATGTACTATAATATGTATAATGCCCAAATATCCTATATACCCTGTGTTTTTTTTGACATCATTATTAGATTCCCCTGCATGTCTGTATACTGTATAATGATTTTTGAACATCAAACTATAAGTCTAAACTAGTCTTTAAAAAGGGACACAACTGTTTGCTTAAATAAACCCATATAATGTTCATATTTGACCCAACAATGTGTTGAAACAACCCAGCATTTTGGGCTGAAAAATGGGTTTAGTCCACACGTACACGGGTATTTTTAGATTTGTATTTTTTACATTTTTAAATCGCTTGCTCATGAAAATGCAAAAACACGCTATGAAGCGCTGTCAAGAGCATGCCAAACCAACAGGTGCCGATATAACCCTAACCGTACAGCCAAGTTGGCCAATCAGAAGCCTGGAATCTGACGTAAACAAAAATGTCAATATCACTTGCCAAATCCCCGGTTTCACCATCTACACGACAACACTGTAACCGGAGTTTCTAAAAATCTTCACCCTGGCAGGATTTTTCAAAAAAGTTTGGTTTCAATGACCTGGTACTGCGTTTGCTTGTGGATGAACAGCCAATCCGCATAAATAAGCTGTGGGTTTGAAAACACCCGTGTTCGTGTTGACAGGGCCTTATAAACCAACAATTTGGTTCATCCCTTTTTGACCCGACCATAGTTTTAAAATAGCCCAGTATTTTAAAAGCGCATAACATTTTGATATTGGACTTAAAAAAAGGAACAAATACTCAACTTTTAGCATATTCATATACAGTAAATGATCACTACATTTCTCAGTAAATTGACATGTTTAAATATTTTTAAATAACTTAATTCTATGAAAATTAATATAATAATATTACAAATATTCATAAGTTTGCCATTGTCATTTTGTGATTTCTATCTGGCTGTACGTGCAGAAAGTGCAGCTCTGTGAAACATTTGTCCTAATGGAAGTATGAGAATTCTTCATAAAATCAACTGTGTAAGCTATGTAAACAAAATTTTGTTTTATAGGCTAACATAAACCACATTTATTTATATCTCCATCAAAACAACACGACAGCCCGCTGAAGATATAGATATATAACTCTTGTCACATCAGTCTTTTATAAAATATTTGTATTTCAACTATAAGTGATCAACTTAATAACTTAATAAGACTGTTTAATGCACAGACTCTATCCAAATGTTATTTTAGAGATAATTTAACAGTTTAGAGTTGATAAATGTAATATGCAAGACAAACATTTTTTACAACACAAGATTTATTTATTTATTTTTCATACATCTACCTGTATATCACCATCTACAGACGTCAAACCTAAGATGACCTGAAACCTGCTTTGGGCTGTTATAGTATTGTTCTTGCGAACACCGGTGTGTCCATCAGGAAATGCAGATGTAATTGTTTTTGGAATTTGTGTAGGTAGTTGTCAATGGTAACCAAAATAATAGCAAGGAAGCCAAAAATATAAACAGTAAGTCAATCCACGTCTAAGTCTGTCATCTGTACACAGCAATACAATCTGTTTCATTTTGAACACTATTAAACTACACCAGCAGCAAGTCACGTTCTGCTGTTAGCCGAATTAGTTTTGTATAAATGCATCTAGTAAAACTGTATCCTCTCTCTCCCAGGAGGATGGCAAGGTGGTGGATGGCAATCTGCTGGGCGACGCCAACGGGGTGGAGCCTGGCACAGGCCGACAGAAGGAAAGCGGCAAATGGCAGAGGCCACGCTTTACACGAAAAGCCCTCATGAGGTGCTGTCTGGTCAAATGGATCATCACCAGCACCAGTCCCAAAGAGCAAGGTGAGACAGACGACACAGAGACGGAGCACAGCTGCGTGTATACAGAATGCTTTATTTTGGGATGCGACGAAACAGTTATTCACATAATCCATAATAGGGTTTGAAACTGTGAGCCTAACAACTACACAACAACCTTTCTCTTGAGGTGAAGTGGAAAATGTAAGCAGAGTGTCAACAAAGTCCATGCGACCCAAAAATATGTTTTATTCAGTGGCTCGTGATTTGTTTCCATTCAGTTTAGGTCCTAAATTCTTGGGAAACAACTGGTTTGTATCAGTTGTTGAAATGTTTGAAATGAGTCTTGGCTAGAGATGATTGTGATGGAGAAACTGAACAGAGTCTTTGCGAATGGAAATATTCAGAGGTTTAGATTTGTGAATTGAGATGAAATGCAGAAAGTTTTTCTCTGAAATGCAGTATTTTGAAGTTTAGAGGCGACAGAGCGACTGTCGATGATTCAATCCCTAACTGCTGATTTAAGCACATCTTCTTTACTCAGAGACAATGTGCAGTCTAGATTCGAGCGTGTGCGTGTTGACTGTGGATGGATTAAATTTGCAGTACTGTCGCACATAATGTATGATTGTGCCGCGCGGCTCCATCAGCGACCTGATAATGTCTTCTCCAATTTGTCACTGAAGGCTTTTATCGTTAACGGAAACCATTATGAGAAAAGGGGAAAAAATGGTTTGCAACAGAATCAAAAGGTGAACAAATACTACTTTTTTGTAGCTTTAATCATTGTTGGATGCTATGATCTATCCCAGTTAGTTTTTAGATGTGTGTGTATTCTACCAAAAAATAACACAAAATTAGAGAAGCATTCTGGATTGACACAACAAGACAACAACGTGTGGTGCTAAAAGCAATTCTTGCAAAAACCCAAATACATCTAATGTGAAAACTATGTATAAAGTTAAAACGGAAAACGAAAATCCAAATACATAATGATACAAATAAAACAGCAATAACTCATATGCTGACACCTCCTCTTGCTCTCACCAGCAGAGGACACATGCTGTGAGATACATTAAATGCGTTATATTCTCTACCCGCTACGATCACAGCCCCTGCATCAGTAAATGAGACCCCAGGCATCTTGTAAGCACAGCTGTCGGGTCTCGACCCCAAGAGGGTGACATTGATCAAACAGACCTGAGCAGAAGTTTCTCTGTTGATCAGTGCCACAGCCTTGGGAACAGATTCGGGTTGATTCGATTTCGATCGATCGTGGTTGCCACCGTTTTCTCATAAGCTTGTGCTTTCCAGTTCATTAATGAGATGCCATCAAAACTATAAAAGCTGAACCTCTAGAAAGCTTTTTGCTGCCTGTTCCAAATTTACTTCTATTAGTGCTGGGAGACTAGTGGCAGGACAGTTTAAGACATGTCAGTTCTAATACTTCACCTGCTTATTTTATATTATACAGGCCTATAGCTTGTACGGTATAGCTGGAGCTGATGAGGAGTATACAAAGTTTACGGTCATTTAGGGTTATTTTGCTTCTTATTGTTATCACATTTCGAATTATGTGAATTATTAAATAGTGTGACTTAATCATTAAAAAATTTGCCAAAATATATTGTAGCATCATCAGAGATTTGCACAAATGTTTTCTTGGCGTTTTATCAGATGCTTTTTAAACAGTAATTAAGGTAAACCCATCTATTCTGGTCTCCTTCATTATTCCGCCCAAATCATCCATTTCAAAAACATTGTTTCAAATAAACAAATTTTAGTTTTGTGACGAAAAGCTAATTTCTTTGAACAGTTATATTTTTATCTACAAAAATGTTTTCAGACATTCAAGCATACGCCTTCAGATCAAAAGGTTTTGTCACATTTCACTCGAGTCACCAGACGTAGGGGGAACCAGAACACGATCTTGAACGGAGGGCGGAGCAGCCCACCACAGGTCCGCCCCTGAAAAGAACCATTACTTGGCAAAACTTAAATGCGACAAAGTTACACAACCTATTCAACAAATTGTTTATTCAGTGCAATCAATATACAATAGCATATTAAAATAAATGAATATTATTATGAATTAAATATTATATCAATTATATATTTTACTGGTTTGCACTCTATCTGCCAAACCTATCTACTTTTTCTTTTTTTAAATATCCCTGCTTGTAAAGTTGTATTTTACATATGGTATATATTATCTGTATTTATTAATTTTTTTATATATATTTTTATTCTGTGTTATTTGTATGCACCATGAGTCTGAGAGTAACCCAATTTCAATCCTCTATATGTACTGTACATGTGGCAGAATTGACAATAAAGCAAACTTTGACTGTGACTTTGAGTTAAATTACTAGCCACTAGCCAGACTGATAAACAAACACAGGCCGGAAATTAACTTCAGGCCACTTCATAAGATGCTCAAGCAGTTTAGAAACTTCCTTTACCATTTGATTACTCAGTGGCCTCCCCATTATATTGAGAAGTTATGTTTTTACAATGCTCAACTGTTGCCATCTAGTGGTTTAATGGGGAAACATGACAAGTGAGTTTGCTGAAAATTAAGTGGATGGTAGACATTTTACACATTCGCAAACATAGAATTCGGTCACATTCAGTATAGGGGGCAATTCTCGCTATTAACAAACCATTAACTTCGACTTTTTCCTCAATAAACTCTTCATTAGTTGCTTATTAATAGTTAGTAAGGTATTTGTTAGGTTTAGGTATTGGGTATTGGGTAGGAAGATTAGGGATGTAGAATATGATCATAAATATATGCTTATAAGTACTAATAAACAGCCAATATGCCAATAATAGGCATGCTAATAATAACTAGTTAACAGTGAGAATTGCCCCTACTGAAGTGGTACCCTTTATTTTGCTGTATTGTTATTCATAAGCGTACTGAATAATAGGGGTTAGACAAAATGTTAAATGCGCTCTCATTTGTTGGTGGCTTTGAATAAAAGCTTTTGCAAAAATGTGAGTATATGGTAAATATATATATCAATATTTGGCCATAGAGAGAAGAATGGTGGGGTGGTTGCAACACAAAATATGTCATTGCACCATTCAAAGAACATGGCACTGTAGACAGGAAGAGGAAATAAGAGACTACTTCACAAATGAGAAATCAGAGAGGATTATGGGAAGAGTGAAAGGTGAAGTGTCACAGAATCAGGCCGGTGGCCTTATCTTGAAACTGTACACACAATCTAACTAATGTCTTCCCTATACTTTGACTTTGTGTTACTGTAAAGCATACGTGCGTCCTGCCATCTCGCTTTCTCTCTCTCTCTCTCTCTCTCTCTCTCTCTCTCTCTCTCTCTCTCTCTCTCTCTCTCAGATCATCTTATTGCTCATAGCTGACTTTAATTCCTAGGCATTTGTCAGGATTTCTTCAGATGTACATAGAAGTCTGTCAGAAGCAGTTTGGTCTGGATTACAACCAACGTCTGGATCAGGAGGTGTCATGTTATCCAGATAACAAATCAGCTGTCTTCTGTATTGGGTCACATTGAGTCTTTTCGGCTCTGAGAAACAGAATCTTCCAGCACCGGATCCCATAAATTCGGGGTTTTTTTTGTTCTTTGACAAAAGAAACTCCTTGACTGAAGTGTGATGCTGGTTGCATTCATTGAAGCTTGCCTGGCTCAGAGTCTTTGTGAGAAGTTTGGAGGACTGTCACAGTGAAGACATCGTCTGAAGTTTTAGACATTCTCCACTGGCTATTTTCCTTTTGCAAGTTTGTTTGTTCGAGGGTTTGTTTGGTCAGCACTAATATAGTGGGTCGGTTTGTTCAAGAGGTGTTACACAAGGACAGAAGACATGGACGCACTGAATGACTGTAAGGATGAGTGTCAGAAGGAGTTGACCAGCATGCTCAGCTGCTTATTCGGTTTGGTCACTGGCTCTTTTTCCCAAGGTACTGCTTTTGTTTTTTAGTTTTGCACATTTTCACAGTTTCAGTTTTGCACCGTTGTTATCAGTTTTACAGTTTCTCGTCAATATTAAAAAGCAAAAAAAGGTAAAAAAAATATTTTGTGATCCAAAACAATATTACTTATCGTCCATATGTCACAAGGTCATCCTAGTTTTATTTGGTTTGCCATTTTTTAAACCATGTAAACAAAATACATTTAAAAAATGCTTATGTGAGCAATAAACAATAAATAAACCTCAAAATGTGACAGAAAGTATATAAAGCTGAAAATAAAGTAAATACAAAAAAGAAAAATAATAAGTTTATAAAATAATGCAAGAATGGGTGAAACACAACATTTTTCATCATTGCAATTTTTACTATTGTGACTAGTAAAATGATTTTACTTTGGTGAATTACATATCAATTCAACAGATTATGTTATAATCAACACCAATGTGTAGTTTTAATGTTTGGATAAAATCATAAGACACATCATGTTTAAAAGATGACATTTCATACAATGCTGTATATTGATTTAGTCACAAAATAAACAAATAGTTTTCACGAAAAAGGCTCCATGATGGAAAGTATCATTTTTAGAAGACAAGAACAGATGATAAGTTGGGGAATGCTTATTTACAATTTCTTCAAATAGATCTGAGGCATTTTGTGTGGCACTCAAGAGTCAAGCACGCTGGTTTATGGTGGGTCAGCAAGTCAGTTTTCTGGAGAAATTGTCCAGCATGATGTTTTAATCTGCTGTTACTGCAGTGATTCAGTGTAAAACTATCTCTGCCTGAAATAATGTTGCAATGTTACGCTGTCACTGTGACTGTGCGTGTGTGTGTGTGTTTGTGTAACAGGAGCCCTTTATCTTTCCCAAAGTAGCAAACCACTGTGCTGCGTCTCACTGATGCAAAGGACAAATGTATGACAGAGGCTCAAGGCTCCACCATTTCAATAATGTAATCACTTATGTTCAGTTTGGCTTATGTTGCCCTTAAAACAGCTGAAAGCTGCACTTATCAGTGTTAATACCTCCCAAACACAACAGTTTATTGGGCCAGACACTGAGGAAGTGTTGTTTGTGCAGAGTGATCTGGGTTCTAGTTGTTAATTTAACTAAATCACAGATCTTAAAAAGAAGGGATACAAAAAATCTACTTCTCTTATGGAAAGTCCTGGACCACTCATCCTCCCCTCAGACTGAACGCCGCCCAAACATCTTGAGAGTGTGAAGAGTTTTTGCTACACGGAAGCATGCAATAAAAACACAATAAAATACAAAAATAATTCATTGAGAAAATAATGAATCACACATGTAGCTTTAATGATAGCTCCTCCCCTTCTGCAGTGTACAGAAAGCTCATGCAGTATCCCACGTAACATGCTTTTCCATACTTTTTTACTTCCTAATGGCCTAAAATAGAACATATATGCAAATTGAGATATCACTCTTAGAAAATTATAACTTTTGGAAACGAAAATTGAAAAAATGCAAAATATTATGCAAAAATTCAGAAAAAATATCCATTAAGCCCATGTAAACATTGCGATATATACAGTCACAATGAATAAAAAACGTAAATAAGCACCCCTCTCTCTAATTTCATCTATATTTGTCTTTCTCATGAATTCTCCACTAAACCAATTTTTCCGGTGGGTTTCCTGTGGGATCTTCTCTCTGCTTTCCTGACTCCCGATAGCAGTCAATTAACTCTGAATGGGGAAATTTACTGACCCATTAGCTAAACATTCTTTACTGTGCAGCTCATTTAACTCAATGGGGATGATATTTTGTTCCAATGAAATATAAAGACTATAATCACACAAAAATTAATTTTCCTAACAAGTTTTTCGTGCCAAGTAAACAAATGCAACTGGCGCCTTTAACTTTGAGGCAGGACTTTCATCATAAACTTTTATATCAAGCACTGCCTTTAAAAAGGAATAAAGACAACATGAATGCTTACACAAAGTTCTCCTATAATACGCTATATTGTATTTATCAGGAATAATTAAGTTCAAAACAGAAAGGGACCAAAGGATAATGTTACAAATGTTACACACTCAACATTGTTAAATGTGTTCAAAGTCTGTCTTACAGCTTGCCTGTCAGATTTATTTTAAGGCTATGGGACAGGAAAGGAAATTGCAGCGTCAGGACAGGCGATGCGGGTTAAGCATCAGAATATAATCATAAGTCTGCTAAATAAGCATTTATATGTCCCTCAAATAGTTGGATCGACTCCATCTGTCCTCTCATGTTTCAGTGGCCTTCAACCAGGTCAGCACATGAGGACACAACAGTGGAGAGACTTGTGACTGTTGTGATTGCACTACATCGAGTGATTATACACGAGCGCCTCACTGTGCACAGTTTGTGTATTACACTACAGACAAAAATGGGTTTTTTCTCCATGCTTGTGACACTGTAGCTGGTCGAGTGCTAGTCTGTCTGGTAGATCAGCATATCCATTTTGTTCACCAGCAAAAAAACAAGTGTACGTGTACCCTGACCCTCACCTTGTTTGCCTTGTAGTTTTAAAACGATCACACATAACCATTTTTTAGAAACCCTGAATGTGTGTGTGTTTGTTTTCTTTGTTGTTTTACATTTCTATGTTTGTGCCCTAAATCTCATCGACTGTATTTATATAATCCAGCCTTTGGTCTTGGCACAGCTCAGGGATATTAAAGCGTGAAATTAATCAGTTTTATTCCTATTCTCATATACCTCCGTGGGGAGAGCTCAGCACGAGAGAAAAGAAAAAACAATATTTCAAACAAACGCAAGAGATCGTGTGTTTGTGAGTGTGTGTGTCGTGTTTCAAGTGAAAGGTCATCGTTGCACTGAATCTTTGAAGTGTCCCTGTCACATGTACATCTACCTGCGTGTCTGACCCATAGTCATCAAACAGAATTCTTAGTGTAGTCTTTGACTCACAAACACACACACACAAACACACACACATTGGTGTTCAACTGGTTTCAGTGAGATATTTTAAACTATGTGGCTCACGCTCTTCACTGTGAGTCACTGAGGTGGTGTTTCTAGCTCTGGTAACTCAGTTTAATGTGATTGCCACCGGTGTGGTTTCGTCAGCATTCTATAATGGGCGGTGTGATGGCTACACTTTCTTTAGAAGCGCGTCGGCGTTTCTCTCGTCCCAGCTTCCTGTCTGATTGTAGGCACAGCACAGCTCGCTATCACCGCTCAGGTAACGTCTCCTTTCTGAGCTCTGTCGCTTTGCACTTGTTTAAAAGTATCCTAACTAGTTATAGAGCCCACACATTCAGTTTGACATGAAGCGATAAGCCAAAAAAACAGTGGAGCGCATTCTTTATTAATCGAATAGTTGTTTGTTTACAACCTTGAGTTTGTTTTATTGGATAAAAATATTACATGAAGCATAATTGCATTATTATTGGACAAGTTTTAAAATTATTCATCACCTACGTGGACTAAATTTTTTATTTTTCAAAAATTCACTTTTGCATTGAGGAAAGTGCGAAAAAGTAAATACAGTATAAGTGAAAAATGTAAAAGAAGCAGTATGATAAAAGGCTTATCAAACACCTAAATACAGATGCGTTATTATAAGCATGACTACACACAATATTTCTTAAGCGGATAAAAGCATCACATCTCATAGATATTTGATTCGATGACATCCATGCGTGCGTCTGGATCCATTTGTATGCTACAGCCATCTATGCTCTCATAGATCAATTTTTCCCCTTGCTCTAGACTTTCATAGACTGAGTATCTTACATTGGAGGTGTTTAGACTCTGGTAGATGGTACTCATTCTGATAGTGCCATTATCAGGGATGTCTGCTGAAAATGACTGGCGTGAACCCTAATAAAGAAATGTACAGTTTTAGAACTGAAGTGCATTGTCAGAAAAGGTGTGAAACTAAACCTACAACTATTTCCAATAGTTTGTCGACCTATTGCAACTTAAGAAAGCATGTTATTAAATGTTTTGAATATAGCCTATAGAAAGGTTAAATATGCATGTGTTCATTTAGCACGCAGTCATGCAAACCTCATGTTGATTTTTATGTAAACCTATACCTGCATGTGTGTGTGTGCCGTGTGTGTGATTTAACTGAAGTTAAAGTTATAGTTAACCCAAAAAAAATCTGTCATCATTGATTTACCCTTGTGTCATTCAAAATCTGTATGTGACTCTTCCTTCAGTGGAACGCAAAAGAAGATATTTAGAGAAATGTCTCAGTGGTTTTGTGTCCATATGGAAGTCAATGGGGACTTAATGTTGTTTGGTTACACCCTTCTTCAAAATATCTTCTTCTGTGTTCGGAAGATAGAAAGTCATACAGCTTTGAAATGATGTGAGGGTGAGTAAAGGATTAAATAATTGTAATTTCTGTGTGAAATATAACTTTTAAGACTCTTTTCCAGTCATTCAACTTGCCTGTGTGTTTGTAGTGCTGCTGTTGGGATTAGGTAGGTTGGAATCCTCAGGTGTGATTTCTGCAGAATGTGATATAAGTTACTGTTCTGGGCATTAAAAAGCCAAATAAATCTGTGTGTGTGTGTGTGTTGAAACCTTATACATATTTTACCTGTGTTCCCATTTGTTATGAATCTCTTTGAGCAGTTATACAGACAATAAAACATAAACACCATCAACACAACAGCACAGATGCAATATTGCACCTGTAAGATCCATTCTAAATGAAAGATTAAAAAATAAAAATTAGCATTGAAATTCATGCCAGCTTGTGCACACCATGTCATCATAGCAAAAAAAGGAAATGCTAAATACTAAGAAACGTGAAATTCATGTACATTTTTAGTTTAAATAAATGCAAGCAAGCTTAACTTTTTAATAATTAAACCAGAGAAACGCAAAATAGGACCTTTTTCAGTTGCACTTAATTGTCTTTGTGCACTAGAGTGTGTACTAACTTTACAAAATACTTGTAGCTGTTTAATAAGTTCTTAATATGGGTTAGTGTTAGGTTTAGTTTTACGCAGTCACACACACACATATAGAACAGGAGTATAAAATTACAGACTTTTGGAACCCACTGTACATTTTTTAACAGTCTACAGCTTCATACAGAAGCACTATATCAGATTTAAGGGCAGATTGTGGCTCTTAAAATGCTTTTTGGCTCTAGAATGACTGTACTGAAGGTACATGGAGTGTTATGAGGTGAGTGTGATCGGCGGAATGTTACAAGAACATACGTATGATTGAGAACAGAGTGTAATTCTCTGCAGTCGGGAGGTATAACTCTGGTGCCTCTGTGCTCCGAAACACTTGTGTGGAAAGATCATGTACATATAAGAAAGAAAAGGTTCATATAAAACATTAAACGCAGGTTCTTAGATCTTAGTCAAATCTTAAGCGGTAATAGTTTCGATTTAGATTTCTTAACATTTAGTAGATGCTTTGACTTAAATTAAAGACCACAAAGACCACCATGACATGCCTACAACAATCATTAGCAAATTAAAGTAAAACAAAATATTTTTACAAATAAATGTACTCACTTTGTGTAGTCAATTTGAGTATGCTGACAAAGCGTCTTGCTGTTTTGAAGGTTTCCAAGTATCTTCACCTTTAGGCAAATACAAGATACCCCGCCTTAAAGGGGTCATATGACATGATTTTGTGTTTTCCTGTATCTTTGGTGTGTTACGAGTTGTTCGTGCATATATTAGACACGTAAAATTGTAAGTCTCAAACCAAAAGAGATGTTTTATTTAAAAGCTGCTTTTACACGGATCCAGCATAACGGATAAAAATGATGTAGTATGCACGCCAGGCCAGTGGTGGCGATGTTGTTGTGTAAAGAAACCGGACGTGCCTTGGCACATACACATGCACAGTTATAAACCAAAAGTGCTTTTTAATACCGTCGGTCGACGTACATGTGTGTTTAAAGTCTGGCGAATGTAAATAGTGTGTCTCCGCAGGTCTTAGTGGTGCAGCAAATCCACATTTTACATAGGGAAACATTAATACATAGTCGGGCTCACAGTACGGGAAGCCGCCATTTTGTTTTGGCTATACTCGCGTGACCGAGCGCGTAATACGCATGCGCGTGACGTCATCGAGAAGTTCCGTCTTGCCGTTAACATGGATACGAAAAGGCGTCGTTTTCAAAAACTTGCACTTTGAAAACCGTTTTCAAACGTTTGCGTTATCAGTCCCCTAAAACGCTGTTTCTGTGTAAACGGACAGCCAAATCGCATAAATTGTTTTGCGCTTTCCCTTGAAAATTGTTTCTGTAAACGGCCCCTGAGCGCCTCGTTTAGACACGCCCCCACATTTCTATGTCAGTTCGTGAGAAGTGTTGAAGAACATCGCCCAAAAAGTATATGCAAAGAAGGAAGGCATGTCTATTTCCGCTGTAGTATTATTGTTGTTGCTGCCGCCATGTGGTGGAGACGCTGTGTGTTTCATTACAAATGAAAAACTACTTAGTTGGGTCTTCCAAACAAGGACACAATTAGAAATCGGCGGTTAAGTTTTGTTCCAAAACAGCAAAATCCGAGTGTGTGCAGCACATTAACACCTGGTTGTGCACAAAGGCTGTTTCTAAAAAGTGGGGCAAATCCAACTTTGTAAGGACAGTCTGCCGCTTCTCACTCACAGCCTGTAAGTACGTTTTCATTATTAAAGAATTTGCAATTATTCAAACGTAAGCTTTTTGTCGGTCCTACGATGACAAAAAGTGAGTACATTTATTTTCATTTGCTAATGATTGTTGTAGGCATGTCATGGTGGTCTTTGTGGTTGGACTGAAAAGTGTGGTAGACCAGAGTTTCAGAAAGGCGGGGCACAGAGGAGCAACAGTAATGCACAGTATGTGAAAACAAATAAGTTTTTTAACCGTAAACCGCGTAAACACACTGTATTACACCAAATACACACAATAATGTTCATTTTAGCCATCCACTATGAACCCTTTAAAGATACCACAGAGCTCAACCTTCTATCTCTGGATGTAAAAATATACTGACTGAAAACAAGATTGTAGACATTTGCTTTTATCCAAAGTGCCTTTTTTTGTCGATACATTTAATCTACATCTATGTTCACTGCGGTCCGAAGCCATGACCCGTGAATAATGCTCTACCAATTTAACTACTGACAAACAGACTGATACATACACACCTAGGGCAGTCAGTCGGTGGTACTATCAATGACAATCAGCTGCACCTGTACAACAGTGTGTCGGTCAGATACTTGCCTAACTATATCCCGTAACAAATACATATATTCCGATCTCAAAGCTTTCCTCAGTGATATTTTTGTCCAACAGAGGGCAATGCAGGACCCCTGAAGTAAGTCTGAACTCCAGTTGCTGATAATATACAGGAAATCACTAACCTCATGTTTGCTCATCTTTTTTGATCTGTCATGTTAGAACAATATCATCTTTTTAGTTAAACATTTGGGCTAATTTTAGTCTCTTCTGTTATTAGTAATCCAAAAAATGGAACTGTTGTTTACTGTTGTTGGGGGTCACAAGTGGGTGAACTTTACTGTACAAAAAAAAGTGGGGCTAAATAATACGATTTAAAAAGGATGTAATTAATAAATGAGATTAAATAAAATAACAAAAATAGTAAATTAATCTCTAGACTAATTAAATTAAAGTTACATAAATAATTAATATATTTAACAATATATTACAATAGTGAGAAATATTATAGATTTATTTTTTATAATAAATATTTTGCTTTATGGAAACTAATGTAATGTTTATCCTATAAAATATTGTATGTTTGTTTTTAAGACATTTAAGACATAATATTTTCAATTTTAGGATGGGGGTCCCTCACAAGTGGACGATCTACTTGTGGGGATCTGTGGCATCTAAAAGATTGAAAACCGCTGGTTCGAAGTCCAGTGAACCAAAGACAAACTACTGTGAGATTTCCTGATAAACGTGAACGAAGACCATGAAGCAAAGGGTTATTTGATACGTAAGCAAATTGTCTGTGGAAAATGGATCTGTACGTGGCTTGTCGAGAGTAATTCAATCAAGTCATTTCCTCTGAGGAATCCTTTCCAATCAATAGGAATCCCTCCCATATTCCCAAACTTTTCACGTCTTGTTTGTTTTGTAAAAGTTCTGTTGTCAGTGCGTTCCAGGATGTTTGTCGTCAAAGCAGATCCATCACACCTCATTAATGGAAAGAGACAGCGAGAGCACTTCTGTTGAGTCTGAGCATCGAGAAAGCGAGCCAATGTTTGGCCTGTGAGTGCTTATGTATTAGATAGAGGACCAGTTGCCTTATATCAGGTTTCATTACTGTGTGCACAAACTTACTGAACATGCAGTGTTTGTATACATTGAGTTATTACTGGGCCTCTGAAGTTATGGATGTTATGCTGTTTGTTCAAGGGTTAAATTGGAAGGATGGATTGGTGATGAGAACTGATATTCTATATGATCAATAAGTCACTACACAGTCCCCGAGTATAACTATTTTGCTCTGGCACAGTCCAGCACAATCTCATAGGAATTCGTAACTATTTTACGAGGTGACTAAATCGTATGAATTGGCACAATCTTATTCGTACATTTTAGTATCATTTGCTTTCGCTCCAGTGTCATTTAGGTTTAGGGGTGGGGTTAGGGGAGGGGCTTAAGTATAGCTTTATAATCGTACGTTTTTGTATGATTCACATCTGGCAAATTCATATGAATTAGACACCTCTTTAAATAGTTACCAATTCCTGTAAAATCAGGTTGCACAGTCCTGCTTAATCTAGGTTTTTACTTAGTTTTCAACACAGTCTCATAGCAATATGTAACTCTTTTAAGAGGGTAATTCGTATGAATTTGTAAAATCTTATTTGTGCGTTTTAGTACGATTTGCTTTCGCGCCAGTGACGTTAAGGTTTAGGGTGGGGTTAGGGGAGAGGCTTCAATGTTGCTTTTCCAATAATCATACATATTTGTCTGATTCACATCGTACAAATTCATACGAATTAGCCCCTTCGTAAAAGGAATTTCCATAAGATCAGGTAGCAAAGTCCTGCTTAATCTAGGTTTTTTAACCTATTTTCAGGAATCATAGCAATATGTAAGTATTTAACAATGTAACTAAGTTGTATAAACTTGTACGTTCTTTTTACGAATTTTACAAATTCACGAGTTAAACTCTTCATAAAATAGTTATAAATTCCTTTAAGATCAGGCTATTACTTTTAACATTTAGCTTAAACCAAAGAAACTGTCACAAGTACACATAGCTTGTTTTTAGCATGTTTTATGGCAATGGTAAAGGTAAATGTTACTTTTGGCTGTGTTTATTCTAAGAACCGTAAAGTAAAAACCTGGCTGGCGTATATGAATAATACTGTATGCAAATATACAGCTGTGATTATTTATTTATTTATTATAAGCAAAACAACAGTAATATTTGTACATGTATTTAGGAATGGTAAAAAGAATATTGGATAAACTAGATTTTTATTACAATTTTCATGTGTCTTGTAACGCTGTCAGTCTTTCACATTGCTGTTAGATGACTTGGTCAATCCTGAGGTTGGATTTTGTTGAAAATTCGACAGCCACTGGACTGGAATGGCCACGATACATCTAGAAATGTTATATATAACCCAAATCGTCATTGCTCCAAGCCAGGAAAACTTCAAAAGTTTTTAAACATGTATGTGGAGAACGCGTCTTCAAATGCAAAACGACATCAAATGAAAAAGTAAACAAAAAATATTGATCACTTCCTTTTAAATTGTTCTTGGACAATTGGAGCACTGCCTAAAAAAAGTTCCATAAAGCATTATCGTTCGCTCCATAGTTGCCTCATGTTTTCCATTATCTCATCTCCAGATCGTAGGGTTTCCCTATGTAAAATCCCTGTTTAACCCCTGTGCTTGTTGTAGTGCCATTTACTGTGAATGGATACTGCAGCACTGATGGATAAACCCAAGTTTTGCCATTTGTAATCGGAGTGCACTAGATCAATACTCAGGAAGAACATCTGCCTTTTAACACATGAAATGAAAAGAGGGGGATGGAATTGTTCCAATTGAAATCAGAACATTATTGAAGAAACATTTTCAAATCTACTCTCATAGAGGCTCTTGGCTGATGGTTTCTTTTCTATCAAAGACTTCCAAATATTCAGCTGTGCCAACCTTTAGATTGTAACCTTGTTTCTGGACTGTCCCTGTTGAAGTTCGAGAGTTATGTTAGCCCGTAGTGTCTTGTCAGCAAAAGCTTCACGCTTTAGCCCCTATTAAGAAGTGTTCATCTTCTAATGGCATTACTGGAACCTGCCCTGTCCTCCTAAAAGCTCGACATTAATTCCTATACACAAGAAGCATTTCTACTGACGCCAGCCAGAAATACAGCTGCTTAGTGAAAGCATGCATTATCATATTGAAATTGAGCCATGGGAGGCGTAATAATGATATAACGTAAATTTTGTCTGTTGTGAACTATTATAACTCTTGTTTTCTTAGATTTTATTTTATTTCATTGACATCAGTTTCCAAAGGTGGTGTCCAACTTCGGATAATTGACATTATTACGCTTTATTCTTTATTTCCAGTTCTTTATTCTATTCTCTCGTCAATTTCTTACTTTTTTTGTTTGATCTCACTTTTTGTTTGGTTGTCTTAAAGATACCATTAAGACCTTATTGATCCCTCTTTCTAACTGAGCTATTATGGCTCTCTCCTCATCTCTCGCCTCTTCTCTTCCCTCTCTTCTCTGTTCTTTTTCTTACAAACAGAAGGTATGTCCTCTAGTTGTCCCATTCCACGCAGAGGCCTTGCCCCGTTTCACTTACGCGAGACAAAATGCTTCTGATGGAGCGGATACGTGGGTGGATGGAGGCTGGGAAATGGGAAGGGGAGGGCGTCCCTGGAATTTGATCCCCCTAGTATCTCTCCGTCTCTCCTGCATTCTACCCTGTTTGGAAATGTAACTTTCCCCCAGGTCCCCAGACGAAGGAAGAGAGAGAGAGACAGAGAAAGAGTTTGTGGTCAGTAAACTGACAGAGGACCAGATCTCGCACAGGGGTCTGACTCGCAGTCAGGGGCAGTAAAGTCTAGCGATGGATAAAAGAAGAGATGGAGCGGTCGTAGATGAGCAGAAAGGAAGAGAAACTGAAGAAAGGGTGGAATGGACAGAGAGGTGAAGATAAACTGCCCACTGCAGATTATTACAGGACAACAGAGAGCAAGAGAGCCCGGGAAGGGTGGGGGAGAGAAAAAAAGAGCGTGAACCGTACAGTACAAGTTGAAAGAGGAGATAGAAGCACTTGATGCTGAATCAGAAGCAGAGGAAAAGATGAGAGCACTTGACTGAACCCAAGAGAAGGACGATTAGAAGACAAGCACTGTGAGTAATCTACAGTCCGCTCCCAAAATGTTAAACTGGATTTCATGAGCCATTTTGAAGCCAAGACTTTGAAGCCGGCTAAAATTTAAGGCGCGTGTCCTGGATATGGACGCCAATCTGCATTCCATGAAGGACTTTCTTATTTTTAACGCTGCCATGGGAAGGGCCGTGTAACTTTTCCGCCGATTTTCTCCAACCTGGTCTGAAAGACAAAGAGGTTGCTTTCATCGTCCAGGTCATGTCCAGACTGTCGCAGCGACAAAGTCAGTGCCAGATTCTGCTTTTGATTCAACTGAATATGACTTTATTGACTGGTACTTGGACTGTGAATCCAGTTTGAGGCGGCAGGATTTACTTTTGTTTCAAATTCAGTTTCAAACCTAATCAAGAAATTGAAGATTCAAGAGGCACTTAGGACTCGTGAAATATGATCGTTTTGACAGCATAATACCAACAGCGCCTCCACGGTTTTGTTACTCTTTCAAATCGTGCTCGAGACCCAGCGAATCCGTACCTCTTATCTTACGCTTTCGGATCAACAACCTCCAATGTTGCGAAACCTGCAGCGTTGCCGCAGCTCTCGTCTTTGTTGACACTTGCAAATAACATTTGCTGCTCAGAATGGATTTTACACATCTGGACTGTGTAAGTGAGCTGCGATCCGGCTCTTTATTTATCCAACGGGGCTTTCAAGAAGAATGACCTAACATGGAAAGACCGACCTCTCCTCTCTTCTCCAAAATAAATGTAACGGGACGGGATACCCATGTGCACAAATAACTGCCGGCTTGACGTTCTGCTATAAATATCCCTTGATTTTCCTTTTTAATATTTATCTGTTGAACTGATGAAATTGAATAGCCGCTTTGTTTTGGTGTCCCCCCTCCTTCATGCGCTACCGTTCCCATATCGGCCAGTTGGCTTTGTTCCTTGTTAGTATGCACTAGTGAGACCATCTCACAGATAAATACTCTGACTTCCAGTAGTTCTTGAAGTTCTCGTGCCAAGAGCCTTAAATCAACGCAGCCATGAGTATTTTGGGAATGGAACTGTTTGCCTTTGGAGTGGTCATCATACTCTTTGTGGCTGTCCTCAAGCAGTTCGGCATTCTGGAACCCATGTCACTGGAAGGTAAGTGGAGTATTCTAGAACCGAGGTCCTCCCCTTTGTTGTCATGGTGATGCGATTGACCAATGAGGCCTGTGGGACTGGGGTTGCGTCAGGTGCATCCTGAAGATGGAGGCGACAAATCTGATTTTACGCTGATGTTTGCATTAATGCAAAGATAATGCGATCGACTAACAGCGGCAGTATTAAACATTACTTATGAAAGCAGTAATTGATTGTTCCTATCGCATGAAGCCAGTTTAGTTCAGTTTGCTAAGAATGGCCTCAGAGGTTTTGAAGGTCATTGGGTCTTTCTCGATTAGGGGAAGATCATTTTTATAACACTGTTTGCTTTGCCATACGCAGATATAAACAGAACACATACCACATCACTTCTCGCAGGGATGTTGTGTATGTTTATGCGGGTTTATTTAGCTAAACTTAAGAGGTTTACATTTTTGATAGCAGAATTTTGATCCTAAAAGTGCAAAATGTTTTTATAGGGAGATATTTAATGTCGAAATTATAATCAGCCCTATATAAGCCACTAAAAAAGTAAAGGATGTCTTTATACAGTTACTAGTCTTGTTAATATTTTATTTATTATATTTTATTATTTTTTTTATAAGTGTATGTTCAGCAATTTTTTATGTTCTCTGTCATTATTTATTTTTTTACTTTTTATGTTGCCATATAAGTGTTATATGTATAAGTTATTTTTATTTTATTTTTTATTTATTTTCAATTTCATAATTTTAGTGCCTCAACTTGTTTTCGTTTATTGTTGACACAGCAATTTTGTTATGTTCTTTTATCATTTTATTATTATTTGTTTACTTTTTTGTTGCTATATAAGTCTAATTTAATTTAATTTAAGTTTCTAATTTTTTTCAGTTCATAATTTTAGTGCTTCATATTATTTTAGTTTATTTTTAGTTTACGTATTTCAAATGATATTTGTTTTAAATTAACAGAAATGTTTTAGTAAACTATAATAACCCACAAAACCCACAAGTACTGAATGTGTGCCATCAATAACTGATTGGAAGTAGATGTAAAAGGTTGCTGAGGTTTATAATGTACTGTACCATGTGATTTATCGTTAAAATCGAGAGGTTTTGTGTCTTATTTATAAATTATTACAGATGAGTAAACTTACTAAATGACAACTGTGATGTAAGAAATACTGCAATCTCTCTCTCTCTCTTTTTTATCTCTTTTTTCTCCCTCTTTTTCTCTCTCTTGCTCTTGCTCTCTCTCTCTCTCTCTCTCTTTCACTCTTTGAATCAAACCCAGTCTAACATTACCCTTCATACATTATGTATGCTGTATCGAACAGGCTTTCTTAACGGCTACCTAAAAATGGGTGCGCTGGTCTCTGTGCTGAATGCTGAAGGGCACTGTCCATTTCCTTTTCACCCCTTCACTCCATCAGACACTCTCATCATACCTCCCCAGTCATTTCTGGAATACAGATGACAGTCTGCACCTTTACACAGGTGGACTTTATTTCTGGTTGTGCTATTGGACATTTCTGTTCTAGCCTTAGTTTTCTGTTGTTTGTCATGCACTTTGCCACATATTATCTTGCTTTCTATATAGCTCAACTAGTGGAGCAAGGTCATCATGGGTGCGATTCCCAAGAAATGCACATAACCTACTAAAAAAGCTTTAACACGCTAAGTTGCTTGTACGCTGTAAAAAGGACGGGAATGTGTCATGACAATATCTCTTTTTACATTAATTCAACTCATTAAAAGCAATTCAACTTGAAATTTTATGTCATTTCAATTCAAGTGACTTGAAATGACTTGCACCGCCAGTTTAATTATACTTGAAACTACTGAAATGAACTTCAATGGGATAGTTCACCCAAAAATCATTATTTATACCCTTGTGTTATCCCAAGCCCCAGACTTTCTTCTGCAGAAGACAAAAGAAGATATTTTGAAGAATGTTGGTAACCAAACGTTGGCCCCCATTGACTTCCATTGTATGGACACAAAACCATTTCTCAGAATATCTTCTTTTGTGTTCAACAGAATAAAGAGTCATATACAGGTTTTTAATGACATGAGTCTTTTAAATGATGACTTTGGGTGAAATTAAAATGGTTGGAAACTTTTACAGTGTATAGAGGTAAATGTTATTATTGGACATATATATTTATGTTATCACTTCAAACTACACAGGCATAGTGCGTATTACAGTAAATATGCTACATGTGTATGGCATTATTTAGATTATTGCTTACAATTGATACAATTTTCTTTAAATTGTTATGAGTGTGTGTGGGAAGGGTAAACCCTACGGTATGGGGACCCCACGGTACCCTACATTTTATGGTCCTTATGAGGAAACAAGCTTATAAATCGTACAGAATTAACTTTTTTGAAAATCTAAAAGAGCAGAAAAGTTGTGTGTGATTGTTAGGTTTAGGGGTAGGGAATATGAAATACAGTTTTTACAGTATAAAAGCCATTGCGTCTATGATATGTCCCCTAAACATGGAAACCCAACATGTGTGTGTGTAGTGAGTGTGTGCCGTTCGACTGTCATTGACAAGTAATCTCCCAGGGCCATTGGTTCAGAGCTCTCAATTATCTGCAGTTTAACGCCAAACTACTGGTTCATTAAAGCACCTGTCTGCTAGAATCCTTTAATAGTTCAAATGCTGGCTGTACTTGTTAAACTACCACTGTTCAATATGACCTCACGTGTTCATATTTTATGATGATTATTAATATACATTACAACAGTAATTGTTCATTTTGATCATTTTGAGTGCCTCCTATTCCAAGAATCAAAACCAAAGGTCAAATACAATACGAGTATTCAGTGTAAAGGTACAAGATGCAATACAACAACAATACAACAGATTGAAATAAACTCATCATCCTCCAAAAGGGTCCGCGCACCTGGTGTAATCTATACATGAATCCTTTATCCAGTATTGGCCCACAAGCCAGACCACCCAACAGATCACGTCACCAGGACTCTATTATTAGTCTAACAACATTACTAGATCTATTCCTGCGCTCCGTGTGTCAGGAGAGTGAAGTTTATTTTGGGTTTGTGATTGGGTTTCTGGCTGTGTGAATCTAATATGTAATCAGATATGGTGAAGTATTACTTTTGAAGAGGAGCGTGTATAATGATCAATACATGGAGATTCTGTTTCAGTCAGAGTAACATGAGGGGGAATGTGATCCATCAACCCTTATTTATTCAACTTGTTTTCAGCTACTCGTTGTTTTGTGCAAACGGTGTGCTGCGGTGCCGTTGAGGAGTTAAGCATTAACCACCAGGGGGCGATGTTGGTTTTGTTTAAAAAAATGTTGTCTAGAAGTGAAAGTTCATACAAGAAAATAAAAATGCCATTATTAATTCACTCTAATGTTGTTCAAAACTTGTATATGACCATTTCTTATGTGGAACACAAAAGAAGATGTTTTGAGAAATGGTGTTGTGTCCATACAATGGAAGTCAATGGAGGCCAATTTTGTTTAGTTACCAAAGTTCTTCAAAATATCTTATTTTGTCTTCCGCAGAAGACAGAAAGTCATATAGGTTTGTAATGACATGAGGGTGAGCAAATTATGAATGAATATTCATTTTGGGGTGAAATGCTTTTGAGCTCTGAAGTCCATTGGCGCTGTTAGTGAGTAAATATAACCAAATCCTGACTTTTCATTAACATAAGTGTGAACTGACATCTGGTTTCTCAAGATTAAGGGTTTATAATTTATAGTGTCTAGTATTTTATCTGTGACAAGATCGACAGTAGAAGAATTCATCTCTAGCTCACTGGCACTTTACAAAGCCTGAATTATAGATAGAACAATGAGAATTTGGTTCGCAGGGGAGGAAAGATTTAGGACACCTCAAGTGTGAATGTGTGTACCTGTGAGCTTCCAACTATCATAACAACCTTAAAAATTGCTTGAACTTAAATATCAGACCTGATAAAAATAAATTTGGACTGAGCACAAAGGTTTATATACCGTACAATCAAAATGTAAAGCTCTGCTGTGTCAACTTGTTGAAAGCGCAAACAAGGTGTGCCAAATTCTTCTGAATATTTTTTTTATTGTCCAAAGTTAATGTTGAAGGCTAAATGGGTTTGCGTTTAAATAACTGGGACGAACTTGTCCCTCGAGTGTGTTTCATACGATCATATATGAGGTGAGAGTTTTTCCTCAATTCCCTCTGACAATTACGAGCCAAAGATTAAATTGATGTGAGAGGAATAGAAGCGAGAAAGAAGAAAGCATTCATCTAGACTCATTTTGGATACAAGGCAAATATTCAAGATTGTGTCATGAAGGCAAAGCGTTCAGGTGCAAGACTGGCTACATCTGTTTTCCCCGGTTTTATTGCCTCTTTGGAGTCTAATGGATGTTTATCACAAGAGGACATCTCCCCATCCTTTTCCCTCGTGGGATATTTTACTTTTTACGGGATACTTACGTTGAATTTATGAAGCTTCTTCTGTTAAGGAGGGAACTGACCTGGAAGATCAGTTGCTGGAGTTTTTCAGTTGAAAGCGTGTTGAGGAAGAGTGTGTGAGGATGAGTGTGAGATGGGAAACAGAAGGTTTACAGACGGTGGGCATCGTCTGCCTGGTCTTAATGTTTCTCAAACTTATGCATCTGCTCGGGCTCATAGATATAACTGAAACAGGTGAGAGAGGAAGAAAGCGCGAGAGAGAACGAACAAAACATAGAAAACGTCAGTTCAGGGAAACTCCGTTTTTATTTGACATGCTTAAAGATGGAATTCTTTGTTTTCTGAAAGTTTTATATATATATGTTATGTGTATATATATTTTTTACGATTTTACAGTTGTTTGACATGTACTTAATCTTTAAAAATATTGTAAAATGTGATCTAATGCCATAGACACTCTCAATTGCCGCAAAAGGTTTTTACCATAATATTATGTAGACCAAACAAAATAAACATTTTCATAAACTAAGGTTTGAGTCCAAATATTTTCTATGGTCGACAGCAGGGTAATATATATGTTTTATTTAATCTGTAATATTTTCCAGTGAGGGATTTTACAAATCTATGAAATGTCTTTATCCAATACTTTACAGTGTTTACTTTCACCTAGGCTTCACATAAGGGTTTGATATGTATCTCACACCGTCATTGTTTCACTAACCATCATTCTTTTTTTATTTTTTGTAATTCAGCACATTTTGACTTGACTATTTTCTCTTTTTTCCTCTTCTCACTTTCTCCAACCCTCTCTGTCCTTCATGTGCCTCCCTGTTTCACATTCTGTTTGTTTGTTTTTTTGTGCAAAGACGGTGAGTAAAAGCACCTGTCTAGTTTAGTATTCTCTTCTGTATCTGTATCTTTCTTTGTCATTTTGATAGAGTTCTTTCTTTATCATGTGATTGATGACGGCAATAGCTGAGAGCTAAACGCATTTTTAATTCTTTGTTAAAACAATTTCATCCAGTTACTGTTGTTCTTGTACGTTTGGATTACATGATGTAAAAAATGCTATTCATTTTAGTTTAAAAATGGATCATTCTAATAATAATAGCTTTTGTAGTACTACAGATGATAGTGCTAAAGGTTTCGTGTCAATAAACAGGGACTTCAGCCTCATTTAAAAACTAAAGGCCCACATATACAGAAGAAAAATGTGTGATCACATGTGTGAATTGGAATGACAGGCCCTAAAAAGTGATCCTACTGGACATGAAAATCCTATAAACGTTTTATCAGCGATCAATCACATTGTTAAATGAAGAGTTCCCTGTCTATCAAACCAAACCACCTCTCTCTCTTTATCCCCTTCTGCCTGGTTTTCACTTGTATGCTAACTCTCTTGCTTTCACTTCCTTTCTTTTCTCTCGCTCTCCACGCACTGTCTTCCTCTTTTCAATGCTCTCTCACCCCATCCTGCATCCCATCATCTCCCAACTCTCCATTCTCTCCCTCTCTCTGCTTTGCTTCTTTTTCTTCCTCCTCTCTTTTCCTCTTTCTCTCCGACAGAGAGCAGTGACAGTGACCTCGAGCTGTCCACGGTGCGACACCAGCCTGAGGGTCTGGAACAGCTGCAGGTTCAGACCAAATTCACCAAGAAGGAGTTGCAGTCCCTGTACAGGGGCTTCAAAAATGTAAGAGTCTGAATTAAAGGTGGTTCTGGGTTAGTTAAGGCAATCTAGCTGGTCTGCAAGCTGGTCAAACGTTGTGTTTTAAAACATAAGGATGCAGAAAAGGTGGATTTGGTAATGAATCTGAAGCTATTAGTGTAAATTTGAATGTGAATTGGGTTGAACCATACAATGGCCTTCACAAAAATCCTTCAGATGTCAGAAATGGTTTTGATATTGTCCTTCCCCTAAAGTAAGTCTTTAAAGGCATGTTTTCCATCTGACATAATGAAACAGTCCAAGCTCTGCAAATGTTATGTGCTGTTTTGTAGACCAAAACATTATAGTTGCATTATTCAAGTTTACTATTAGTATATTTGTTTTGAACTTTCAAAAAAGAAAGTATACTCGCGGTCTACTTTCGCTGTACTTCTCAGATACTGCAAATTCTTAAAAGTATTCTTGATATAGCTATTCTGACTAGAATATCTAGTAAAGTCTAGGTATATTTGGCCTATACTCAGTTAAAGTATACTTTTAAGCATACCTCAATCTAAACATGAAGTATTCTAAGTTCATGTAGATATATGGTGTGTTTACTCTGTTAACTGAGTAGACTAAATACATTTAACTGAGAGTATACTTTAAAGTGTTATTTCATAAACTAAATAGTACTTGTGCTTCAAGTATGTAACTATACTTTAATGTCAATATGCTGAGTACACAGGTACCAAGGTACAGGTTTAGTCCAAAGTACAGTAGTAATGTTGAAATAAAACACTTACAAGTATACTACTAGTACATATTACTATACTTTGAACATATACACATATAAAGGAATCTTACCAAGGCTTACTTAACTAAATTCATTTGTACTTGAAAGTTTATGTTGTGTGTTAGGTAACGTAACATATTCATTTAAATCTTGTTTTTTACAACGAGAGGCTGCTCAAAATTGTAGCATCATGGAGAACTCAATTTTTGGACCACATTTTGAAATGTGGACCAGCCTAAAATGGCGTAGACGTGTCTGGATGGGTTGAATGTTGCATCTATGTACCGTATACACACCTGTGGTCTAAACAGGCTACGAGTTGTAATATTTCAAATCCTTCACCTCAAGGTAAAATTTGGGTTTTTAACAATGACATGAAAGGTTGTCCCTTACATTTGTACAAGTATGTACTATGTACTACAGTATATAGGGCAGAGTTTTCTCCTTAAAGCAAAGTAGCACAATGCACTTATTTAAATCTTCACCAGCTGCTGATGTGGCACAGAGAGAATTAGTCTATTATCTGTTTAATTAGATGTTTAATTAGATATCCCTGTCTTTCCATTTCAGGAGTGCCCAAGCGGTTTGGTCGATGAAGAAACTTTCAAGACCATCTACTCTCAGTTCTTTCCTCAAGGGGGTACAGCAGATTCCATAATACACATAATCCCTCAATGTTGTCCATAACCTCCATCAGCAACAAATTTTAGGATGCTTACCACCATGCTTGCCTTCTTTTATCATTCCCTCAGATGCAACCACATACGCCCATTTCCTATTCAACGCATTTGACCTCGACAGAAATGGAGCGATTCGCTTTGAGGTGAGGATTTCTTTTCCTCTTAGTTGTTTTTAATATCACCCTTCAGTTGTTCCTTTTCATCACCGTCTGATCTCTGTCCGTGCTGCAGGACTTTGTGATCGGTCTGTCAGTGCTACTGAGAGGATCTGTCACTGAAAAGCTCAACTGGGCTTTCAACCTTTACGACATCAACAAAGATGGATACATCACTAAGGAGGTGCTTACTTAACCATTTTGTTTTGATGATCACTGGTACTTTTCACCAAACGGATTTGCGTCTGTATGTCGTAGGAGATGCTATTAATCATGAAGTCGATCTACGACATGATGGGCAGGTACACCTATCCCAGTGTGAGAGATGAGGCTCCATCTGAACACGTGGAGAAGTTCTTCCAGGTACCAGTAGGACGCAGTTCACACATGGACACGGAAAACATATCGCTGCTATCCTTCTGAAACCTTGCATCTCTATATATTTAGGTTTTATTATACCTTGAATAATTATTATTAGTCACTCTTTATGTTTTTCAAATATCTATAAATAAAAAGTATTAAAAAGTGCTTGTCAAGTTATAACAACACAGTATGTAATCATTTAAAAAGTACAGTGCTTTGTTATTGATTTCCTGAAAAACTGTGAATTTGGACACCCGAGGTTTCGGAAGGACAGCGATGATACTCAATGTTCACAGATTTCAGCTCACTAGCACTTTTTCATTCTCTTATAGAAAATGGACAGGAATCGAGACGGTGTGGTAACGATTGAGGAGTTCATCGAGACCTGTCAGAAAGTAAGTTTCTGTTTGCTTTGATTCAAAGAGCGTATTCTAATCAAATAAAATGGAAACTGGACTTAAAATTTCCACAGTGCTTTTTATATAATGGGGACTTGAACTTTTTTTGATAGTCCAAAGAACCCTTTTACTTTCCTAAGAACCTTTTGTGAAACAGAAATGTTCTTCTGATATTAAAGGGGTCATATGGCGCGAATATGTGTTTTTCTGTGTCTTTGGTGTGTTGCAAGTTGCCCATGCATGTATTAGACACATACAATTGCAAAAATTAAAGTGTCGGAACAAAAGATGCATTCTATCTAAAAGCGAAGGGTCTCCCAGACCTGCCTGAAACGCCTCGTGTAATCACACCCCCACAAATGTACATCAGTTCGTGGTATGATTTGACTAAGATCGCCCAAATATATATGCAAGTAAGGTGGGCTTACCTGTCAGTACAATTGCTTTGGAACCTGATTTTCCAAATATGGTAAGAGGCGTTACATTTCCGTCACACGCTTGCAGTATTCGACCAATCACTACGCACTGGTTAACTGGCCAATCATAGCACACCTCGCTTATCAGAGCGATGAGCTTTGTTAAAAATCTGCATGTTTCAGAGAGGCGGGGCAAAGAGGAGATACAAACATGCACGGTATGTGGAAAATCTGCGTTTTTGAACCTTAAATCGTGTATACACATTGCATTACATCTAAAACAATCGATAATATTTGTTTAAGCCTCCTTTAAAGGTGCATACATGGAACCATACAGCCAAAATGTTTTTCTGTGACACTAGGCCTTTTCATACTGCACTTAACCCCGGGTTATCTTCATTCTAAACACCGGTTTTAACCCGGATAAACGAACGTTTCACACTTGTAATTTTGAAGCGGGGTTATCCACGCATTTTACTCAGGGTTATGAGACTCCGCCCCGAAGCAGGGTTAGCACCGCTTTTGCAGGGTTAACCCCGCATTTCGGTGCCAACGTGTGGAGTGTGAAACGAAACAGGGCTAGAATAATACGACCAGACGTTTAGCAACGGACACCCATTCAAAAACTGAAAAGCGCTTAACTCGTTTCAAAAGCTGTGCACTGTCACAGAAACTGTGTGGGGGTGTGTAAACAATCCTTTGAGGGTTTTTTTTCTTTGAGTAAGTAACGTCTTAGGAGGCTTAAAACAGCCAAAAAGGATTTGCGAGGCTCATCTTTTCCCGGATGCAGAACAACGCGGTATTCAGTTATTTAAAGGGACTTTATTCAGTCAGTTTGACGCTGCAGTATTTATCCAATCATGACGGTTGACGCTGCAAATATGTATATACAGTATAACCCAGGGTTTAGTGATGTACAATGGGAAACATCAGGTTATGAAACCCCAGGGTTATCTCTTAACCCCTGGTAAATTATAAGCAGTGTGAAACCCGAAAAAAATAACAAAGGTTTACCTGAGGTTAAAAATAACCCGGGGTTAATGATCTCAAGGGTGTAAAGCCCTTTGTAAGCCCTAATGATTACTAAAATACATTTAAACAAAACTTAAAACCAAGATATGTCTTATTATTTGGCAATTTTTATTATGAATAAAAAAAATGTTCAGCTAATGGCAAGCTCTAAAATATTTTATTTGATAGAAATGTTGGGAGTGGGCCTTTGAATGTCATTGAGTATAATGGGAGGCCTTGGAGTCAAAAAGCTTGAGAACCCCTGTCCTGAAGCCATGTAGCTTTCGGTGACATTTTTTCACTGTTTCGAAAACCTTTGGGAATTGCCTGACATTAGTAATGGGACATCAATACTGAGATTGAATATAAGGAGACATGAGAACTTTGGGACAGACTAACCTATCAATGCAGTTTATTAAAAATACTCATTCTGGTTTCTTATCTCTTGCATTCTAGGACGAAAACATCATGAACTCCATGCAGCTCTTTGAAAATGTGATATAGATTGTGGGTGAATCTAAGATAAAAAAGAAACCTGATGTCCCAAATCACTGTCTATATACCAAACTAGCACAGCAGTCACTCTGTCTTGTTCTGTAGCACTATTCTCCTGCCTGCTGCACTCCATAGAATCTTATAGACCACGTAGCCTACTGCAGTACGGGCTCACCGATTTTTCTTCACAGCGGGACTACTTTTAAAAAGGAAGACTGAATGGCTGGGATCTTCCTATTGTCTACTGGCAAATGTTTGGTGGGACTTTTGGATCAAAATGAGGATATTAAGTTGCAAGGCCAAGTTTTGTAGTACTGGTTGATGGAATCCAATGGAGTCTTCAACATACGTATGAAAACCATCTCTACCCTGGACTGCTTTCTTCTGCCTTATGAATAAAGGAAATGACTCAATCTCAACCTTCCAAATAGCATAGTTGCCGTAAAAGGGAAGTATGGTAACTGTGGATTTTAATGGACCGAATGGATCCTTTAGCACTGATGACAATTTGAAGCACACGACAATGAACAGCGAGACGCCAGAGACTACACTCAAATTAACAAAATAAATGTGATGATAACAGAAAAACAAACTGAAGCATGCCTGTCCAAATATGTGAGATATTAGTTTCTTGCATGGAGACTGACAAAGTTGTACATTTTCTTCCTTGTAAGCCAGTAGGTCCCACAAAAGACTAAGCAAGCTAAAGAAGCTGTATGTGTGAAGTGAACTAGTGTACCAGTGTTTTTAAGTTCTGCTCAAACTTGTATTGCACATATCAGTGGGACCAGGATGATTTGTTTGGTCACATTTGTTTCTTGCACAGCAATGAGGTATGTAAAAGGTATATATTTAAAATATAGGCATTTTAGTCTGCTTTAAATCGGACTGGTTATGTGTTTTATTTTCGGGAATGTATTTATTTGTCAAGCAGTGTGTCAAGTGGAATGCAGGGTTTGGGGGTGAACTGAAATGCCCAAGTTAATAATGTGTTTTACAAATTGTATCATTTAAATAAATAATGTGGATTTTGATTTTGATACTGTATGTAGCTGAGGTAAATATATGAGAGGCTTGGTTTATCTTTATATTTGATTAGTTATGCCCGTAAAAGTTATATTTCACTATTTTGTGAAGTAAAGGATGCACGGTTGGAAATCAACGTACTCTTCCATGATCATTGTATTCCCAGGAATACAGTGATGAGCAGTTGTTGTAAATTTGTGCGTATATTACATCCTTTTTGTATCATTTTCACTTCAATTAAGATTATTTCATTCTTCAATTATTGTATGACCCACCCACAGAGGAAGAAACAAAATTATACAGGTGAATAAAAGTGTGTTTTCAGTTCAGTTGTCCGTTTTAGTAGCGATCGTAAAAGCCCTTATTTATTTATTCTGTGTTTATTTGGTTGGAGCAGATCAAATTTATTGTAGATCAAATGAATAAAAAATGCACTACTCTTGATGACAGCTGAGTTTCTGTTAATGTGTGTGTGTGTGCGTGTGTGTGTATAGGTATGTGTGTGTGCCCACTTTCTTTGGTGACATATGGGGTGTCCTCATTTAATGCTTGTAAAATAAAAACATTACATTTTTAAACATTTTACATTTTAAATTAATGAAAATAAAGTCTCCTCTACGTTTTATTATATTTTGGTTAAATAAGCTAAACTATGTCAGTATATGGTCATGTAAAATCATGAAAATTCAAGTTATGATCATTCTTTTATAACTGTGCATGTAAAAACAAGGGTCATCCTGGGTGATATTAAATGCTGATGTATGCAGAAAATTAAGCCTTAAGTGAACACATTTTAGAGACGAGAAGTCATTTTTACAAATGTTGCACGAATTAAAAAAAAATGTGTGTGAGTCTTGTGATCGATTTTGCAACTCATCACACAATTCATCTTGCATGTGATTTAGAAGAACATTGAAGTGAGTTTAATTCATAGTCAGTGTTTATGTCAGCCTAAGCATATTCTGGTGATTCATCCCGAGATGACGCTGTTTTGTTTGTTTGGGTGACTGAAAATGGAATATAGTCTCATTACTTCACACCCTCACCTCTCCCATTTCTTTTTCTTCTTCCCCTTCTCTTCTGTTTCACCTCTTTTCTCTTATTTTCCACTTCACATATACATGAAGTTTTAAATGAAGAAAATATGGGCGAACAGGTTTCAGTTCTGTGTGGGGTCCATAAACCTACTAACCTACATCCATCAATTAGCACAACTGATCTTCTGCTTAAGGTCATTGAGGTCTTAAACAACCAAGATGACAGGGCAGAAAAAAATCTCTTATTTGGTTTAGTTTACCTACCCTGAAAGCTAAGAATCTCATCAGCGAGTATGCCATCTCTCACCTGCTGCTATTTCCAGAAGGTACATCACTTGTGCGTTTATTCTGAGCAGAAACACAATACATTTATTGACGTACGCCATATATAGCCTCGTTGCAGATGTAAAATAGGGAGGATACACACACAAGCTCACATCTTGCATAAACAACAAATAGGCATTACACTGGATCAAAACCATCCATGATAGCCTATAGTATGGTCATATCTGGCCATCACACTCATTTTTAATCAAACAAGTATTGTTTTGATACTCCATCACCGATTATGTTTATATTTCCAATGCTGCAACTGCAAACATGCTTATACTAAACATGAAAACATATTCAGCTCAAACTGTTATTGAAGTGTTTATACAGCCATGCTTGTTTACTTAGCTTTCTAAATAGAAGAAAACATACATTTCTATAGTGTTCATACCCGACTAATAACATTATATTTTATATCCCCTAAATATGTTTGCAGAGTCTAAACCTAACTTTCTACAACAATACACCATATGTGCTACAAATAAACTCCATAAATTATATATTGAAAACAGATGTGACCGTATAAAATATATCAAACAAGGACGAAAAGGACGACTTATGAAACCGGATACAAATATTACTAAACATCTTGCATCCTTTATTCACTCACCCACCATTAGGGGGCGGTAGAGGGTAATGAAAGCTGTTACTTAAACTCAGAAATTCATTGAGATTTACTGGTGATGTGGGTTGTTTATGACTAAATAAAAACCTAAATTCTTGCACAACAGAGCTTTTTTTACTTTGCTTTTACTGACTCTCTGATAAGCAGAATTGAGGTTGCCTACCTATTCTCTGCTATTTTAAGTACAATTTGACAACAATACACAACTATTTTGAGATTAATTATTTCAAATGTATATGTTTCATATTCTCTTTCAACTTCTGTTTGGTGGTGGTGAAATTGAAGTGAAAATAACTTAGTGGTGATTTGACATGGAATTCTATGTTTGCTTAGGTATTGCAAAGGGTGTTTTAACACTACAATGTTATTACAATTGGGTAAAACATTTCAAGAGTTTTCTTGTGATCACAATGTAGCCTACGTGGTTTTTATTTTTATATAAAACATATGATGCTTTCTCTTTGTTTCATATTTCATTATGTGAAAAGTGCAGATCACCTCAGATCCAATTTCCAATACAGATGTGTATTTACGCAATGACCGATGTAAAACAGTGTTAAATATGTTAAATAATGTGTCCTATTTCATAATGAGGTGGTGGCTGTGAAATGTAGGTCGATTGAGTAATGATGCTGTACGCGCTGTACACCGCTAGGTTGCGCTGAAGAGCGCGATGAGACGCGCCATTTTTACAGTTAAACAGGACGCGCTTGATGAAAAGAGAGTCTAGTAATACATAATATGACTTTAATTTAGTTTTTCTTATGTTTGTTAATAATTACATAAATATACAACATTTCTGAGGGACAAATGGGGGCGTGTGAAGGAGGTTGCGAGCGGGCTAACGGAAACACCGGGCAGGTACAAGAGATGACCGGAGTGTTGCGTATTCGCTTCTGAACAATCCCATTGGCCGAGCGTCAACGTAAGGGAGTGATTTAAGCGCGTAGTGACGTCAGAGTTTGTTATGAGCATGCGTTGAAATGCCCCGTGTCTCTCTCCATGTCTGGGCTATATAACAGCTAAAAAACCCGACACTTGCCTTCTGCTCATCTTATGTATCGCTGTCCGGTCGAAAGCATGCAACTCATTCAACCTCTTTGATCGGGGAAAGTCGCTGTTCCTTTGTTGACTTTCGGCAGTCATAAGAAGGACGCCGCTATCAGGCACACAGAGACAAATCAAAAGGGGGAAATTACAGAAAAAAGGACCTATTTTCTTCCTGGAAAGGTAGGCTATACCGACCGATTGTATTTTATTAGACACGTGCTGTACATTTCGTTCCTTATACGAATATATTGTTACAATATATCAGTCGTAATATTTGACCGAGTAGCGTACAACAAAATGTCTCATCCGCATCCTATCGGCACTCCAAGATTCCAGTTCAAGAGATGCGATGTACATGTTCGAGATCTTACCAATGAATGCTGATAACTGGTTGTAATAGAGAAGTGCTGTAACACCGTCATTTGTAACCTTTTTAAGGAATAAGGGTCACAATTTTGATGTATGAATACTAGTGGTCGTCACTACTGGTGAAATGTAGAGCTACGGCCTCTTTTAAAGGAACATGTGCTATCAGATTGTCTTCTCAGAGATGTGACGTTACTACTAACTAATGAACTGACAGCGACTGTGCACGTGGCCGATGATGCTCTAGATCACTTGCTTATTGCTTGTTTCGACACAGGAATTGGTTTTATAGAGATAGTTCACCCAAAAATGATCAGCCACTCACCCTCAGGTTGTTCCAAACATGTATAAATGTCTTTGTTCTGCTACACACAAAGGAAGATATTTGGAAGAATGTTAGTAACCATGGAGATCTCATCGCCCCCATCCCCCCCCCCAATTGACTCAATATAAACAAAAATCTACTATGTCAGTAAATGGGGGAAGGATCTGTTTGGTTATGGACATTCTTCCAAATATCTTACTTTGTGTTAGCAGAACAACCTGAGGGTGAGTAAATGATGACAGAATATCACGTTTGGGTGAACTCCCGCTTTCAGCTTTACAGTGTACTTATAAGTGTAAATCAGGTTAGCTTTGTAGCTGATTATTGATCCAATACCAACCCAAAATTTGTTCTTTACTGTGTTTTACACCTTATTCCAGTAGGATTTAATGGTATCCTATTGGTTCCCATTCACCCAAGATAACATCCCACCAACGGAACCCAACACATTACCAGTAGAGATACCCACAGAGACAAGTTTCCTTTTATCTAAGGCTAAATAAGTGGAGGCTTTTGAAGTCTCTATCTTCAAGAATGTTTTCGGCTATTAGTGATGGATGTCGTGAGAATTGGCTAACTAGGCATGTGATGAAGATGATGAGAGCATTCCTGCTTGATTTTGTCAATTCATGCCAACCTCACTGATGTCCGACGCCACCAATGACTCATTGTAATGCAGCATAGCCATTAAAAGTGTTTTTACTTTTTTGAATATTAGCAGCTAATTTTGTTGTCACTGCAGTCATTAGAAAGACTCAGATTTGTAGAATCAGATTCACAATGAGCTATATTTAACGTGATAATTCACCCAAAAATGAAAATTCTATCATTTACTCACCTTGTTTTCTAGGTCTTTCTTTTTTATGGGTGCCAGTTAACAACAATCTTCAAAATATCATCTTTTGTGTTCTGCAGAAGATACTGGCATCAAAGATGTCAAACATGTATAAAATGACATGAGGGTTAAAGGGGCGATGAATTAAGACCTCAATTTTAACCTGAGCTTTTGTTATATAAGAGGTAATCGTTTTTATGCGAACATCCTGAAAGGGTCAGAACTGAAAATGCCCTTGTTACTGAAATTACAACTGTTATTGAAATCCGGCTCAGCGAACGCCAGGTCCTGGAATGCACCTATCTATGATGTCATTGATAGGTTGAACACCGCATCCACAGAAAAATATCAACGACTACTTCTCTAGCCTTGCCCACTGGTTCGCGAATGAATTTATCCACACATGGTACACACTCCCGCATTTGTGATGATTGACAAACTGGTAACCATAGCGACATGTTTTACGGCTAAAGATTTGTTTTTTCCGTCAGTTTAGACTAAATTGCTGATATGCCCTGTGTTGCGTTTATGCTCGGAAGGCTACATCACATAGCGCTCTTTTGCTGTGTTGCCATGTTTGTTAAAAATAAGCACTTTTATGCTTGTTGTTTGGTCTTAGATCAAAAAGCCTCGGCACTTAGGTCTTAATAAATGGTCGTTTGCCGATTTTAAGAATTTTGGTCTTATAAAATATATAAACAATTAGCATTTTAAGGTTTGATTTTGTCTTGTCTTTATTTGCTTATTTTTTCTGTGAAGATCAGGCAACCCTGTCACATTAGCGAAGGGCTCTCAAGGGGCTAGCCCCGTGTCATATGTGCAAAAGTGAGGACTTCTTTCACTGTTATTTTTATTTGGAGTGACCAAGCAACAAACATGCAACATTGTGCAACGCCTGTTTGTGGAAGAACACACTCGCTTCCTTTGGATTATGGTATTAGGAATGCGTGGTTGAAGTTTATTTGTAAGTACATTCCGGCTCATGTGGGTAAAACATCGAGCATTTTGTGAACAAGGCGCTGGATTTGCGGAGAGAATAAATAAAAAAAGTAGTGCTGTGCAGTCAATATTGGATCCGAAAGGAATGGCGCAGCAATCTTATGCGAGTAAAACATATTTGTACTATGGGTCACTATTTCTTTGTTAGAGATCGCTTGATATGTCTGGGCCGGTCTAGAGTTGAAATGTGAACTCTGACTTGTTTAACACCGACATGCGAAACTTTGAGTTTTTGGTTGCAGAACAGCTGATTTGAGTTAGTTCTATCAACTATGGGTAGACTTACTTTAAGTTAAGCGCTTGCACCACAACTACGACAAGCCATGATCACTGGAGCTCCGATATTACGATTCACCATGGCAACGGCACTAAAAAGAAGCAACATGGCAACAGAAAGCGTTTGAGAGCGAAGAACACTTTCCGCTCGCATACAGTGGATTTACTAATGTGCTTTAATGTGTAAATGACTTAAGTTTAAATTGATAAATATATAAATGTTTCAATAAACAAACAAATTAATCAGTAAATAAATGAATGAAACAGAAATAAATCAGAAAAATAATACAAAAATCTTCTGTTCTCACTCGTCAGCAGTACTCTAGTGAGGCGTGTGAGACGTCATGGTGTATGAAACTTGTTAGTGTGTCAGACTCTCATGTCAAAGTTAGACTGGTCATCGGTTCGAACCCTGCTCAAAGCAGTTTTGGGTATGAATGGCTGCTAAATTAATTGTTTATTAACGTTATCACTTAATTTCTCCATTTGTCTGTATTTATTAATTTCTTTATTCATGCACTTTATTTGGACACTTTATTAAGTAATGTATTAATATTTCTTACAATTTGTGAGAACATGTAAGGGAAAAAATTTGCTCTGATGTAATAAACGGCCACGATGGCTGATGTTATTGATGTAAGGATGGATGAGATGCATCTAATTCACTGGGGGAGATCGAAAGAAACTCTGGGTTTACCAAAGAAAACCTGCTACCGATCAGGTTAGGTTCACAGAGCAAGTTACTATGGCTACTGACTCAGAGTACAAGGTACAGTACATCTCATTTAGAAACTGGCTTGAGTTACCCCGCTTTCTCGGGTTTGACATACCGCACATTCTGAAACCCAGAGTTTCCCTCACTTCATGGTTAATATACTCAGTGTTCACTAAACCTCCTTTCTGAAACGGGCCACTGATATCTAACCAAATTCACAAAAGGCTCCAACTAAGTTTACTACGCAAACTGCTATCCAATCATAGCAGTGGGCGTTCACTTCCAAGTCTTTAATGCGGCACGCCATAAAACAGAGCATTTGTCAAAACCCGGGTAGAAAATAGCCTATTTCTTATTGATTTTGATGCTTTCGAATGTAAAAACCACACGGTATAAAATAATAAAAACGGCCAGTTCAGGACACCTTTAAAAAACGATGAAAATGTTATTTTGTGGTGAGCTTCGACTTTATTCTTTCACCAATGTGCAATTGAGCAAGATTGTTAACATCATCTTACTTTCCTTGAAAAAAGTGTAAAGTACTTTGCATTGGATAAATTGAATACTAATAATTTCTGTCTTGTTGTCTATGTTGCTCTTCAGAGAGATACTTTCTTTTGAAAAGCATCTACTTTAGTCACACATTTAATAATTACACCATAATCTTCACTAGTTTGAATCACAGACAAAGAGTCTTTGTGTACTGAAGCTAATCTGAGTTCTGTGTCTGCAGATTCTTGTTTTGTCCTCAAATCTGGAGGCTTTAGTTTATAGCACAGGCTGTTGTAAATCAGTTGTTGTTGGTTTTGTTTTGACTTGATATATGAGAAAGTGAAGAGAATGCTGAAATATTTCATGTTTGAATTAATAATAAAAAAATACTGTAAAGTCACATTAATAAATGTAACTTCCATTATTAAATCAGCTGATCTTCCTCTTTTAATCACCATTTGTCAGCAGAAGTCATTCTTGACTCATCAGTTAGAACTTGTTTAGTAGTGTTTAAATAACCTTTATTGATTTCTCTTACCATAAGTCAAGGAAGAACAGCATAATTAAAACGTTGGAACCAAAAGACCAAACCACATCAACAACACAGCAGTCTAATGGTCACAAAACATCCCCTGTCAGCCTTTGATGCTTTACAGAAAAAACAGCAAGCACAAGAGGTTTTGAGGTCTTGCTTCTTCATTTCTTTTGATGGCTGTTTTCTCCTGTCACTCGCAAAGTAAGATTTAGTTGTTTAAAGTGGAAAATATCTCCTCTCTTACAACAATCGCGACATAAAGGACTGCCCGATGGCCCAGGCCAGTATAGGAGATTCTCGGGCCAGTTGAGAGAATTGTCACTTGCCCGATCGGGCCAGTTCTGTATGGTCATGGAAAATTATCATTTGTACGTTTTTAAGACTTGCCTATTTAAATATTCCCAAGAAGATGCAAAAGAGGACTGGATTCGGATCTCACGTGTTGTTTGAGATAAGCGCGCAGCAGGCATGCCGCATCAGACAACGTGCAAAATACTGAATTGAGTTCTCTTTCAAGTCTTCTTATCTTAATAGAAAGCCTTAGAATAGAATGCCTTTATTGTCACTGTACGCATGTACAATGAAATTAATCAGACATATCGACACAAAATTATGCCAGTTTTACCAAGTATGATTGTAAAAAGTAATCAATTATGTCTTACGGGAACAAAACTCATGTGGAAACAAAACACGTGTGTTACATTATATTAGAACCTTGCATCTCTTAAAGGGGCAGCAGCATAATAAACGTCTTCTTTTTTGTTCATCAAAGAACGAAGACAAAAACTCTCACTGCTCTTCGCTGATGAAATTATAACTTAGGATGGTTAAATCAATTTAATTGAAGAGTTAATATTTACATTATTTAATATCTGTACCTGATAACTACTATTATTTGTTAAACCTAAAATACCTGAAATGCACTGATTATTTGTATGTTTGCTTTAATACATTTATCTGTGCTATTGCACATACTTTTATTACCTGATCTTCTTTTATTATTTACTAATTAGTTGTCTTCAACACGATTTGAAATGTTGAGTTATAGGCTAATAGGTTTTATGTTATCATTTATTAAGATTACTTGGGTATAACTAGCATAATATTTAATACATTTTGTGGTGGGGCCAGTAAAAAATTTAATCTTTTGCCCAACCGGAACAGTAGAAAAAATTCCTTAGCGTTGAGCCGTGTACATGCTTTTCATCTCTTTCTCTCAAATTCTTTGTGCATATATTGTCATTGCAAATGTGAATCTAAATCTGAAAGTTATGTGCCTTGTTAAATTAAAAAAGTGCAGATTAGTGGGATTGTAGTTGAAGTTATTAGTTTTTTTCATAAGGATTTATAATACTGTTAAAACTGATATTGATGTTTTTTTTATTTTGCACAAAAGTTATTTTGCACAAATGAATAATTCAATGTTGGCCACTTATTAAGGTGCATGTGTGCGTGTGGATAGGGTTAACTTGATCATTTCATTAAACCAAACCTCATCCCTTACAGGTCTTGTGTAATTGAGATCCTGTTGGTTTGCTATAATGCAAAATGTGAGCCCATAAACTTTTCATGGGACCTTCCGGTTATGTCATCGTGGACTGGTGTCATTCTTTCTGTCCACTGTTTCCACTTTACATTTGTATTTTAACTTTTACTACAAACTTTACCTTTGTCATTTAAAGTTTTTATTCATAGAGTAAAAGATAGTTTTAGTGTGCATGCGCACTCACTTTCCCACCCGTCTCTGGACGAGTACAATATTAAAGCACATTCTCGCGTACATTTTACCTTAAATTGCTGCATAAGCTGCAATGTTCTGCTTAGTCAAAGCGCAAATGATGCGATTTATGCGCAAACGTGCACCGCTTCAGCAATTTTGACGCGCCGCACTCATGATTCAGTAACGTATATAAGAGAATGAGAGAAAGTTGTTCGAGACACTTCAGTATCGCCACTTCTTAACACCTGTCACATTTATAATCTGATCTAGAGATCCAGTTAACAGCTTTTATTCTGATTGCACATATATCATATTTATTTGTTATACATAGTGTCATTTTTGTATGCAAGCATACATATGACATAGCCTAGAATATACATAATAATGTTAAATAGCTAAATTTATCTGTTGATATCTACAGGGTAATTTCACAGCTTAATTTTGATAAAATTCTTTAACCCCATATACAGTAAGCGCCCCTGTTTTTGTAGCCTTTTATTGATTGCAAAAACAAGTTGTTGTTGTTATTATTATTATAATAATATACAATGATAAACTATCATGAGCATTAACATCAGCCGATCCGAAAAATTATCCAATCCGTGACCCAAAATCCGTAAAATGAGTTTTGTGATCCATTGCACCACTTGTATTTTGAGAATGCTTTCCCTTAAGGTGAGGCCCTTTCTTACAATTTTGCTTTAACATTCACTTTCATGTTGGTTAACCAAATGAATACAGATTCCCGGATCAGGTACACATAACAGTGTGTTGGCAGGACCTTGATGGTGCCCTTCTTACGCAGAATATGCATTTTATCTTTAATAAAGCACATTCAAATGACACTATTTCGATAATATCTGTCATAGTTTGATATATGATCTTACATTAGATCATAACATTTCTCCATTGACAGTTATTGATGAATGAATGAATAAATGAAACCGATTTGGCTACATCTTTAAAACCACTACATCAAATCAGAACTTTAAAGTGAGTATTCAAAGTCTCACTCATCTGCTGACAGAGGCTCTTCAGAGTATCCCAGCTGATCAAAGCGTCTTGCCATGGGGTCTCTGATGTGTTGTACTGATGCACGGAGATGCCATGGTTGTGTTCATCTAATTCATCCTTCATTGAGATGTACAGATATTCAATGGTTTGCCCTGCGCCCCCTGGGGAGGTGAACTGTGATTAATTAAAGCCCCTTGTGGTGTCTGGTGCAGTGGTCCTGTGATGCCCGGACCCTGCAGTGCTACTGTATTGTCACTAAACTCGGTTTACCATGGAGGGGGCTAATGAAACGGCATACTTGTGTGAATTAGGTATTAAGGAACAATGTGTTGTGAAAGGTCAGTCTCCTAGCAGGAAGGCAAGAATGTAGCTTGAGTGAAAATAAAGAGTGATGAGTCACTATTCAGAAAGAGGAGGTTTGTGTATGCTGCGTTTGGGTTTTGGAGAGAGAGTTTATGGATACGGGTTCATCCAAGGATGGTGATAGATAAGATTCCCAGCCAACATTTTAAGATCAGTCCTGCATTTGTTTCCTCTTCAAACTGTCACTGTTGTGAAAACAAGTCAATGTCTAAACACAAAAGGCAACAGTGAAGTAACATTTCAAGAACACGGTACGTTGTTTCCTGCAATAAATCTTTTTTTTGTGTGTAAATACATACCACTCTGTTACATTTATATACGCCCCTTCCTGTAAGATATCTTTTTAAACACATCATCGGTGTAATTAATGATGTCATTGTTTTAATTAGTAGACTTCGGAATTCCACAAATCATAAACATCTGTGAATATGATCATGGAAATGAACTTCTTACTGCAGTATAAGAAAAAATTACAGACATTAAACTAAATGCGGGAAATGTATACACACATTCGAAGTTAGTGATTTTATTTTCAACATATTACAATGAATTGATTTAGGTTTTTTTGTTCTTATTAATTTCTCGCGGTGTCTTGTTTTGACAGCTGTATTTTCGGTTCTGCTGAACAAGATGTAAAGTGAAATGGCAATAACGCTAGTTTTGATTTGTCTCTTTTATGATTACATTGAGGAAGCGCATCAGTAAGTGTCAGCTTTTTTCTGTTAGGGTTGAAGTTATCTCTTGAAGAGTTTGCAGATTTCCAGTTTAAAGAAACCATAAAAAGAGCAAAAGTAACTTGGCACTTTATTACAATCATTCACACACGCTTCCTGTCTTCCATCATCTCCTGTGGACATGTGCACATGTGATTTGAGCCCATTGTAGGGCTCCATATAAATTGACAAATTGGGTGAGAGGTGAATGTTTATTACAACGAGGCATAATGTAATTTGAATCATTATATTTCATTTAGTCAAAAACACTTAAATGATAAGATATTGCATTAGAGAGGTCTACATCAGTTATAAAAGGAATAGTTCACCTTCAAAAAGAAAATTGTCATCTTTCATTCACTATGCTGTTATTTTAAACCTGTGTGATTTTTCTTTCTTCTGCAAAACACAAAAGAATATATTTAGAAAAATGTTGGTAACCAAAAATTGTTGCTCCCCATTGACTTCTATTTATAGACAGTCAATGGGGGCAACAGTTTTCTGTTACCAACATATTTCATAATATCTTCTTGTGTTCTGCAGAAGTCATACAGGTTTGAAATAATGACAGCATTTTTATTTTGAAGGTGAACTATTTATTTAAGGTAAGCATGAGATTGTAACATTTGGGTAGTTGACAAATAAACCATACATGTGTCCTATGGTGTGACAAAAATGTAGAAAATAAAGATAAATCTTACTTAAGTAGGGTTGGGTATCGTTTGAACTTTAGCGTTTCCGATTCTTATCGATTCCCAGTTTCGATTCCACAGTTGAAGTAAAACACTTAGATATCAACCTGCTTGGTCATTTAGCCTATTGACTGGTTTGCAAAAATATATATATTTATGAGCACTGCTTTGTGTACATATACACATAGCAACCATGTTTTGTCAGATTATGTACTATTTGCATTACCATAGTTTAAATACGTCATGGTTAAACTGTAGTTACTATAATTAAACTATGGTTAATTTGTGTTATACTATAATACTATATATATATGGTTCATTTTCCTAATGGCTTTTATTGAGATATCAGGAGATCACAAGTTAACACATGTACTTTTCCAAAAAATATGCACACAGGAATTGGTAACAGGAATTTGAATTCTAATTTCAAGTATCTGATTCCTATTCTTTTCGATTCAGATCCGATTCCTAACCTTTCGTGTCCGAATTGTAATTGATTTTTCAATTCCCACCCCTACTTTTTAAGTGCTAAATATAAATATGAATAATATAAAAGGATATATTAACAGTTTTACTACATTTTTGCTGTCACACCATAGGACACGTTAATAGTTTATAGGTCAACTACCCATTTAGGACTGTCAAAACCTGCATCTTTGCATTGTCAAAGTACAGTAGGTCTTTTCTGGATTTATTTAGCTATTTTATAGTTATAAAATGTTCCCAGTAATATACAATTTCAGATATGGTAACATGCTTTACTATAATTTGGTCACTTAAAACCAAATATTTAGATTTATGGCCTTCCTTAAAATGTCATTTTCAATGTCATGTTCTCCACATCTCTCTCAGTGGCCTTCACAACTGACCATGTGCCTGACAGATGGCAGATGTTTTGACATTATGGCTGGTGGTGACTTGCAGAATTGAGCTCTGTGTATGTTTTGTCTATAAATACGTTGTTTTTAAGTGTCTAGGATTAGAAAACTGTAATTATGAGATCATTTAGGGTGACCAAAATGAAGTGTGTGATTCAGACGCTAATCGCCAGTGTGGCAGCACATGACTCCATTACACACAGAGAACAGACAGAACTGCACTGTCACCAGACATTTGGGGAAAACAGTCGCTGTAGCTCCCTGGACAATAATAATTATCAGTCACGATGAATCTTTCAAGCAACTTGTCTGCAAAATCTCTTATCGTGTCGTAGTATAAAACCCTTACAGGGTTTGTTTTTGGTAATACTTGTGTCCCGGTGAGATGGGGATCTCTGGGTTTAAGGTTTCTGTTTTGAAGTTGAAGATTGATATTATAAACCCTCTTCACCTCAGTTGAATAAATGTTTGTGTGGTTCAGATTTTTTCCACCTCTCCAGGCTGTCTTTAGTTCAACATCAGGCCTTACTCAGGGGTGTGAAATATATTGACTCTTGTTTTTTGTTGTTGTTCAGAAATAAATCTGCTTGGACAAACTAACTACCTGACGTAACATTCCCATAAATCCATAAAGGATTCTTTAATATCCTGTTGTTTTACACAATCTTGAGCCTTTAAGAGGTTAAGATGGAAAACAGAAGTTTAATGCTTCATTATTATGTAATAATTAATAATTGGGTTTGGGCTGCTAATAACACCTGTCTCCTCTGTATTGTCTTTCCTTTCTCATTCCTTTTTTCATCTCCCCGCCTCTCTGTCTTTTCCATTCTCTGTCCCTGTCTTCTCCTAGTATAACTCCTCCCCCACAGATGCTTCCAGCTGACCTGATTGGTGGGAGTGATGTTTGAAATAGGTACTTATTTCCTTACTGTCCCATGCTGCCCTCCAACACCTAATTTCTAAATAGTCAATAGACCTAAACTATCAAAGATATCTGCTATCAGTTTTGCTTTTGGCACTCTGTGAACCTGCTCAGTAAACTTTTTAACTTTTTAAATGTGTATCACTTTTTATATACTGGAGTTTTGCTCACATCATTATTTTGTTGATGAGAAATTTGAAATCATTGAAATAATTTACAGTGAGAGGTTGGCATTATGAATGACAGGTTTTAATGGAGTGATGGCAAAGAAACAAGTCAAGTACTAGTTTGCCAAACTGGTTATGCGGTCGGTCTAAAATTCCAAGACCAGACCACTACTAAAAATGATACAAAAATAATTTAAAATAAATGTTTCATTGCAAATTATATTTTCAGCAAAACAATTTAGGTAAATAGTCAAATTAAGTAAAAATGTATAAACACAGCCCAGAATCTCTTCAAGCCGGAGTGCTTTATCAACCTGGGACAGTACAAGCAGGATTAGCTTCAAATTTGTTCCTCAAGAGGGATCAAGACCAACTGAACGAGACAAAGTAAGTAATATCTGTCACCAGTCTGAATTGACGTACATGTTCCGTATTTATAGTGAAGTCAGTCAGAGCTTGCGTGTCCCTCATGGTGACAATAAAAAGATTTGAATTACAACACTGATACGAAAATGTATGTCAAACTACGACAAGATTGAGTAAATAATTAAATCAACATTGATAGTGAATTTTTTATATTAATCTAACAATGTTTAAAAAAAAAAACCAGTTAAACCTTTAAAAGAAATATCAGCGTGAGGTTAAGTGCCATCTCTCACCTGTCGCATTTCTGTCTGTCAGTGTTTGACGGTAAAGTCTCTTATGCTCGTCTGACTTGTCTGTCTGATAGTAGTGGTCTCACCTGACATTTTGTGTCCAAATATAGTGTTTTTTAATCCATTCTTTTGAACTTGGGCGCACGTTCACGTGGCGAATACAGCACTAGAACCAGTGGCGGCTGGTGCTCAATTGTTTTGAGGGGACACAACAAACCATTTGACATGTGATGTAAACGTATCATCACTGCTTAGTGCTTAGTTAAACCTTTTTTTAGCTATCAAAGTATGCAATGGTGTTTTATTAACAGTAATAAAAAATAAAGTATACTGCAATATTTTTTTATCATTTGGACTGGCACCTTATTATAGTAAACTGCGGTAAAATTCCTAGATGCTAGAGAGAGAGTAACCCTGTTTAGTGTTTTGGTTGGCCGTCCATCTCTTCTGTAACAAAATTCGAGAGTAACTTTTCTGTCAACTTCAGTTTAGTATAAAATAATAACACTTCATTGGGTGTCTTATCATTTATTTGTGTTAAGCTTTATAAGCATTCAAGCCACCGCTGACTAGAACCCATTATAAACAGAATTTCTGTTCCCACTGGATCCAGGGCGAACGGATGCAACAAAAGCCTTGTTCGGTTTCTTTTTGCTTTTGCCACGTTGCATCGCGCCTCTCGCTTGCGGACCCGGTGTAGACCGAGTGTGAGATGATAACAAATCAAACTTGTAGTAGATCTGTATGTTTTGGATGCAGCTTGGCTCTGCACTATTGTGCTGATATTTGACTGTGTTTTCGTCACGTTTATCAAAGTGAAACCAGGCATGGCTGTGCGCTTTCAATATGCCCTTCTGTGTGCTTTCAATATGCCCTTCTGTGTGCTTTCAATATGCCCTTCTGTGTGCTTTCAATATGCCCTTCTGTGTTCCGGACTTGACTGTGGACTGCAAACTCTCGCAATGCAACCAATCAAATCTATGGGTAGCATCCGAGATGCCAGCATAACCAATCGGAAAGAAAGAAAATAATTGTATTTAAAAAATGTATGTCTCAGACTTGCGCTGTATTATATGTTGGTCACGTGATCACACATCTTGTTAGTATCGTAAGAGTTTGGCACATTGTGTGGTGAAGTCTGACTGAAGTCTGATTTTGTGGACACAGATGGTTCATAGATACCAGACAGATGTGATTGCCCTGGAGTTCAAGGGTGCAGGGAGAGAACATGGGCGGTAGGGTGAGGGACACAGCAGTTGGTGGTGTGATAACGTGTCTAATCGGCATCATTCTTCATGAAAGGCCACATGAAAACTAAACAGGACATGACTGTTACGAAACTAAACAGCAGCGTCCGATAAGTGTACTGACCTTCCCTCACTACTCTCTCCCTTTCTCTCTCCCCTTAGTTCTCTGCCACTATTTTGCATGTTTTCCATCTACCCTGACTCATCTTCATCATCCTTCTTCCCAATCTTTCTTCTGTCCTGCAGTTTCCATCTCCTATGTTTTATTTATTCGTTTACTTGGTTTGTTTCCTACTTATATATTCTTATAATCCATTTGACATGTTTTCTGAACTATATCACACGTAGTGTTACTGTAACAAGAGTCTTCTGGTTGATCCAGAAATACACATGTGTTCGTTTAGAAGTGGAAAAGTAACTTTGTGTTACTTAACAGACTTAAAAACTATAATTTAACAAATCCATTTATTTATTAAGATTTTCACATTTATATACACACTTTCTCTTTTAAATGGCCGAAGATGTTCAGTTATAATAATCTTAAAATGAGCATATAAAGGTTATAACAAATTTTAACTGTTGAATTATTGTTTTATTGACCTGACAGTAATCCCATGTTTAAATATACAGTAAGTCTCATTTAAAGAGCTCATGTATTTTGTGTTCTTTAACCTCAGATGATCTGGCTGGCCAGTCGGTGGAGCATGAAAGAGTGCTGACGGGCAAATCAACAGCGTATCTACCAGAGCGCGAGCGTGAGAGGAGGAGAGCAACACAGGAGGAGAAGGAGGAGTGGGGAGGAATGGGTGTTGGTAAAAACACCACTTCCAAATCCATGGACTCCACCGCAGACCCTTGCAAATATGAGGAGGAGACCAAAAACAGTGCACATTTCTACCCCATCCCAGTGAGTGTGTGTAGAATCTTGGCGGTGAAGCTTGTCATTACATTCAGTCTGACATTGAGTGTGTATACGGGTGTCAGCAGCACTTAAGCACGGTCACATGCAGGGTTAAGCAGCACAGCATTTTTTTATACTGACATTTTAAGTAAGTGGCTTTTATAATCAAAAGCAAATATAATATAATAATATAATATAAGCAAACCGAACTCTGCATGAAATGACCCACATGTTTACTCTTTGTATATTTGTTGTTTTCAAAAATTGTGATGGGTTTGGATACATTTTAGGTAGCAATATAATACATAATTCTGTGTGTGTACCATGTGTTGGAGCTGTTGTAAGAGATTATTAGGTTGCTTCAAGTCTTTCTACAGAAAGGACCCTTTATCAGTAAATCCACTATGGGCTGTGCTGTAATCTCGGTGACCTCATGTTTACATTATTTGCTCATTTGTTTGAAGACACAAGTGTAACACCCGTGAAGATTATTACATAAGAACTTTCAAGACAGTTGTTTAGGTCTGTTCAGTTGAACGCATTCTTGGATATAAATGGGTGTTTGTCACTTCTGCAGTCATGTGACGTTCAGAAAATAATACGGTGCTGGCACTGTGATGTAACCGATGGTAATACCATGTAATGACCATTATTCTTATACACCAAAGGTAGGGTGTCATTTTTCTACCATGTCTAATAGAACTATGGTAGTACAGAGCAAAGTTAGTGTGGTTTACTAAAATTAGGAAAAGATTGTAAAAAAAAATCAAATCAAATATTGGCTTAAATATTATAAGAAAAACTAAACAAAATTTTTAAATGTTGCCTCAGCAATAAACTGAAATATGTCTTAAGTTAAGGCACAAAAAAAAAAATCAAAGGTACACATTTGACAGATTTTACAATCTAAAAGTAGAATAACTAAGGCTTATTCAAAATATTAGAATTCAAAAATTGTATATTTTTTGTTCTGTTGAACACATAATTAGATATTTGATAGAGTTAAGGAAATCAAACCTTTTTGAGGCACTACCATTTAACTTTTCCTACTATGGTAGTCAATGATGTCCCAGAACTGAAATTTGCTAACCGTCTTCCAAATATCTTTCTCTGTGCTCATCAAAACAAAGGAATTTATACAGGTATGAAATTACATGAAGGTGAGTAAATGATGACAGACTTTTCATTTTTGGGTGAACCGTACCTTTAATAAAAACTGAAAACAAAACTAAATTAACTTTTGTGTTATGGACTTTTCTGGCGGACATGATGTCCTATGAAAAATCTCCCAGTACAGATAAGGCTCAAGGCTTTTGTTTCACTGAACTTTTCATTAATTTCTGAATCCTATGGTCCCTTTTATGTCATCATAACCCTGAAATGTGAACTGTGTCCTGGTGGAGTGGGTGCAGTAGGTCTGGCCAGCACATGGGTCGAATGTCATGAGGTTGTGTGGCAAAGCAAATTGCCTGTCACTGAATCTCTTTCATTTGAATCTGGCACATACAACCAAAGAAAACCCAAGTACTGTAAGTGTTCCTTCCTGTTATGCGCGACTCCCCCATTTGTATTGTTTTATTTCTATGAATGCACCCACATCCAATTTTGCGACATAACAACAACAGGTTGTATCAATTTCCCGTCTTTTATTTCTTGGTGAATTTCTGCTCTTTGGTCACATGTCTGTGTGTTTGGCAGGTGGTTAACGGGGTTGTCCAGATGCCTGGAGATCAAGACACTGAAGACACGGAGCTCATGGCCATTTACGCCAAAGACAGCCAGAAAGAGGACAAGGTGAGTTCTGTCCTATAATTCCAAAGCTTGTCACCTTTTTCGTATTCGAAAGCTTGTTGTGTTGATGCACGCTGTACACAACCAGGGATGCTGGGCACCTTCTGCAAGTTCACTTTAATCTGGATCTATTTGTTTATAATCTATAAACGGCTCCAGGATAGAATAAACTTGGCTTTACAGATGCCACTCAGATTCAACATTAACCTGTTTGGCCATGGCTCTCGAAGGGTAAACTTCCTGTGAGGTCAACACTTGTTTTGCATTAGTTGTTTGTAGTCATTACTCTTTCCTGAAAAGTGTGTGTATGTGTGAGGTCAGCCATTGTAAAGGTCACATAGTTTACCTTCTCTCTCTTCAGTATCAAATGGGAAGTTCACCCAAAAATAAAAATTCTGTCATCATTTACTCACCCTCAGATTTGTCCAGACCTGTACAATTTCTTTGTTCTGCTGAACACAAAGGAAGATATTTTGAAGAATGTCCGTAACCAAACCAAGCAGATCTCATCCCCCATTGACTCCCAAATTATTTATTTTCCCTACTATGTCAGTAAATGGGGGGTGAGATCTGTTTGGTTACTGACATTCTTACAAATATTTCTCCCAAGTTTCAAATAAAATATTGTTTCTATATGCATTTATTTCAGAAAATGAAACGGGTCGAAATAACCATACAGGGCATATAAAGAAAATATGCCCTGTATTTTATCAGAACTCAAATACTGCAAAGAAAACATGTTCACTTTTAAGCAGAACAACAGTAATATTTGTACATGTTTAGGAATAAATAACCTAAAAAATTATGTGATAAACTGGATTTTTATCACAGATCACAAATTTAAATGAAATGATGGTTCAAATAAAATTTGGAATGGTCTCTTAGTTTCAGTCGCGGCTGAATAATATGCTGTCCTGTCGTTTGTAAGGAAATCTTTTTAGTCTTGATGTGGCTATAACACAGTACCTCAGTCATTATGACTCTGCACTTTTTCCTCGCAGGAAGAACAAGGTTGTGAGGTCACAGCAACCAGTGGAATTTCCTCAATGTTTACAATGCTGATGCAACACATGGATTTTATCTGGCTCACTAGTTCTGGTTTTCTGTTGTACATATCAGTCTAGTAAGTTACTGGATTTAAATCCATATTCCAGTTCTGTGGAAACATCATAAGTGTCTAAAACATAATTGCTGCGATAATTAGTGAGTGACTTTCGTAATGTTTTCTCAGTGCAACACACAATAACATCTTTTGTCACTTTTACATCGCACTTCACTACACAAACTCTGGATAAAAATGTAAAATGCATACGTATAGTCTAACGATAAGTTGCTTTGTGTATTTATAATTATACTTATAGTCAGGTTTAACATTTTGTTTAGTATATACGTTCCCTGGGAATTGAACCTGTGCTATGTATATTCATAGGACTTTTTGATCATTAAATTATGTCAAGATGTTTGCATTTATTAACATTTTTAAATTCAAGATATTATTTTTACATATAAACGGCAATTAAATTGTATTTTTGCAGTGTTTTTAATCACTGATCAAAAACCTGATTCAGTCATAACTTTTTCCATTACAACAGACAACAGTTGACATCCCCATTAGGTCTTCTGTCCATTTCTGCAAATTAGAACCAATTTTATCGATCTAAAAACCAAAACTAGTTCATTTTCAGGATGGTTTCATTTAGATGGACTGATATGCTTCTGGTGTAATCTGAATCGACAGCAGTTTTGTTTGTGTTCGTGCTGATGCTGTTTATAGTGCATTACTCTCGGTGAACTTCTCTTGAGTCCAGATCGGTTACCATAGCAACCGCCCGCAGCCTGACTCCCGTGTTTCCTGTGCTCCTCTGTTCCAGTGCTCCATTTCAGAGACGATGGATAGTGCAGACCGCACCGACGCCAGGAGAATGGAAATGATATACACCATCGAGGACACGCCTCCCTGGTACCTGTGTGTCTTTCTGGGTCTACAGGTACTAGCGCACATATTCACACACATGCTGTATCCGTTACCTGTTCATGTGTAGAGGGATGTGTCCTGTACAGTTAATGTTTCATATCAGCTTTGATTTGTTTAAAACTTTACAGCAGTGACTTTAACAGTCAATAAGTATTTTTACTTTCAAGTACATTTTTAAATATCTGTATTTTATCCGAATGTTTTTCTTTGGAAAACATTATTTTACTACATTAGATTAGAAATCATACGTTTTACTCCACTACATTTAATAAATAATTATTTTCTTAGCTTTTAATACTGAAGTACAATAAAATCCAGTACTTTCTTTTAGTATTTTTACTTTTGAAAATGGAAAAGGACCAGATTTTTTTAATTTTTAAAAAAGTAATAAAAAAAAACATTGATGAAAAACCCAGAATTGAGTAAACCATATGATTAAAAATGAAGTGTAGTTTTTTTTTCAAAGAAAATCTCTCATGTACATATACTTGAAAAATCTACTTGAGTAAAAGTAAAATACTTAAGTGCTATACAACGCTGTCAATTACAGAACTGTTTGACAACTTTACTCCAATGACCATTGTCAGAAATTAACTTTTTCATCATCCTTAATGAATGTTACTCGTTGTATTTTATGTCAAATGCTTAATAATACTTTAGTTCAATCTGTATTTTTGTCTGTTTCTTGTGGCATTTTTGCTCTGGTTGACCTGTTCGAACCCTGTTTAGGACAAAATGTATGACTTTACAGCAATGGCTGAAAACTTTAGAAAACACACAGACAAAGTATAATCAGATTTTGTCTTTAACATACCATTTCTCTCCTCAGCACTATCTAACCTGCTTCAGTGGAACTATTGCTGTGCCATTCTTGTTGGCTGAAGCCATGTGTGTGGGATACGACCAGTGGGCCACCAGTCAGCTCATTGGCACCATTTTCTTCTGTGCGGGCATTACCACCCTGCTGCAAACCACTTTTGGGTGCCGGTGAGTGTGTGTGTGTGTGTGTGTATCTGCCTTTACAGGTTTCTTTCTATACATTATGAATACAGGTTTGTACACCCAATGTTCGCTTAATGTTCTGTTTTCTATACACCAAATGTCCCCACAAGGATGGTCAAAGTCTAAACCACTTTCATTAATGGAAATTGATAAATAAAAAAACTATTTATGCTTATTTGAAAATGCAAAAATGTTTATGGTGAGGTGAGTGTTTAGTTTAGGGGAAGTGGAGGGTTAGTTGACAGAATTTACAGTTAGTATTAGCAACCCAGAAAATGTATCTATGCAATGTCAACCTTAAGCTTAAATAATCAAGCTTTCCCCCAAGGTTTTTACAATACTGATATGTCATATTCAATGTTTTGTAAAGATATAAATATATCAGGATGTGCCACTGCCATTACAATGAAAGGGGAGGAATGCAATGTTCAATATGGCTGCTCAAGTGTCGCATTCCAGTCCCGCATTCCAGTGCAACGACACAAATCATCAATCAATATTGACAGATGATTCTCTGGGGTGGGGCTCTCGGTGAGGTGTTTCCCAGTCTGTGCGCATGCACAATACATGAAGCGACCTTGAAAAAGGTGATTTTTGCGCAATTTAAGCTTAGCAAACCAAAGTTGTGGTACAGTTTATGTCAGGTTTAATTATTGATAGGAAATATGCTGTTTAATTGTGATTTTTGCCAGCGATTTAAAAAATATCTGCCTTCCCCCATTCAAGTAGATAGGACTGTGGACTTACATTTAGCAGACGCTTTTATCCACAGCGACTTACAAATGAGGTAAACATTGGAAGCAATTGGAACGATAAAACTGGTACCATATAGCCACTGATCGCTCAGGTGCTGATGGAAGAGATGTGTTTTCAGCCGATTCTTAAATATTGCTACAGAATCTGCTGATCTTGCTATTAACTGCCCAGACGCATTGCAAACATGGCAGCCGAGTGGCACGACTTTGAGACTTCACATGGATTTTGAACCATCAAACCAAAGTTTTTAAAGGGATCATATGGCGCGTTATAAGTTGCACATACATGTATTAGACACGTAATATTGCAAAAATTAAAGTGTTGGAACAAAACATGCATTCTATGTAAAAGCGAATGCTCACCCAGACCTGCCTGAAACACCTCGTGTAACCACACCCCCACAAATCTACGTCAGTTCGCTGTATGATTTGACTAAGACCGCCCAAGTGTATACGCAAGCAAGGTGGGCGTACCTGTCATTTAAATTGCTTTGGAACCTGATGTTCCAAATATGGTAAGAGGCGTTACATTGCCGTCACACGCTTGCAGTATTCGACCAATCACTATGCACTGGTTAACTGGCCAATCATAGCACGACTCGCTTTTCAGAGCGATGAGCTTTGTTAAAAATCTCAGCGTTTCAGAGAGGCGGAGCAAAGAGGCGATACAAACATGCACGGTGTGTGGAAAATACAGCGTTTTTGAACCTTAAATTGTGTATACACATTACATTACATCTAAAACAATCGATAATATTTGTTTTAGCCCCCGTCATATGACTCCTTTAAAGATTTTTTGTCTTAGGTTTATATATATATATATATTCACATCCACATTGGTCCATATTCCTATTAAATGGGCACATGAACATTAAGCCATAGTAACTATTTATTTATGCTCTATTAAGAACCATCCTTTCTACATTTGTTGGGTATTATTGCTTGTGGTTTGCACATTTTATATCACAGAAATCCTACAAACTATGTTGTCTCTCAAAAACTGTGTCCTTTCTTTCACATCCATAACGCATGTTTATTTCCCTTTTTCAAAATAGCATAGACTACTAAACCACTGAGAGTACAGACATCAGAAAATAAAAAAAGTATAAACAGATGATTCAATATATTGGTAATAAATACATTCTCTGAGGATTTATATTTCAGTTTCGCTGAAAAATGTCACATCCATAACACCGGAATCACATTTTTTTTTTTTCAATACTTTATTTAAACATCACAGTATGTAGTCCACATGTAAAACTTGTCTTTTTAGTCACTTATTAGCACATCTTTAGAGTACAGTTTCCTGCTCAAATTCTTCACCTGCGTGTAGGGACATCTATGAATAAAGATGAGACGATAACATCTAGAACATTGTGCTTCCTCGACACAGGACAGACAGGAGCTGAGAGTCTCGGCCGGCCACTGAATTATCATCACGCTTCATTAGGAACGGTGTAGTGATTAAGAGATCTGAATGCTTGCTCACAATGGCAGAGCGTTCGTAACAAGTTGCGATTTATGCATATCACTCTTGTTCCTGGGTTGGGTGGGCAAGTTGGAACAAGGAAGACATGAGCCGAGAACATTGTGACCTACAGACAGTGAGTGTAAAGGTGTATGAAAAAATGTAAAAGCAGTTATTGGGTCAGACAGAAATTGGCACCGTTTTATGAAGGGCTGGTTTTCCCCCGGTATGTCTGTTTTATTGTATGTAATCACACTGTCAAGTTTGACCCTCCCTAGTTCTGAACAATTTGAAAGAAAAAATAATATTTTATATATTTGCACAAAGTGGGCATGTTTTAAGACTTTTTAAAGCCTAAAAATTCATGGTAAGCTCAGCCCAGATGTCTGTTTTGTTTTTCCATAAATAGGTTTTCGCTTCCTCTTTTTAACACTTTTGTCTTTTATTGGATTTTCTCAATTTCTGTTTTCCTCCAATAGTAACGCAGTGACTCAAATTGTGTGTTGATTTAATTCATTCATTTTATTTTGTGATGAGGAAGGTCGTTCCTGCCGTCTGGAGTTGATCTGCTGTCTTTTTTGTATAGCACCAGCCACAAAACGCAAGCTTGTAGCTCCATTTCTGTTCCCCCTTTTCAAAGGCCACTTTCCTGATACGGACCATCAGCCTTGGGTCCTAAATCTTTTCCTCCACCTCTTAACTCACTCACAAGCAAGATTGACAGAGTTTATTTCTTTAGTTTCTTGAAAACAAAATGTGGAAGAGAAAATGATAAGGGGATTTCATGCGGTTTCACGCGGTGCGCACGGTGCTTCCGTTGGAACAAAATCAAGTTCTGGGTTGGTCATGTAACAAGACCTCTTAAGAATATGGGTCATTTCAGTTTTAGCTCTCTGGGAGTCTTTGTTTTTCTTAATGTTTTTGGCTGAGAGATCGAATGAGATTTGGTTCAAACTCAAAGGTGATTTTAAAGTCTGCCTCCTGTTCGGACTTATTGCTGAAAGGGTAATATTTTAAAAGCATGGCCAGAAGCTCATGGCATGCCTAGTCAAATGCCAGATTTCACAGAACAGTTTGGTTTCATGAGCGCTTCACAGACCACAACCAAAGTGACTTGGAAAGTGCTTTGCAAGCTGACACTACCATAACCTGGTTAAACCAGATTTAAGTTTTTCTTTTTTTTTTATAATAAAAGTATACACCAGAAATTAGATTCACTGCGTTTATAACTTTCATTACACTCCAAATTCTTTAGATGTTTTCAAACCATTAGTACATTCTGACATAAGGTGGACCAGCTGTCGGTATGTGCGATCAGTCTTGTCTTTATGTGAGTTAGCCACATCATTTGTGTTGATTTGAATAAGGATCAAGTAAATTTGATAACGCAAATGAGTATACGAGACTCTTACAAAATAACACGTGCGTCAGTGTTTTATCTATAGACCTTGGGTTCAAGTCTAAACTCTGTTTTGTAAGCACCATTTAAAGAATTCTGGAGTTTTCCCACCGTACTGTAATTCCAGGTGTTTTGGCGCTGTATCGGTGCACTGGACGTTTTTAAATAGATGTTGCAAAATAATACAAGACTTGAAACCCCATTGAGGAAGCAGGTGGTTAAAAAGCAAGTAACTATGGAAAATTATATATTTGGAGATCTCGTGTGATGGGCAGTATGAGATTCTGGGAAAGTCAATGATCACTTCTGTGTTTGTCAAACCTTGATGAAAAACCATTGTTACCATTGAAGTGTTGTTGTACAGACATGCTTATTTGTGTTGTGTGGTATAAAGTCATGACTGAATCGGGTATAGTTTGGTTAAGTATCCCTTTAAAGGGGATAGTTTCACCCAAAATAAAAATGTTTTCTGATGTTAATACAAACCTTAAGATATTTAGAAAAATGTTGGTTACAACATTGGCTCCCATTGACTTCCAGTATAAACAAAAACCGCTGCAACATTTCTCATAATATCTTCTTTTGTGTTGTATTCCTCCTTCATAGGTTGAAGGAGGAATAAATTATGACAGAATTGTTATTTTTGGGTATCGCTTTAAGACATTTGTCTTGGTCTGTTTTAGATCTGGCACTTTTTATGACCAGTCTACCTCCTGCATCATCTGATGCAAGCTGAATCATATGATCTCTGTTCTGACGTCATTTGCTCAAGGCACATGTTGTCTCCAGGGAAACGTGAGAGAAAGAAAGGAAATGAAGATTAGAATGGAAAGAACAGGATGATTGCTGCCGTCAGTCTTGTGTGCCAAGTCACTTTTTTAGACAATGTGTGTGCGGGCAGTCTGCCTACCTGTATGTTTGCCCGTATCGTGTTCCTAAAATTACCTTCTCCATTGACAAGTTGGCGCTCTTATTCCCTGCCAACTTTGCATCAAGTGTTCTTGAGGATAGATGGAGAATAGTAAATTTGAAAATCAAAGGCCTAATTTTTGTTTTTATGTAAAAAAAAAGATTCACGCACATGGACTTTAAAGGCCACGTCAATGACAGTGTGTTTTTATGAGTGTGTGTGGAGACATCTAGTGACCAAAATCATGTTTGACTGGCTTATGAGTTTATGAAACATTACTTAATGGGATAGTTCACCCAAAATGCTGTCATCATTTACGTACCCTCGTTTTAACCTGCGTGACTTTTCCGCTGCAGAACACTTTAGAAGGTGTTGCGGAGAATTTAACTGAACAACAGCGATACCCATTCACTTGCACTGCAAGTGAATGGGTATCACCATTGATCGGTTACCAACATTCTTTACAATATCTATTGTGTAGAAAAATGAGTCAAACGGGTTTGAAAGTAAATTACAGAATTTTCGTTTTTGTGTGAACTGTCCCTTAAAATGAGTTTGCAGTCCATGCACAGTTCTTGTTATTTTTTATTATAAAATATTAAGTTAGTAGTGTGATACGTTTTTTAATCTATTTTAAATTCTTCCAAGTCGTTCTATTATTCACATGCTTTTTGCAAATCACTTCAACCGAAAACAAACCGTTTCAAAGTCACATTTGTTCAAAGATCTGACATCACTGGGATTTACTGGTATTGAAGGGAATTAAAGGTTTGACCTCATAATGGAGTTAAGAGCTCGGCTCACAGTAAGGTGATGGTTTATCCACAGATTGATGCCTCCAAGGGACGAAGTATTGTTGTGTTTGTCAGTGCTTGTTGTTCTCAAGTGATCAACTAATGCATTTATGTGTGTTATGCCTCCAGACTTCCACTGTTTCAAGCTAGCGCTTTCGCATTTCTGGCCCCGGCGAGGGCCATCCTGTCACTGGACAAATGGAAGTGTAATTCAACAGGTACGTGTTGCACGCACAAGAACACGCTCCTGTTCGCGCTGTCCTGAAACACGTAATCTGATTGTCATGTGCTCTGTACAGCTGTTCCTGCATTGAACGACACAGTTCTGCTGCACACAGAAGACATCTGGTATCCTAGGATACGAGAGGTGAGTTGTAACAGAAAGAAATGACACTGCAGACTGAAAAGTGGAAAATGAAAATAAGGGAACAATAACATCAGATCACGAAAGAAGCAAATATAATGAAATGAAGTGAGATGGAAAATGACACGTAACCCCCTAAAATATTTGTGTGCATTTTAATGTGTAATGTTGTGTTCCCACCAAACGCGAATGAAGCAAAGATGCGATAGGACATCCTGCGGCGCGATTTGGGCTAGTGAGGCGGCGCGAACGACACGAGTTGAAAAATCGGAAGTTTGGTGAAAACGTCGCGTTAACCAATCAGGAGCTTGCTCTAGTAGTGATGTGATTATGACATGGCGAGCGTAGGCAGAAATCCGAAACAACAATGGAGGACAAAATCATCGTTGCTGTATGTGGATACCGGGAGCTGTACGATACATCTTACTTTTATCGAAACAGGAATAACAGGATCTTGCTTGGAAGAAAGTGAGTAAGGAAGTCGGAACAATCTGGTAAATTGTATAAACGTTCTTTACATATATATCTATATATATATATATACGAGACTGGAGCCGCCTGGCAGTAGCACCTCCCATGACGTGAATTTGCAGCTGTGAAGCGAATTTCTCGTGCGTATGAAGCGAGTAAACTCAAAATGTTCAAGAGTCCAATTACGTGCGAATAGCGTGATTTATTCGCGCAAGTCGTGTTTGGTGAGAACGTTCTATCAGGGATTCGTCGCATATGTTGAGTGGTTTTATATTGATGCTGGTTTTGCAAGAAAATAAGATATGTACTTCGCATTGCATCGCAAATACTTTGGTACGAGCCCTGAAGAACGCTCGACCTCATTAAACATTGTGTTGTTTATCTGTCTTTTAAAAGGAATTAGTGTTAACGGATATTGATTCTTGATCGCAGTTGAAACCGTAGCAGGCATGAAGTCAAAGCAAATTAAACCAAGTTAGATTAAATGGAGTATTAAACTGTCTGGAGGTCTTTTCTCAATGACTGCGTACAACCTTAATCTCCTTTAACCTTTAATGTTTTTCTTTTCTATTGCATTTGCATTTGCCTTTGTCGTTTTGTTTTGTTCTTTGGAAATCTGCGGAACACAATTTGCTCAGATCTGCCATACGTTTGTTTGTTGATGTCGTCCCTCAGGCAATGACAGGATGCTGACAGATCTTGCAGTAGTGTCTACACATTAAGCATTTTCTCCAAAAACTAACTTTTTCTTTCTCTCTCTATGTAGATCCAGGGTGCTATAATAGTCTCCTCTCTAATCGAGGTGGTCATAGGGGCCTTGGGTTTGCCGGGTGTCCTGTTGAAGTATATTGGGCCGCTCACCATCACACCCACTGTCACTCTGATCGGTCTCTCTGGCTTCCAGGCGGCTGGAGAGAGGGCTGGCAAACACTGGGGCATCGCCATGCTGTGAGTACAGCAAACACACACATGCCCGGATACAAGGCCTGTTTACCGAGATATCTGCGATCTCTCGCTTCACACCGTGAACCTGCTGTCCTCTTTTAAACAGAACTATATTCCTGGTCCTGCTGTTCTCGCAGTACGCTCGAAACATCCAGTTGCCGCTCCCCATCTACAAATCTAAGAAGGGCTGGACCTCGTATCGCCTGCAGCTGTTCAAGATGTTTCCCGTGAGTGTCTCGAGAGTTATTCAAGACATGTTGTTGTTGTTGTTGTTCAGAAAGGAAAGGAAATCATATAAATTGTTCACTAACAAATGAAACTTGTGTCATGATATTCTAACCTTCATCTTGTTTCAAACCCAAATGCTGCAAGTTGAAGTGCAACATTGCTTTTGAATGTTTATGCATACAACAACAGGTCATTGCGATCATGGCTGTCAAATTCCAAAAGGCAGCATCTAACTATCATGAATGTAGACCGCAGGAAGTCTTATGAAGCCACGCAGATGCATTGTTCGAGTCATTATTCATCACATTCTTCCTTTCCACCAAAGCTCACGTCTTGCTGGCTTTCGCATCCAAATTTGAAAAGCGGTAAACCAAAAACAACCAATGCTGTTGTAGATGACGTTGTATGGCAATACATTACTACATCGCACCATTGGAAGCGCATACACATTTTCATGAAAGCAATTAAACCTTGATTTCAGTATCGCTATAAAAAAGCCATTTCTTTTTCCAAAAAGAGTCATAATTCAGGTTATCATCTCATTAAGGGATTATGCTGATCATCAGCCGTCTGGTGTCTATAGCCTCCAGTAGCATTAGATTTAGGCACTTTCAGAGTCTTGGCACCTGGCTGCTCATGATTCACTGGGTCGGAGGATTTGAAGCTCGCTGTAATGAACATGCTGATTCAATGATGAGATGATTTGGGTCTGGGTTGCTAAGTGGAGGCGCTGCAGAATGTACAAATGAATTAAAAATGCCCAGATTAATCTGACTATTAAGCGACGGGGAGTATCGACACGTGCTGTTGTCTGCTTATATATATTTGCTTTTATACTTGAGGGATCTTGTAATCAGGATAACATACATTTTTCTTTAAATAGTATAATAACCTGCTCTAGATAAGCAAGAACCCTTGGAAGGACCCAGAACCAGGAAATGACTCTAACATTTGTGTATGTATGCTTTGTATATGAATCCGGTTTTATTTATAAAGCACAAGAAAACCACTGTGTGCTGTACAGCCATTCTCAAATATACATCAAAAATATAGTATATGACCACTATAAGGGCCGTAATGCAATAGAGAAAAGAAACAAAACACAAATAAGGGACAATAACCAAAAACCTTTTATAAAGGATTTAAGGTTTTTTATTACATGTAACTTTAGATTATAATTAAAACCAACATGAGAGAAATTGGTAGATTATTCCACAGTTTTGTTCCTGCAATTGACTGGACAAAAAAATTGAACCATAAGAAGAACCAAAAAATCCTGCAGATATTTTTGTATTAAGGTCTGAGAGATGTTGAGGAGCCAGTAATGTGAAATCTGTGAATCGACCAATACAGATTGTTGGCCGATATCAATGCATCTCTATTATCTAGTAATTTGTTCTTCAAAATAATCACTTTTGTTTGAGTATCTAATGCAAAGAGGGATGCAGATACAGAACAGACAAAATCAGAGTTTTGGTTTTCTTTTTCCTTAGATCATCATGGCGATTCTTGTGTCCTGGTTTCTGTGCTTCATCTTCACGGTGACCGACGTGTTTCCTCCTGATAAAGACAAGTATGGATTCTATGCCCGCACAGACGCCCGACAGGGCATCATAGCAGCTGCGCCCTGGTTCAAGATCCCCTACCCCTGTGAGTGTCTGAGCATGTGTTTATGCTGTCCTGTAGCTTAACCGGTTGAACGTGGTGCTGGCAACATCATGTCCTGCCTCCAATATACATACTCATTCTAAAAACGTGCATTTTCACTGTAAGGGGCTTAAAGTAAAAATAAATGTCCGCCAAATGCATAAACATCCATCCATCCATTTTCTACCGCTTGTCCGAACTACCTCGGGTCACGGGGAGCCTGCGCCTATCTCAGGAGTCATCGGGCATCAAGGCATGCATAAACATATTAGTTTTAATGTATATGTATATATGCAAGCATCAATTCTGGTTTTTTAAATTTGAGTTTGTGCTGAAAGGTTTCTACAATAAGACATATTATGATATTGTGGCATTTTTAACTTGATTATAAATGCCAGACTTTTAAGATTTCGTATGGGAACTTTGTATTTTTTGTACTAAAAGGATGACGTTACCCATTATGCTTTGTGTTTTAGTCCAATGGGGGCTCCCCACGGTGACAGCAGCAGGTGTGATTGGAATGCTGAGCGCTGTGGTTGCCAGCATCATTGAATCTATTGGAGATTATTACGCCTGTGCCCGTCTCTCTTGTGCCCCTCCGCCACCTATACATGCCATTAACAGGTATAACATACAGACACGCATGCATTATCAGTAAATAATGATACAATAAATGCAAGAATGCAAGAATTGAATAATATCACTCTCCAAATGTATTTTAAAAACTAAATTTATCCCTCTCAGGGGGATTTTTTTGGAGGGCCTGTCCTGTGTTCTCGATGGTGTCTTTGGGACGGGGAACGGTTCGACATCCTCTAGTCCAAACATTGGAGTTCTGGGCATCACAAAGGTACAGTGCTTTCCTATAATGTCCCATATGCTGCCTTTCCTTTTCTTGTGTAGCATTTTTACTCAAACAAAAAATCAACAAAAAGCGTCACAATGCCATCTTGGGTCAGATTCCAAACTGGTTTCATCATCATAATGATGTTGGTGTTAAAGCCACAAATACCAGCAAGTGGGCGTCTGTGACTGCACTGGAACATTAACACCCCAATGCCCCTAATACTGAAAAGAACAGCTCTGAAGTGTCTGAAAAGCTTTATTACAGATAGAAATGAGCTCTGACTGGCTGTGTGCTCCCACAAGGCCATGCCAGCAGGAGCTACTTATTTGATATGACATTATTGCACAATAATGACCCCTACTCTTGGTTAGTAGTATTTTTTACATGGAATGTTTTTAAAATTGCGACTAAGTCCCTGACGCATTTTGGGAATAAAGTTGGAGGCAGGATTCCCATTTATGGTGCTATATTGCACTTAACAGTAAAATGTAGATAAGATGGGTTGTAAATATGCATTTAAAATTGCGCATGAAGAGAACCAAAACCAGTTTTCTGATTGGTTAGTTTCTTTCCTCTCTGTGTTCCTGTTGGCAGGTTGGCAGCAGGCGGGTCATTCAGTATGGTGCGGCTATAATGCTTCTGCTGGGAATGGTTGGTAAATTCAGCGCTCTGTTCGCATCATTGCCGGACCCGGTTCTGGGGGCGTTGTTCTGCACGCTCTTCGGCATGATCACCGCCGTTGGACTTTCCAACCTGCAGTTTGTGGACCTCAACTCTTCACGCAACCTCTTTGTCCTCGGCTTTTCCATCTTCTTTGGCCTGGTCCTGCCCAGCTATCTCAAAGAGAACCCTCTTGTCACTGGTAGATGCATACATTTGCACACTTACACGTGTCTACACCAGACGCGAATGGAGTGACAAGACATGACACACGGCTTTATCTAATGGGATTGTCGCGCCACGCCGCATTGAGTTTGGACAAAATGTAAAATTATAATGGGTTCTAATGTGTTGTTTTTTTCACGCCGCATCGCGTCCGGTGTAGACACGTTGTTACACTACACAGATGAAATGTATATTGTTTGCATTAATCCAGCCATGAGGAACCAATGATGAACCTATAGTGCTCTTTTTCTTTTAGGTATAGTGCAGATCGATCAGGTGCTGAATGTTCTTCTTACAACTGCAATGTTTGTTGGAGGTTCTGTGGCATTTGTGCTGGACAACACTATTCCTGGTAGGTTTAAATCTCACAAAATTCATATAATGTATTTTTCTCCTCAGCGATCAGGAGAAATGTGTGTGTGTGTGTGTGTTTGGTTTTATAACAATATTTATTAACTAGTGGAGGTCTGTTATGATGGAGTTGTGGAAAGTCAGGATATTAAATGCTTAATGAAAATGATTAAATTGGTGTGTGAATAAACAGTTTTGTTCATTTTAAAAAAAACATTTTCAAAAATTTGGCAGACAGCAGCATAATTTTTTTTAAATGTATAAAAATGTATGTAATTCAACAAATTAAAAATAGAAAATAAATTAATGTCTTTTAATTTAAATAATTGTAATTAAATAATTACATTTATCAATGTGAATTAACTACTATTATTTGTGCATGGTTCTTGAAATTTTTGTTTATATTAATTTTAAAGTTCTGCTATATTTTGCAGATGCTAGCATACAAATTTAGTAACCTTTTGATTTGATTAATAAAGGTTAAATAAATATGATGAGTTTATTTGCAACAACAGATAACTTGATTTTTGATGTTTCATGTTTTTTTTATTTTGTATTCCAAGTAATAATTTTCAAACTGCATTTGGGTTGTTTTTATAAAGTTATAATAACTAAAAACATAATACAGCTAACTAACACAACATAATCACATTTTTTAAATGTAATTAAACAATAAATTAAGTAAATTAAAGGATCTCGAACATAAACGTGTTTATAGTTTTGTGATAATTTATTGAGAGATGTGGTGCATTGTAAAAGGAATATAAATACACGATTATTAAATGTATTTTTGCCTGTGTGTGCTACAGATCAGAAATGTCTGGATTAAATTATAACATTAGGGTATTCACTCCCATCTTGTCTTTACCTCAAACCCTTTGATGTCCTATTTCAGGCTCTCCGGAAGAAAGAGGAATCCGTAAGATGAACCGCAGAAACAGCGCATCTAAACGGGACGGAATGGACTCGTACGACCTCCCGTTTGGTATGGACTTCCTGCGGCGCCATCGCATTTTCCAGTACTTACCAATAAGCCCTACTTTTGCTGGCTACCAATGGAGTGTTCTCACGCACAGCTGCCACGGGCAAAGCAGGACAAAGGACGACATTCCAACAAAACCAGAACTGGGAGAAAGTGGGGTATAGTGTTAAGCCACCGGTAGAGTTCAGTTGAAAGAGATGGTCATAGCAAGGCTTCATTTCAACCCAGTCAGTGTAACGCTTTATTAAACAGCCATCTACTGTTTATCCTGCTTTCATTTATAACCTCTGAAACTCTTCTTGGTCAACTGTAAAGTTACCAACACATTACAGTTTAAATAGCCTTTTTTAGGGCTCCTAAAAAAGGTGATGGTAGTTGTCTCCATGACAACGCTGAATGGATGCAATGCAGATTGCACCTCTATCTTTCTTCTATGTGGAAAAACAAGAAGGCGCAAACTGATAGATGAAAATCATATAATATCTACTGAATTTACAAAATTTAAAAATTCCTTTTTTAGCAGACCCGCACAGCATTTCATAGATAGTCGGATGTGTTCGTACTAACGTGAGTGTCGACTGTCTCACACCTCCGCGCTCACAAACCCGTCGGCACCTTTTTAATGCATGTCACTGGCTGGGATCCTGTTAATGCAAGTGGCTTGTTCAAGTTTACGTAGCAATGCAAGGTATGTGTGTTTTATTGTAAATGCACTGCTTGATGAAGCAAGAATATACGCACAAAATGTAGTCGAACCTCCTTTGCTTGTTCCTAGTTTAACTTCCAGTGTCCGTCTGTCTTCACGTCTGTCCAAAAATCTATTTAGTCATACATTAGTGACTATATTCAATTCATTAGATTAGAAAAACATGTCCCTATGCCTTAAACGTAGAGAACGATTCTGTTTTAACCTGTAAAATATTTAACATTGCATAAGAGTAAATGGCCATAGTTCTGCCTGTTATTAGTGCTGCTGTGTTGATAGATACCTAATGTAGACTTTTCATGTACTGGGGTTAGGAAAAATCGGCCAGTAATAATTGCTGTTTTTCACATCTTTGAGATTGTAGTTATTGCAAAAGTTTTAGGGGTGGACAGAATGTTGAAAGCAGACAGCTATGCAGTAGTTTAAATGATACACAGAATGTAAATCAGTGGACAAGAAAGAAATGCAAGACTCAGGCAGCCCTATTGAAACCAATGGTAGAAGAAAAGTGTTTCTTTTTGTCCGGATCTATCAATAGAAACCCTGTTACGCCGGGTTTCTTGTGTCCTTTTTGTTGGTTGGACTTATTCAAATCCTCACTGTTGTTGTGAATGTGGTTGATGTAAATGAACCCCTGCACATGTGGCCATTTAGTGACTCTCTCAAACTGTACAAATCCTATTATATTGAATTATCACACAACTATTCCTTAATCGCTTCGTTGTTACTTTGCATTGTTCTTAATTTTTGCTTTACAGAGACATATTGTAATCCTTATGAAGACATGTTTTCAAGAACAGTGTTAAGATGTTTACACCTGCAGATTCAACACAAGATTTGTTAGGGGCTATGAGGTCATAGGTCACTTGAAAACAGACTGATGCTGTATGACATCAGCAGACTGCAGAGTGGAATATGCACAAGTGACCCAGAGCGCCACCTGATGGTCTATATCTGTATGTCGTCCTTACACTGCATCCACTTCAATGCATTTTTTTTTGTTTTAATTTATTTATTTATATTCACTAAGTCTGCTATCTTTTCTGTTTAATTTTCTGCTACCTGCACAAGTTAAATGGTTCGGCATGATATGGAAGATGTGCCTGGATTAGATTTGTGTTGGGGCACATAGAAGTGGCCGTTTCATATTAATACAGATTTACATTGTAACTGGTGCTTCCTCGGTAGGACATTCCAACTTAAACATGTTTATACGTTTTTTCTGAACAAAAATATGTTTTCTCATTCTAGCTAACTTGTAAACGGCTTTCTGTTATGACAAGTTTTTTGGTTGCTTATTTTTGGTTTCTAATAGAAGTTTGTATTTATGCAAGGACCATTTCACTTTGTAACACAATGTTCGAACTGTTGCTTTGTTTTTTGCCTTATTAACACATTTTTTTTAAACATCTGCAGTTTTCTGTGCATTGCAGGAGGCTGCAGTGTTTTTTTAAGGTGAAATGAGAACCTTTAAGTGGCAGTATTTGGGACCTGTGATGGAAAATCACTTATGGTAGTGGACACTAGAAACAGAGTGCTGTTTGCTGTATTTGAGTAACTCGTTTGGACCTATCGCTATCAAAACATACATTTGATACTTCAAGCATTACATCTCAAAGGTAGTCAGGAATCTGTGACTATAGCACTTTTTCTTACATTACTAACATGAATCTTACAAAACAATCAGCACTCAAAGTGGTAATAATGATTGTCTGAGAGTTGTTTATCCAAAGTTAATGCAACAAGTGTTGCCTCTATACCCCTTCATTTACATCTATAGCTTTCACAGTGGTGTCAACATTTTTGTCCTTTTATTTTATTTCTTGTTATTCAATGCGGAATGGCTCAGAATTGACTTCCTTATAAAGACTTATCACATCTTGTGACAAATTTAAGCTATTTTTAAATCTCTTTGGCCAAAATACAGCAAGCACTTTGATAAAACTCCGCTTTACTGATGATGCTAGTTTTATTTATATCAGAACATTTCGAGAACAAATGGTAATTTGATGCGTCTCAGCATAAGCTTGGGTTAAAAGTATAAGGTTGTGATGGGTCTTAATAACGTGGTTGCATAAAGAGTGAGAAATATAAAACCCTTCAGTTATTTTGAGGGGAACAGATCTGAAAACACTTAACTATTTGAAGTGTACCATATCTTTTTGAATGTTCTATTCTTGTGGTTTTTATACATGGTTTTGTGTTTATACAGACAAAAAGATGTTTGTAAAAATCCATGCATATAATCTTAATCATCAAGCCTCTAATGTGCACCATTTTGTCATGTTTTATTTAAAATAAATCTTTTTTTTTTTTCATTTTTGAAATCTGTAGTTCAGTGAAATTGTGGGCTAGAACTTTTCATATTGTATTTTTCTAACATTACTTCCTGTTCATGTTAATAGTAGTACACATTGAGAAAGAGGTTAAATACATTGACTATTATAAATACATGAATATATATTGAAGCGAGTACAGAGTGTGATATATTCTTGGACCAGCCGTTGCAGATCCTGTTAGTAGCAACGGCAGAAGTTGTTCCTTGTTGCTAAAAAAATATTTAATAAGATGTTTCTGAGCAAATCATATTGTCTCTTGTATTATTGTCTGTGTGTGTGAGTTGTTTTTGAATTTATAACTAATTTTATAATAATTTGTTTTTTTAAATGCGTAACAGTTTCACGTTTTATTTCTTATAGAGTTAGATTATAGTTGAAATATGTATTGGCCTATCTAACTTAGTTGGGAATAATGTTGTTTGATGTATCCAGCATCTGTCAGACTCATTTGGGAACCCACACTTTCAGTCATCCTCGCAGCTTGTGTGGACCGTGACGTTTTGTCTGTTTTATACATTTAAAATAATGCAAGATACAGGATAAGAATATTACAATTTGCGTTTGGAAATGTGAAGTGTAGTTAAAACCCCACCGTTGCTTTTATAAGGTGCACTAAGAAATCATGACGTATAAAACACCTAATGTAGAAAAATCTCGAACTTGAATCAACTTGAGCTAATTTCCTTGTTTATAAAATGAATGATGCTTTCATTGGCCTTCAATTCCTTAATTGTGTCTATACTGTCCCATACAGTAGTGGGTTTCATCGGAGGGATTCCCCACGCGCATATGTATTAACCATCACTAAAGGTGCTGAGCGAACAAAGGGGTGTCAGAGCGCGCGCTGATTGGCTCATCTGATCTCTGTAACAACAGATGGGGGTATTCCTCCTCACACTCCCCCCCCCAAAACCCCGATTGTTCCCGATGCTCCCACCGAGCCTCGAACCAGTCCCGTTTGTGTGAGTGAGCCCGGAATCGGTCCAGCGTGTCGTGGATGCTTGAGCGGTGCGTTTGCTTTAGGCGCAAATCTACAGATAAGATTGAAACGCTTCCAAAATCTGAACGTGTGTCGTCACTGTCGTGACATCGGAGATCTGGGAATCAGCGGTCGACACGCGCGCCGAGGGGTAAGTTGTTTGTGTGCCATGTTTGCAATGGTTAACTTAAGGCGTGTACTCGATGATCTGAGAGCCACGGATACACGCTGCTGGCATGAACATTGGCACGTGTTCGCAACTTTGTAGCGCGATGTTCAGTGTGGTGAATTGTCTATTGAAATCCTTTGAGAATATTTTACTGGAAATGTAACGTAATATTCAGGGATCAGATTACGATAGCATCTGTGCACTCTTGTTGAAAGAATATCGCGTCCCTGTGTTTAATAGTTGGGTGTCTCACAACGGTCCTTGGGGAGAATTGAGTAGCGGGTGAGTCGTGTTCGTAATGATGCGCTGAATTGACTCGCCTGTCATCATCTGGCCGGGTTACATAACGGGTGTTGCCTCGGTTTATTTTAAGCATTTTGAAAGATTTCTTTAATCAACGTAACATGTTTTAAACGTTTACAAACCACGTCTTTATTTTCTCCCTGGATGACAAAAGGAGAAATTGACGTTTCAATTTGTAGTTTTGCATTTCGCTGTTGTCCTCCCGAAACCTCGTATCTCCATATTTCATGATTGATTTTGGTCGTAAATCACCATTGTTAGTCACTCTTTATGTCTGACACTAAGTTTTTACAAATATCTAAACAATAAAGTGTATTAAAAGGTGCTTGTCAACACGGTATGTTATCATGGAAAAGTACAGAGAATTTGGACATACGTGGTTTCAGAAGGACTGCTACGAATTGCTAAGTCTTACTCATTTGTTTTGCACAGAAGGAAAAAAACATACTGTTTTCTAAAAAAGAAAGACAAGTAAAGATATATTTGTCTTTTTTAAAGACTTCTGAGATGTACATTGTGAGTTAGGTCGTGAACTGTGCAGCATAGGGAAATCATGAGAGGAAAGAAGTGAATCTTCCATCTTTGTCCTGAAACTGGTCTTCTAAACTTAACAGCTGCATCTAGGGATCCTTTAGTTGTTGCAAAATGCAAGTTACTCATTTCCAGACCCCTTTAATGAGTTTACAGATGCCATCTTACTTTAAAGCGATTAGGATCTCTGTCACATCCAAAAGTCACATTTTCCATTGCCACGGAGTAAAAAGTAGCCGTGTCGTGTCTTCTGTGTCATATTTCATATCATAACTCCTCAGGGTCTCAGATATAATAGCAGCAGTGTATCTGTAAACACTTCGCCAACTGTGATAGCTCAAGCTGGCGAACATGTGAGAGTACGGCAGGAAGAAGGAGCAGACGTGCGACTTTTGGCATTGTTGGACAAAGCTTGTTGTTGGATCGCGAGTTTTTTCCAGGTTGCCGCGGCAATTTAAACAATAGCCGAGCTACAGTGTTTGTGTGGAGATGCTGGCTGGGGGAGGAGAGAGAATAGTTGGACGTTCATGTTGTGTGTGTGATGGAAGTAGGCCAGGAAACCCAGATCTTGGACAGGATCTTGAAGACAGAGGCAGGGGGAACTTTCAAGCCAGGGGGAAGGAAAAGAGGCTGAGAAAAAAATGGATTCATCCAGAGTGCATTCTGTATTGTACAGACAAGCAAACATCTATCCAAAGAGATGCATTCAAAGTCCGTTTGGTGAAATCTGGGTGGTTTAGTTTAGACCACAGCTCCCATACAGTCTGTTGCACTTCCACAAACCCCCAAATATCTTCCCGAGTCGACTCTGTGCCACATATGCCCAGACGACACAAGTTCCAACCCACCAGACAGTCTGTGTTTGACAAACATGTAATTATTTGTAATAAGGCACATTTGACTGTGTTACTGTGCAGGGCTGATCTTTAGGATGGTTTAAATCACAGTGTGTAAAAATAGTCCACATGTTCTTCATGAATCTTTCATAGACTCCGTCCTCTGACACATTTAATGCTAGAGTGCACAGTTGCGTAAGCGTGGAGATGTGCACGGAACTTGACTTCAAGTGGTTGTGTTGCAAGGTTTTTCCTTCATATAACTTTGCTGTTGTTTTTTGTAATTTTTTGGCGGATCTATTGACAGAAATGCAATTTAATATACATAACTATGTGTTCAGAGATGTATAAAGACCTTACATGATGAAGCGTTATGTTTTTATTTATTACCTTAGAATGAGCTATTTCTATTAACATACACCGCGGGTACCCTTACGTGGAATTCACCATGTTGTTTCTACAGTAGCCCTAAACGGACAAACCGCTCTACAGAGCGTGTTTCATAAATACGTTATCTACTTTGGCAAAGAAGTGAAAACATGACGACATTTAAGTCTTGTTTCAGCCACCGTAGTGCTTCGAAAGGGATGAGTGAGCCGTTGGTTGCAATTCGCAAACTCACCACTAGATGCCGCTCATTTGCATACACTGGACCAAAAGAGACTAAATTAAAGTGGGGTTGAAAGTACCTGACTAATAAAGAGGATCATATAGAATTGTGAAATATGAGTCTTCATCCGTTCGTTTTTTCATGTTGATAATCACTCTTTTGTTTTTACTTTTTGATTTGAATTTAGTACACTAATGTGCTTCCTCTAGTCAACACTGGATATCTCCTAATGCCCATTATCAATACACTTTGGATGTGTATTGAAGCCTAAAAGCTTTTACATTGATCGTCTATGGTTCTGACCGGACTATCTTTGAGATATAAAATATTAATGTAAGAATAAGCTCCTCTGGGTCGATTGGTATTGAATATTTTATCATCTCGTGATTGAGCGCAGCAGTGTGAGGAAGATGTGGGAGGGGCTTCCAACACACACTCACAGTTATACATACTTAAATGAACACACTGGGTCAAGAGATGGTGAGGTTGATAAGTTTGAACATGCCAGTACAAAAGCGGGACCCTGTTGTCTGCTCATGGGATAATGTTCTTGTGAAACAGTTATCGTGTTGGTGTTTTGAGCTGAATCGGGCCATAACCGGTTCCATGGGGTTCACTTGGGCAGCACCTACTGCTCTGTTTGTGTGCGTATATGGGTTATATTAGGTCGTAAAGGATTGATGTAATATATAGGTCATATAGTATTGTGTGTGTGTTCATAATGATATCCATAACTTGAGACAGGCACAGAGAGAAGGAGAGAGAGGGAGGGAGAGAGAAAGAAAGAGATGGTGGGGGGTGCGAGCCGAGGGTGGTGACAGTTCCACACTATTAGGGAAGTCTGAAATTTAAAGGCCTCGTGTCAGTTTCCGTTGTGCGATTCAGAAAGAGGAAGACTTTAAGAGAGCAAAGCACAAAATCAGAGTGTCACATGAGTTAACCACTTCAGCCTTAGAGACCACCGACTGTAAGACCCCCGTATCTACCAGAGAGAAGGTACAGTAACGTCTATTACATCTCAAAGTGAAAGTTCAGGAAATCCCAGAAAACGTTGTGGAATGAGATTACATGCTTCTGTTGATAGATCTAGTTTGTATAGTTTTTTTAGTGACTTGTATGTCATTTATAGTTTTGATATTAATTAAAAACGCTGTTTTACATTTCTGCACATAATAATGAGTTAATGTACTATTGTTTTAAAGTAGAGAAGTGAAGTAAGTGAATAGGCAGAATGTGTCCGATTATAACATTCGCACCGGCTGTGCTAACTGACAAGTGTGAACATGTGTCTTAAAATAAATTCTTTTGAAATCGTAAGATAAAAGCTTGTTATAGGAAAAGTAATGGTCTTAGCACCAGGCGGAAGCCAGTACTGTATGTCAGAGCCGTGGTGATGAATGTTAGTAGTTGTAACAGCGGGGTAACTGTGAGCCTGTTGTTCCACACCTGCCCTCGTCCCTCCAGCTGGCTAGGAAGGAAGTCTTTAGTATGTGCCAGGGGAACCTCCAAACACGGGGATATTTGTCCGCTTCTGTTTAACAATTTAATGTGGTGTTACTGTTAAACAGATCCGAGTCGTTGTGTTTAAAGCTACCTGTAACATTTCAAACTTGCATCTTTTTAAAAAGTAGATATTTGTTATTACAATGTATCCCCTTAATGTTTTGTAGTTCAATAATTACCATAATAAAGGCTTTTCAAAAGGCTTTTTCTTACAGTTTAAATTTAACCACATGATCATTTAAATGTACTAGGGAAGTTGTGCATAAATGTATGAATGACTTCATTTTGAAAGTTCCTTTGGGCAGTTCAGCATTTTGGATGTATCATTGTCAGTCAAAACTTGGCATACAAATGAACAGACAATGTATTTATTACCAATATATTGAACCGTCTGTTAATATTTTACTAAACTCCTGTTTATAGAGTCCAGACATCAGAATAATATCAGTCTACGCACAAGTTTAAGAGAAAGATTATGGAACGGACGCACGTTTTTGAGAGACAACATACTTTGTAGGATTTAATAGTTGTTTCATTTTATGGACCGTTATGGATGTGACAATTCACTTTCGAAAACTATGATTTCAAAACAAAAAAAATGATTTAAATACTTTAAGAGAGACTTCACATGGGTATTCAAACCACCAAATCTTGATATCGGACCTATTAATATGGTAAAAACTAGATTTTTTTCATTTTAAAGGGATAGTTCACCCCAAAATGAAAATTCTGTCATGAATTACTCACTCACTAGTTGTTGCAAACTTGTATAAATTTCTCTCTTTGGTTGAACACAGAGAAATATTTTAGGAAGAATGCCTGTAACCAAACAGTTCTTGGAACCCATTGACTGCCATAGTGGGGAAAAATGACAATGGTAGTCAAAAGTGCCCCAGAACTGTTTGCTGTCCTACATTCTTCAAGATATCTTCTTTTGTGTTCAACAGAACAAAAAAACTATAAAGTAATCTTTCCTACTATGGTAGTCAATGGGTTCCAAGAACAGTTTGATTACAAGCATTCTTCCTAAAATCTTTCTCTGTGTTCATCAGAACAAAGGTGAGTAAATGATGACAGATTTTCATTTCCGGGTGAACTATCCCTTTAAGGTTGACATTTGCGTGACCTGGCTCCTTTCAAATAGCGTTAGTTCACATACAATATTAAGCCATGGCTCTGCAGTCTCACTTATATTCCTCACAGTTTCTTTCAGTTTTTATAACCTCATGTATAATTTATTCAGAGGAATTTGTACTGATTGTAATAATGATGATCAATCACTTAGCATCTAAATCCTATTTGTGTTAATCTCTTAAACGAATTCTTGGCAGGTTTCTTCAAAATCTATTGTTGTATTGTTTCGGTTCTGGTGACATCCTTATGAATAGTTCACTTTTAGCTGCGTTTACATTCATCTTGTTGGAGTTGGCTGCATGTAGGTTTGCATGATATTAGAAGACGCCTCTGTCAAAATACACAAGTCAGTCTGACTGTGAGATACAGTATGCAGAAATGTTCTGTTTGTTATAGGGGTTTGTTGTTTTGTTTTCTCAACCCTCCTCTCGCTCTGACCTACTTACAGAATAGATAATTATTTGATGTTAAATAAAGAAACAGAACGTCTTAATTTAACATTCAACTCTCTCTCTTTGTCTCTCTATTTTTCCCTTAGAGTCCTTCCATGCAGTCGTGGCTGGATTAAAATGGATGACAGGATTGATGGAGTGCGATTTGGGGAGAACAAATTCATCAGCAAGTGAGTAAATCTGACACCGAACGCTTGAGTGTTAAAATCACTTCAGTTCACATCTTAAAGAATACTCAATAATGGAAAAACTCTGCCTCGTGGTATTATACAAACCCATATGACCTTGTCTGTATGTGGAACAAAAAAGACGGAAGGTTTGTGAATGTTTCCTAGTTCACATTTACACGCATTGTATGTAATAAAGAGCAACATTAATATTCTTTAGATTTTCTCCTCTTGTGTTTCACTGAGAAAAGAAAGTTATAGTAGTTTGGAACTATCACTTTAAAGGCAGGGTGGGTGATCCTGTCCAGAAACACTTTTTGTCATGTTGGTTGGAAATCTCTTTACATCCTGATAAAAAATCAAGAAGTATAGTGGTCAAATAATATTTTTATAGTTATATATCGTCTGTGAAAGGCGTAGGACAAAAAAACGTTCGCAGAATCAAAAGGTTCTGGCCCAACGCTGTGATTGGCCAACGTATTTTCCATACCAGTGTGCACCCTATTCACGTAGACATCATACGTCATCAGCGCTCACGTCCGCTGTATCAATGTACGGAGAATGGCGGACAAAAAGCAATAATCAAACTTTTCTGCAGAATCGACAACAAGTAAATCTAAAAAACTAAAGTCAGTTTTTGAAAAAGCAGTGACGAAAGATCTGGATCATGAAAGAGGAAAAACTCGAGTTAACATCAGTTCAGTTTATACACAGTTGAGACAGCTCCAGCAGGCAAAGGGTCTGAAAGCTGATACCATGGTAGCTCTCTTTCTTTTGGACGGGTATGTACATGCCTCGAGAAAAATTCAATGGATTTAGTTTGTAACTCGTTACGTGGATTTACGAAATACATTCACGTGTGTGGAGGAGGCGTGGCTTTGGACGGCGAATCGCATAGCACCTTAGCACCTTTCCAAATCAACCACCCCACCTTTAAAACGAAGATGTAAAAAAAATAATGCATTATAAACAATATTAATTGATAATCATTTAAAATGAAGGAATGATTGAAAATGATTGAATTAAAAAGCCAAATTGCATATTCAAAACTTTCCAAAGTAAATCACAGGAATGTGTATGGATGAACTTTGACTGCTTTTTAGGACTTACCCCTTTTCTCACAATATATTTTTACTTTTTCAAACGTATCATGAATTTTTAAGCAAGGCTTTTGGTGTTTCTCATGCAGGCGCAACATTCTCTCTCATCTAAAGACCTACAATCTCTACTATGATGGAAAGAACCTGCAGTTACGACACAGAGAGGTAAGAAAGAGTTTCCACGCCCTTTCCTGTGGAGGGTGGGGAAGTATTTGACCCCTTCTGTGCCTTCTCAATTATTCACTGGTCTCCAGGGAGCAATAACTGTCTGTGAATGGAGGAGGTACGGCCGGAGTGGGGGTGTGGGTCTGCTTTTGTGTCTGTAAATGTAGTTTGCAGGTGCTTTGGCTGTCTGTGTGCCAAAATACTGTGCCAATGTTAGATCGGCATTTCTCATTTACCGCCTTTTTTTGTAATTAAAGCGTCAGTAAAAGTTTATGATATTTTAAATAGACGGGTCAGTTATATGTGGTCACTTGTTTTATTTGAGATAAGAAAGTCAGAACACTGCATATGCATGTGTGTATTCGCCCTACAGGAAGAGGGGGAGTTGATCATAGAAGGACTTCTCAATATCTCGTGGGGTTTGCGTCGACCAATCAGGCTTCAGATGCAGGACGACCACGAGCGAATAAGACCACCTCCCTCCTCTACCTCCTGGCACTCGGGCTGTAACCTAGACAACCAGAGGTCAGACAATGAACCGAACACACACACACGGGGACATAAACACATATTTAAATTAGCATATTTACACAAATTCCTCATATAGCAAAGTAGTTGATTTATTCTGATTTCTGTATTGAGAAATTGTACTTACTATACGTAGGAAAGAACTACAAAAATATTAATTCAGCAGAAAACTATTTTCCATAAACTTGTGAAAAAAAAGAAAAATACTCCTTTTGTATTTTTACTTAATTTATCAATCAAACTGCATAAGATCATCATCATCCTCATCATGAAAGCTATATTTCTTTCAAAGCTGTACATTTAAACTCAAGTGACCTTGATACCATAGCAGCACAGACACTGAAAGCCTCCATTGTTTCCTGTGTTTGTTGCCATAGCAACTGTATCCTTGAGATGACCATGATTCCAGCGTGACATTCCAGCAGTTGAAATGTTTTAGACTTTTGTGTTATAAATAATACTTGTTTTTAATCTCTCTGTCTATTTTTAAACTCATGCTTTTAGGATGATGATGAGTTCAAAAGACGGGCAAAGCATACAGTACATAACTGTGTGATCCAAGAGAAATGTTGTTTTCTGCCTCTACTAGGTCTTTTAAACAAAAATAGAGTTTAGACATGGAACAGTTCAGATGATTTGAGCTAGAAAGGATCATGCTATCTTAACAGCCTGTTCCCAGAATCACTTAAAGCCAGATTTAGTTTGTTGGCATATCACAGCAGACTGTGTCTGGAATGTATACTAAAACATAACTGGTCTGGTCGGGATTGTTAATGTTTATGCTTGTGATCTTTTATGTTATGTGCTCAGTCAGGAGGGTCAGAACCAGACTCCGCCTCAGGTAGAGATCACACCTCCAGAGGACCAATCAAGCAACGGCACAACACATGGACACGCAGAGGAAGATGAAGCAGAAGGTACACCTCATAATAAAACAAACCAAGCATTTATCACTTGTCTTTGTGTTGTAGTCATTGTCCTCTCATCTTTTGTCTGCCAGAGGAGTGTGATGTCTCATCTCAGCTTCTTAGAACCAAAAGTGATGCTGGCGTGCTGAGACGGGGCAGGAGGCGGTCTCCTAGCGACCAGCGACGAATCAGAAGACACAGATTTTCCATCAATGGCCATTTTTACAACCACAAGGTAACTTGAGAAGATGCCCTTTGGGTGTGTGTGTGCGTACATGTTTTTATATCCCGGTGGGGACATAAACCTGAATGCACACCAACACATGGGGACTCGTGTCACTGTGGGGACCAAAATTGAGGACCCCATGGGAAAAAACGCTTATAAATTGTACAGAACAATTTTTTAAAATTAAAAAAGTTTTCTGTGATCTTTAGGTTTAGGGGTTGGGTTAGGGGTTAAAATATACAGTTTGTACGGTATAAAAAACATTACGCCTATAGACTGTCCCCACAAAGATAGTAAACCACACACGTGCGTGTGAGGTGGTGGAGAGTTGGAGTATAAAATATTATTAGCAGAATATAAATAGAAGTAAATGGAAAGTGATTCCTGTGTGTTGTGTAATTGTTAAAGCATTTCAACTTAAGTCATGTGATTTCCCTCTCTTGTGCAGACGGCTGTGTTCACACCTGCATACGGTTCAGTAACAAACGCACGGATAAACAGCTGTATGACCACACCACAGGTGCTGCGAGTCTTACTGAACAAGTTTAAAATTGAGAACAGCCCTGATGACTTCGCCCTGTACCTCGTTCACACCAGCGGGGGTCAGTACTTCGCTCCTTTTATACTCCTGTTTAAAGTTATTGACTGTGTGACACTGAATCGCCATCATTTAGCTCTTTCTTTTGTGGAACTCAAAATATAATATTTTGAGAAATGTGTCAACCACATAGCAGTGCCCTGAAAACAATCAACAGCGTCGTGGCATCAGTTTCGCACACGCATAGAGCGGTTCAAATATTCTTCAGAGAAATTCCTGTGAAATTCATTAAAACTATGCAATCTTATATTTGTGTTTCAGAGCGTGTTAAGTTGAAGCGTACAGACTACCCATTAGTTGTAAGAATACTTCAGGGACCATGCGAGCAAGTCTGCAAGATATTTCTCATGGAGCAGGACCTGGGAGAAGAGATACCTTATGAAGTGAGTGTGTTGTCAGGTTTTATTATATAACATGTCATTTATAACAGTTCTAAAAATGTTGGTCTGACGCAGTTGTTCTCCGTGGCACTAGGTGGCGCAATACATAAAGTTTGAGATGCCTGTCCTGCAGAGCTTCATCGTCAAACTGAAGGAAGAGGAGGACAGAGAGGTACAGAAGCTGAAAAGCAGGTATGTTCTACTTTAAATACATAAGTACAAATAATTGAATGACAGGAGAACAATGCTTTGAATTAATTGTCCCAGTTGCTCTGCGAAATAATTGACAACTTTTATGAGAGCTCAAATCGCCACGTGCTGGGGACATCTGCTGGTCAAATGTGTAAATGCAACGAAACAAGGAAACCAGCCACAATTACATAGTATAAGTTACTTTGAAATAATATTTAATAATTTTAAGCAGTTTACATACAGAACATCCCTTAATACTTAATTAAGTTTGCAATTATACGTAGACTTAATTTATATACATGAAACATTTATGATAATAAAACCATTTGTATTTTTTTATTGTGTTATTAGTCTTCTTGATATTTGTAGATATTTTTACATGGTATATATTTGAAGAATGTTTTAGGGCTTTGTACATAATCACATAATCAATGAAAACAACAGTTGCACATAAAATGATCTTTGTAATAGATCATGGACGACCATAAAATCTAACTTCTAATTAACATTAAATAAAAGATGCTCTCTCTCTCTCTCTCTCTCTCTCTCCCCTCTCTCTCTCTCTCTCTGTCTCAATAGATACAAGTACCTGCGATATATCATTGAGAAACAGCTGCAGTGTTTACCAGAAGGTTCCACTTGTATGTGAAGAGCACTTCACCTTTCATGTTCCCTTAGCACTCATGTCTCTTAACGTTCTCTCTCAGAGCATTTGTTTAAATGAAAGGGCTCCTAGACTGAATTTTTTCAGCACGTTCTGTCAGTCTAAACCACTAATATGCATTTGCAGAGTTTATTTCGAAAATGATGAATTGATGAAAAATCATGTTTTTTTATTGTGCATTCCAATTAATATCAATCAAACTGCAGTTGTTGTTTTTTTGGAAGCCACACTAACAAAAACAGCTGACTAACACAATAAAACACAGTAAAAACATGATTTGGAAACAAACTCTTCATTTACTGACCAATGAAGATGGTACACCTTGTAATATAAAATAGTTTTTATATTTTTCCTCTGTGTTGTTTGCATGGATTGGTGCTATAGCGAATCACGTACAGGTACAATAATATAAAAGCACATTCCACTAAAGCAGGGAATTTCTTCATCCGGTTATGACTGGAAATGGAAATTATAATGACAAGCACAAAGTAACAAAGACAATTGTAGAAGGTTTGGTTAAAGACCCCATGAAATCTCTCAAGAGTATATCGAAGATTTTCTTTCTCCAGGCCTATAGTATAGGCATTAACAGTGATTGGCAAGATGGAACATGATTGGACATAAATCTGTCATTAATCAATATTTCTGTTCAATCTTTTTTCTTGAAAGATAAAGTGTGTATGTGAAATGTGTTAAACTGCTTAAGAATTTAGGAGTGAACTAGCAGACCATAAAACATACAATAAGGACTAAGAACCACAAAACTGATTTCATGGGGTCTTTATCCCTTTTTATAAATCTTTCCCAGGTCATGATTGTTTGTTCCCTTTATATCTTGGATTTATTCGGAATATATACTTTATGTTCTCTTATAATGCGTATCTGTCTAAACAGCAGGAATGGTATACATGCACTGCAGCCTATAGCGTGAGCTTAACACTTTTGATTCCAGTTGACCAACGTCTCATTCAGACAGTGATTTAAAGACTCCTTTTGTACCAGAAAGGTAATAATTGTCTGTGTGAAGTATTTCATGCTGAGGAAAAAGACTGTGAATTTAAAGCATGACTGAGATCAGAATGATGAAAGGGAATGTAGGATGTGAACAGCTGAACACTGTTCGGATGAGTGTTAGTATGACTAGTGTGTATTTTTGGGTACCTGAAGAGGACAGCATGACTTTAGTTGCTAAAAAAGTTTTTTACATTTTGACAACTCGCATTTACACCTACTGACATGTGTTGTCACAGTTCATATGTTAAGATAAAGTTTGATATCTGGCATGAATTTAGTCTATATTATGTTTCTGAATGTAAAACTGAGACTATGATGATATGTTATATTTAAATAAAATGTCATCAGAAAATGTTACGTATTGATTTTGTACTCGTGTCCACTACACACTATCTAGCATACACAACAGAATGTTGCTACATGTAATATGCACTACAAATCTCAAATGCAGTACATAAGGACTACATCTAACTGTAAAAAAGTTCAGAAATTTTTGAAACGTAATATTCATATCACCGGTTGATAAATTTCTATTTGAAATTTATCTCATTGAATAGATTTGGTTTGTATGGCTTGCATAACATTGAATTAAACCATGAATGCATTTTTTGATGGCTTAATAGCAGGAGTATGTCCAAAACTAGAGGATTCGTTTTTTTTCTATTACAACTTTTGTTTGTAATTGAAAGCACGAAAACATTACGTCTAAAGGCATAAACTTCACAAATTTGTTTGCATTTTATTATACTTAAAGTGAAAGTCATTTACTCACAAAAAAATATTTTGAAGAATGTTGGTATCTGGCCCCCATTGACTTGGATTGGTTTTGTGTCCATACAATAGAAGTGAATGTGTGCCAATGCGGTTCTTCAAAATACCTTCTTTTATGTTCCGCGGAAGAAAGGAAGTCATAAATGTTTGAAATGACAAAAGATGACATTTTCCTAAATAATTGTTTTCCAATGTGGTCTTGAAGGTTTTGATTCCACTGTATATTTGTCCTTGCGACAGTGTCTCTTTCTATTTTTCAAGATGTGCTTAACAACCAATGACATCCTTGCATAAATCTCAAGACTAATTGAATTGACGCTAGACTGACTCAATGAATGAGCTCAAAGCCTCTCACGAGTTACCTAAGCAGCATCCTTGAGATCATGGAGAGACACACAGGGACCACATGACCGCCCCACAGTGTGACCCCAGGGCCTAAACACGTATGTCACGATAAACCCTGAGACTTCTTAATCCTGTTGATGGATTACACCAATGTTCTGGTCCTGTGTCGTTGACAGCGACGTGGGTTTATTCCACCTGACCAATCGGAGAAAGAGGAGCAGACAGTTAATGCCACTGTATACACGTAAATGTGTGTGTTCTGTCTCATATCGTCTCCTCCGTTCAAGCACTGCAGGCTGGAAAGAGTAAATCTTGGATAGTCCTTCTGAACTTTTGAAGATTGTTCTTTTCTTTCAAGTCTAAATTCAATGTAAGTATAAGCTTCTTTATTTAATCATCATTTAATGTTATTTATATACAATATGTACTGTGAATTAAATAAAATGTTTTTAAATTACCATTTCTTATTATTATATAATAGATAATGTAACATTGATAATCTGTATAATTAGTATATTTGCTTTTAAATTCCAGTGCAGTCAATATCTTTTTAGGGGTCATTTTGTTACATTTTTCAACTATATTATAATAAATGAAACTATATAATGTATAATAATGAATAGCTTTAATGCTACCTGACCAGCTCACAGACTGGTGGCCTAGATTACAAAAAGATCAGACGGCTCATTTTATATATGCCTGCAAATTTTATAAGCCTGCTTATATCAAAACCTTGCAGAAACATTTTCTTAATCACCATTTTTGTCTATTATTCCTTAACAGTATCTACTCAGCCTTATAATATCTTTATTGTTTATAGAAAATAATTAGTCAATATTTGATATATTTAAACTGATTTGATTTTGAAAATGTTTTACCTTATAAAGAACCTACAAACATTTTAATAAATTAGATTCGGTCTGTCATCTACATATCTCTATATCCATGAGCTTATCTCATCAAATATATTGTTACTGGATTTACTCAATGCGCTCAGTGTGACCCCTGCTCTCTTATGTTTCTGCAGCATGTCCTTGCACTACAAAATCTTCTCTTCGATGATCTGCCTTTTACTCATAACAACAACGTTTCCAGTGGTCCAGTCACGTCGGGGCGGGGGGCTTCGGGCGCGGTGGAGGCGGTGTAGGCGGTCGAGGTGGTGCAGGTGGCGCATGGGGTGGAAGCGCCGGTCGTTTAGGCTGGGGAGCAGGGGGTGGTCATCCACACCACGTCCCACCTCCCCATACCGGAGGCTCGTCTGGACACAGTACAGGAAAGGTAGTGGGGGCGGCTGCAGCTGGGGCGTTAGGAGGTATGCTGGTCGGCCACGGTTTGAGCTCCATGGCCCAGCCTGGGTATGGACACGGAGGCTATGGTCACGGAGGGTATGGACATGGATATGGGTACGGCCACCCTAGACATGGAGCACATGGCAATGGGCATACAGAAGATCACGCTGAGTACCGCAATGAGACGGATGTGGATTATTACATGGGTGCTGCCAGTGCTGGACCCGTTTATAACTGTGTAATGGTTTTTGGAGCTGTGATGTCATTGTTACTGGGTCACTTACTGTCATAGGGGTGCTTTGAGATTTTATAAAGTATGATCACTGCATCTGTAGGTTTCATGTTAGGTTTCATGCTGAATTGAAAGCACAACAGAGTTAAATTTGTACATTTGTGTACATGTACTGGACTCTATATACAATGTGACCAATGTTTCTTTTTTGTTGTTGTTGCTCTGAATCAACTTATGATGAGCACATGCCTAACTCATACGTCTGTATATTTTGTAGCATCAGTTTTTTAATGAATGTACATTTTTTCATAACAACCGGAATAATTAATTTTTTATCGTTTAAAATATCAATAGTAGGCAGTTCATTACCTGAAGAGTATTCATTTAATTTTCCTTATTTAATTAAGATCGGGCAACACTTTACAATAAGGTCGTATTTATTAACATTACTTGATGCATTGGCACACATGAACTAACAATGACTAATACTTCAACAACATTCATAAATTCGTTAGTTTCAGCATTTACTAATACATCAATAAAAACCAAACTATAAACAACAAATACAACCTTACTGTCAAGTGTTAGCACTGATCGTTTTCTTCCAAGTCATTTCACCTTCTCAATGTTTTAATCTGTCTAATTTCCTGCCGTTTACGCAAGCGAACATTCAAAATAAAACAAGGCTTATGGTAAAATCACATTAAACTATTAGAGGAGCTGAGAACAAATCTTGTTAAAGAACTCGGGCGCTGTCTACCTCACTTCCCCTGAGCTCTTAACAAGCACTTTATATTTTTAAACCAACAAGAGTTCTGCTCCTGCTTGTACCGCCACTTCAGATCTGTTTATCAGTATGCAAGCTTATTTTTGTACTGCTAAAATAATAAAATATAATTATGAAAATACTTGACGTTGTGCAGTTTGTGTAAGCAACAGATACATTTTGTACTGTAATATTACAGCAAAAACAGCCTCCATACGCTCTTTAAAATAAAGCGATGCTTCACAGCGATGCTATAGAACAGTGGTTCTCAAACTTTTTACGATTTTTTCAAGCCAAGTACCCCTTGACCAGACAACAACATTTTACTTTAAAATTCAGTGAAATAAGCATTTTTTATGCATCTTTGTGTAGTCCTAATTTCATATAAAAATAATATTATCATAATTTATTGATTTTCATTATGTAATCCTAAATGTCAGTTTCTCTCACGTACCCCCTGCAGTACCCCTGTTTGAGAACCACTGCTATAGAACAACCATTTTTGTTTTCTCTCAGAACCATTCAGGCAACTGTTCTTTAAAGAACCATCTCTTTCGTGCCTGATTATAATCTGAAGAACCTTTTTTCGCCACAAAGAACCTTTTGTGAAACAGAATTGTTCTTCAAGGTTCTTTATGGAACCATTTAGAAAAAAAAAGGTTTGTGAATGACTTGGGTCATCCGACAGAAACGTATCTATCTCCCAAACTAAAAAAACATGGAACGATTATTAGACTAACGTGGTACCACTAATCATGAGACAACAGCAGGTGACAGGCAGTCTTGCACCTGTTAAGTCTGAAGCATGCGGCGCTACCACTAGGCCGTCAGAAATCCTATTAGAACAATCACTCCATGAGCCGGAGCGATTTAGTTTAAATGTGGAAATAAATCTTATTTTTTATTTTGGGGGGAGAAAGGTTCATAACAATCTTTGTGAGCTTCACCCTTTCACTTGCTACCTTAAACAATAGAGAATAGAGAAAAGATACTGATATTATAACACTGCCATTGAAAGGTTAAGGGTCACTTGACTGGATTTTTTTATCTGTGGGCAGTTGCCTGAAATGTATTATGTGGGAAAAATATAATTGTGCCAACGTATTATTTTTACATTATTTAAAAATGTTGTGTTCATGGATGAATTAGGAAGACTAACACTGAAGTTGATATCAAAATATTTTGATTTTAGAATTTACCATATTTTTGTGGTACATACATTTTCATCAGTTTACTATAATTCCAAAATGTGAAAAAATATAAATAACAAATGAGTGACCTAAACTTTTAAACAGTAGTGTATACGACCTTGTATCTGCATAAAGAATGTATTCATTAAAAGTGATTTAAATTCTTAACCTTAAATAAATCCTAAAATATCTTACCCATAAACATACTGTACGTTTAGAATATTACAGCATTAACAAAAGCAAGAGAAACACAAGTGACTCAGACGTTTGTTCTTTGATTTCAGTAGGTGTTTAATAAGGAGCATCGAGACTTCACATTAGCCTGTAGATATGCGAGTGAGAGCGCGAGGAGAGCTCAAGGAGATTTCAGTACCACTGCAGTGCTCATGAATAAATATGAGTAGATATGAATATGCATCCGAGCATATTAAATCAGCAGGCGATGACGAGTTTGGCAATATACGCGTTTTGCATCTGGACTCAAACAGAATGGGACATTAAAGACAAACAGAAAGAACAATACAAAGTGCAAAGAAGATGCTCAGGTGGGCACGAGAAAAAAAAACGTTTGGCATGCTCACAGTTCTCCTCGACTGAGATGAGAGAAAAAAGTGATTAAAACAATCGTGAACAAAAGTCTGTTTTTACAGTATTGCATAAAAAGCAGCAAAAGCAGGACGTACAGTAGCTCTTACCGCACTCTCCATCTTCCTCTTAAAAACACATTAATATTCCCTCGAAATTTCCGATAACAGTCTTAACAGTTTCCGTGTGTTGTTCAACGTCTCCGGGGGGTTGTGCTGTGCTGTTGTATTGGTTAGTTAGTAGTTCTAAATGTGTAGCGTAATAACAGGTGTGTTTCTCTCAGAGGTACATTGATGATTTGAGCCGTTGGTATGTTTTCACAGTCATAAACAGTTCTTCATATACTGCATTGGTCTTAACACGCCTATGTTTATATACTTCTATCTGCGTTCGGAGATGTTTAAAAGCGCGCATGAGTCTTAAACAGTTCTGTCTGTACCCGAGCGTTTGCGGACCACCTGCTCCCCATTGACCTGGTCCACGGCGAGGGTCTCCACCTCCGCCTGTGGCCGGGCTGCACCTCTCCCGGCTGAGGGTGAGCGGTGGATCCGATGTGCTACTCCTATATGCGCGTCAGCACGGGGCACCTCCCGTGCGGGACTATTTCTAGGGCTTGGGGGCATGGGGATGTGGGAGGGGCTGGATGATGCAGGCTGTGTGGTCGAAGAAGCAATGGGAGGGATTACTGCAGGGCGTTCTCGAACCACCGGTTGCGACTCTGCGTGGGCGGCTGGCTCTCTGGCCTGCAGGAAGGGTGTGGGATCTGGCATAGAATTGACTGAATCTCTCAGTACCAGTCTGCGGCCGTCTGTAGCACCCAATCGATACAGCTCTGTGTATTCGGAGTGCAGTGGCTGCGAAAGACTTTTGCGCATGCGCCTGCGAGGGGTGTCGGGCTGGCGGATGTCCTTTTCGTTTCCAGTTGCCGCAGGAGCAGGTGGAGGGGTTGGTTTGAAAGAGCCAACAGGGCTGACGGAGGGGCTCAAGCCTGACGCGCCCCCGGCGAGAAGGCGCTTTTTGGTAGCGTGGAGCTGGGACGTGAGGTAGGCGATGGTGCTGGCTCTCTGCTCCAGCTCTCCAGACAGCACGGCCAACTTATGGCTCTTAAGCTTCAGCTCATCCAGGTACTTCTTCTCTCGCTCACGGATGGTGTTCTCCAGCACTGAGATCATGGCGTTCTTCTGCTCCAGGTCCCGCAGGAGCTCTGTGTTTTCCTGCTCTTTAGCCTTCAGCTGAGCCTCCAGTTCCTCACAGCGATGGTGCAGTTCTCTGCAGCGGGCCTCACCATCATCTGAGAGAGAGAGAGAATGATGTCAAATACAATTTTTACAAGTGGTGATATATGTAGCAGCCAATCCCAGAATGCAATGCAACTAGCTCTGCGGAAAAGTAAATCCACACGCCTATGTAGATTGTTCCAAATCAGTAACTTGTGAGATTCTCCTTTACAAAGCAACAGCGAGGCATCTCACGGAAAAGGAACTTTGTGTTAGATAAAAAAAGATTGTGTGTTAATTGGATAGTTTGCCCAAAAATAATTATTTCATCTTTTATTCACCCTCATGTCATTCCAAACTTGTATGACTTTCTTTCTTCTGCAGAACACAAAAGAAGATATTTTGAAGAATGTTGGTAACCAATCATCAATGGCCTCCATTGACGTTCCATGTATGGACACAGACACAAAATATCTTCTTTACGGGTTTTAAACAACACGAGGGGGAATAAAAAGACAGACATTTTTTTGGGGGTGGAACTATCTCTTTAAAATACTTTTTTGCAAACTGTCAAAACACTCTCCATTCGTCTCTAGAGGGCAGCAGTGAGCTGAAAATCAGATATCCATAAACCTATTACCCCTGAGAAAGTGCTAATGGCTATGAAACATCAAACCCTTTTCTTATTTAGCAACTCTTTCAGTCCTTCCTCAAGAGCCGACGCCGAGCTTTGACAGAAAGCATTTGTAGTGTTATGGGAACAGCTCTTGAGTCTAGCTCAGCATAAATACTATTGATTTCTCCATGAATTTAGCCGAATGTACAGACTCTAATAGCACATCTACATTCTTCTTTACAGTTCGTATTGATGTGGTCATTTGAAAGAATAAAACATATACTGGGCTGATTTATATTTGCCTTATGCATTTCTTAACTGTGGGTTACATTTAAAAGACCTCTGTCTGACAGCTTAACAGGGCGGGGCTGAGATGGGGCGAGGAGGGTGTATACAGACACAACGGCAGAGAGAGAGAGAGATCCTATCTCATGTTACTGCACTAATGGATATGAAGGGTGAGGGAATCGCTGTGACTGTCTTTACCGACCTTCAGCTTTCAGACAGTCTAAACAATGTTACACAAGGGAGGATGCTTTTCTCTCCCTCTTATTTGTCCTCTTTATTGCTATGGCAAAAACTATGCTGTTGTTATTCCAAAGCTGTGCAAAATACGTAAAATAATAATTTCCCGTGTCAAATTAGGTTCACATACTTGATCTTTCATATTAAAGGTCCAGTGTGTAATTTCTTGGAGTATTTATTGACAGCAATGCAATTTAATATACATAGCTATGTGTTCAGAGATGTATAAAGACCTTACATAATGAAGCGTTGTGTTTTTATTACCTTAGAATGAGCTATTTCTATCTACATACACCGCGGGTCCCCTTACATGGAATTCGCCATGTTGTTTCTACAGTAGCCCTGAACGGACAAACCGCGTTTCATAAATACGCATTCTCCCTCGGCAAAGAAGCAAAAACGTGCCGACATCTTAGTGCTGCGCTAGTCACCATAGTGCTTCTAAAGGGAGGGGTGAGCAGTGGAGTGAGCTATTGGTTGCAATTCACAACCTCACCACTAGATGCCACTAAATTTCATACACTGGACCTTAAAAACCTTACTTTCGTGTGGCCTCTCTAATAGTTACTAAACTAGACATGTAGAGTGAGCTCATTTATCAGACTGACTCTCTCTCTTACTTTCCCTGACTATCTCATTACCCCTTTGCAAAGGCCACATCAGCTAATGAGGTCACCATCACATCCATACACAAACCCGGTCAGCCATAATGCATGCATGCAGCACGCTCGGACAGATCTACTGTAGCTGAGATCAGATCTACAGCCTCAGTATGAAAGAGTGCATTCGTCTGAAACCATTCTAAGCACGCTGGATTCATAGTGATGCTAATGTTGCATGTGTCAGGATCCATTAAGAGTGTAATGAGTTTAAATGGGCAATGAGAATCTATGGGCTTAACATTAAAGAGTGATGTTTAATCTCTATAGTGAAGAGAATATCTGGTGCTTGACATGAGCTTCCAACAGTTTTTTGAAGGTTGTAAGTTTTGTGTCTATGGTTAGGGACAGGAGTGTGTGGATGTGAGGTGCAGACAGCAGGTTGCAGATGATGCATTAACCTCTTGCATTAGTGTGGCCATTCATAGTCTCATTTCCTGTGCTGGACTGCAATCTGGCTGGCATCAGCCTCGTGAAACAACGCAAATGACAATGTGTGCTTACTCACACTACGCCAGTCTACAACAAATGAATTATGCAGAAATAATACGCATATTTTGTATTTCTATATAATGACTGTTGTATTCCTACTAAGCTCTGGTAATTTAGCATTAGCAAACAGCAGAGAATGTTTACGGGGTTTTGCTTGGATACTGCATGCGTATGTGAATTGCCTTGAGCATTCAGATGCATAAATGTCTCACCCGAGCATTGTGTATTTGGGCTGAGCTTGAAAGCCCAACATATATTATACAGATGGGTGGGTGGCAGGCTGGGGGGTATCAGTCCCTGTGCGTGTGTAGCAGGGGGTCTGTGTGTGTGTGCTTGCTGGGTGGGTCGCTGGTTGCCCGGTTACAAGACAAGGCTATGGTGGTATATGTGCGCAGAGGAACAGGGTCTTTCTTTCTATGCAGAAACAAAACGTCTAATTTACAACCTGCTGCAAATTTAGCACAGACAAAGTGCAAGATAAATATAGAGACTGACAAAAACAAGAGACAGAGACAACAGCATTTTTTAAGTCTCCAGCTCTGTGTTCCTTTTGTGGTAATATGTTTGGGCTGTCAGAGATTTTTTGTAACCGGTTGATGTTTTACTAAAAAGTGGTTTGACCGTGTCCTAGCAACAACACACACCTGATACACACGCGCAGTTGATCCCTTGCATAACTGTATTGTTCTGACCCCCATGCAAGTCTGAACACAGACACGCAGGTAAAATGTGCGTGAGAAATCTTACCGCCTGCATCAGAGCTCCTCATTGTCAGCTCATATGTGAGATCTGTGAAACAGAAGAGAAGGGGGGGTGGACAGAGAAAGAGAGACAGAGATCAAATGTTAGACTGGCAGCACATAGGATCACCTTTAAATGACAACATTGAAGATCACATGACACAAGGCATCACCCGAAACAGGATAAGAACAGAAACACATGAGCAGGAAAGAGTCAAATGGGGATAAAGAGCACGTTGGGATTTGGCTTTCACACTTGTTACCAAATATTCAGTTGGATATACTTAAATGTGGGGCGGAACTTTGTTTTATCGAATGTTTGGAATGATTGATATGTAATACAGTTAGTCTGGATTATAACAAAATGAAAAAGTTAGTTTTTATGATGACTGGCTGCACATATGTGACCCTGGACCACAAAACCTGTCATAAGGGTCAATTGTTTTAATTGAGATGTATACATCATGTAACAACTAAGCTTTCTATTGATGTATGAACAACTATTTGAAACTCTGGAATCTGAGGGTGTAAAAAATCAATATATTGAGAAACGCTTTTAAAGATGTCCATCAGAGGCGCTGTAGCCGGCCGTTGCTAAGAAGAAGCAGGTTTGTTTTAATGCTCTCTATTGACTTACCACTGTAATGATGTGATGGAGAGGAGTCGAAGCCGAAAGCAGAAATTCTAAGCTTTACATAGATACCAAACTTGAGTGGGTTATTCCCAAAGAGCGGGCAGCGGCGAGTGAAGGTTGTAGACGTGTTTCAGGCCATTTTTGTTGGGAATTTAGCTGCTTCCACTCACAGAAATAACGTTTTGATATATTAACGGTACAAAATATCTTCATGGAACATGATCTTTACTTAATAATCCAAATGATTTTTGGCAGAAAGGAAAAATCAATCATTTTGACCCATAAAATGTATTGTTGGCTATCGCTACAAATATTGCCGAGCTACTTATGATTTGATGTAGTCCAGGGGCACATTTTTCTGCTTATTACACAGCAACTTCTAATCTTCAAATCTATAAAATATTTGTTTACATTTTTTAAATCACATGAAAAGAATTACATAGAGACCAGTATCATGAACTAGAAAACTTTTATATTACAACATTTTGACCTCATACATTATTTCTTCAATAGATCAGTCAGACTGAAGTTAATTATTTATGTTTGTTTTTAAACGGCATATCAGCACCAAAGGCCATTCTTCACAGACAAAGACGACTGAAGTTATTATTATTTTGCTCACCAATGCAGCAAAAAAATCCAGCAAAAGTGGTTTCAGATGAGAATTTAAAGTTACATTTTAAGGATAATGAAACATTTTCTATTTGAAATATGCTGCCCTGATAAGTTGTGCAAAAAGGGGTTACTTTTAATTCCATGTTGCCTTTAAAGACAAAATGGCAAAAGATGAAGCGAAAGTGTTGGGAACAATGTCCACTGAGACTGAAGAAGAGAAATCTTAAATGAGGACTCAACCATCTGGAATGAGATGAAATGTATTCTTACAGGACCAATAATAATCCCTGTGAAACCATTTCACACTATTTGCAGCAGGTGACTAGTAGCGGCGCCGTATTGAGCTAAACGTGCAACACGTCCGTCCGTTTTTTTAAGTTACCAATAAGACATTTTCACCACCAAAAGTGATGAAGACGTGCATCAATAAACCCAATAAAAAATAATATAGTCCGGAAGCACTTCCTGTTTCAGCTTTTTTAAATGAAATATAAAATTTTTGTATGTACCTGTGCAGTGCTGTTGCAGGCGACGGATCTCGTCGTGAAGACCCTTGAGCGTGTTGGCATGGTCTTGCTGTAGGAATAGCAGGTTATTCTGCGCGCTGTGGAGTTGGTTCTCCAAGGTCACACTCGCCGAGGCCATGGTGATGAGATACGGTCACACGCACATGTATAAAGAAGCCCACTCACTCGCTCAATCACACACACAGTAGCTCAGGACACCTGTGAATACAAGTGCAGAAAATACTGATCACATACCGACCTGTGAAGCACTGAGATTCACTGCCAGACAGCCTTATGCCAGTTATGACTCAATACCAGCCTAAAACGGCTGCAAGTTCATTCCACCTCTTCTAACCGAGACAGAGTAAATGTGCTACGGCTGACACATGAAGTCAAGACACTGCTGGAGATAATACTCATAGACCAATGCAATGAAAAACATAGTAATAGCAATGTCACACTCTTACACATTGCAGCAATCAAATTGTGTTTGCTCCGGATGTCACAATCTCATCCGAATGATCGTCCCTGTGTCTGAGAGGACAAAGAGGCTATATTTAGCTAATGACACCATTATAGTCTGACATTACGTAATGCTTTTGAGATGAAGAGGAGAGAGAGGGAGAGTCTGTGGAGATGGATTGATTTATGGTGATCAATGCGAGAGAGAAGGTTAGTTTCCACAGACATTGTATTGCTCAGGGTTCTTCCCCGGCCTGGTGCTCTCCCAAAGGGATCATGTATTCAGATCTTTCTTGAAGGAATTTTAATATATCTAATTATAAAGTTAGTCGAGATATAGTTACATAAAGAATGGTAAATTACTTTTCCAATATTTTGTACACTTTCTCTGACTCTTGTTCTGTTGAACACAAAGAAAGATATTTGGAAAATGTTAGCAACTGACATTTCTGGGACATCAAATATCTAATTTTGTGTTAAACAGAACCAAAATAAAATGACACTATTGTAGTCAATGAATTCCCAGAAATGTCAGTTGCTAACATTTTTCCAAATATCTTTCTCTGTTCATCAGAAAAAAGAAAATAACAAACACAGGCTTGTTAACTTGGGGAAGAGTAGTTCATGACAGAATTTTCATTTTACTATCCCTTTATCCCTAGACCTAATATGTACTTCCACAATGAACTACTTGTGGTTAAATGGTTAATTTAACGCTTGGTTAAAACAAACTTCTACTTTAATAGAAAAAAAATCATTTTGAATAATTTGTCTTTACAACATCTAAAGAAAGCCTTTGATATAGTAAAAACTGCGTATCGTTTCATAAGCAGTTTGAATTATTAACAGAGAATCATAACGCCGTCTCTCTCCTCCGGGTGCACGTTCTACTTTCATGATAATGAAACAAAATTAATGTCAAAATCCAGCCATTCTGAGATAAACAAGGGAAGATGGCACAACACAGAGATGAGAGAATCCCTCAAGGGTGTGTTGAGGGTTTGCAGTGCTCAGTATATGCTGCATTCACTTCAGTGTTCAGTATACAGTATAGTGAAAATGAGTTATCTGGTCTAATTGGAGGAACTGTGTTTTGCATATGCTGCAAGTACACATGACTGCGGTTTCAAGATTAAAGGTCCAATAATACACGGAGCTCCAATATAGCATAGTATAGAGTGCCGCAGGGATGACGTGTTTTTGTATGCAAAAGAAGCAAGTTAGCATTGTAGCACTTTCGGTTCCAACGCCCCAATGTAAGGAGGTTTCTGGTTAAATGCCTGCATTGAGGTCTGTGGTTAATAAAAGCTCTTAATATTTTCACGTTTTATTCTACAATTTAAAACACACAAGTAATGTCCCCCTTTAGATTTTTTTAATGCTTTATTTTGTCTTTAAAATGGCAGTTGCTAACAAGTTGCTAAATGCGACAGACATTGTCGGGGACAATAAGCATGCGGACAGAAAAATGATTCATTCAAGGAGTAGTTACTTATCAGGTAGCATGTTTTTAATAAAGTTTGGCTTGGTGGTGGCTTGGTGGTGACATTGATGTTAAGCGACCGTGTGTACGTTTATAGCCTCATACAGTAGCTTTTCACTAGGGGTGTGACGAGATCTGGTGGCAAGAGATCTCGCGAGATCCGATGTGTCTCGCAAGAACACAATATCCTCTCGCAATAGGGAGGCTCAGAGATGACGTATTTTTGTATGCAAAACCCGGAAGCGAGTTAGCATTTTAGGACTTCCGGTTCCATCGCTCCAAAGTCAATGGTTTTTTTTGGTAAATCGCCCCAAATAAGGTCTGTGGTAAACAGAACCTCTTTATATTTTCACATTTTATTCTATGACATAAAACACGCCAATTATAACCCGCTTGTGGTTTTTTAAAGCCTTATTGTGTCTTAACAACGGCAGTTGCTAACAAGTTGCCGTAAAGTGACTACTTCCTTTGGCGGGGACGTTAAACGTCATCGCGCATATAAAGCTCACAAATAATGCAAAATGGGCACAAACCTCTTAAAACGTGGATGCGGATTCATTCAGGGAGTAATTCCTTACCAGGGAACACATTTTTAATAAAGTTTGAAAGGGTTGTCGGAGGCTTGATGGTGGTGACGTTGATATCCAGCAACCTTAATTGTAGTCTATTTAAAGCATTATGTTAGCTTTTTACTTCTGCCGATTGTATTTCGGCTTCAAATGTAACAAATGTGGTGTTCATTTGTAAAGATAATGTTGATAAATGCCTCATTCATTGATAGGCAAAACGTTTAAACATCATAAATCGTCACAGAACTTATTTTTTGCGATCTTCCAAAAGTCTATGGGAAAACTGCATAGGCTTTTGGTCGAGGGAACCACTTACTTCCAGGTTAGCCTGCAAAAATACGTCATCTCGGAGGTACTGGATTGGCATGATGGTGTGCTGGGTTCCAAATTGCGACCATTTCCGTTGCATATGCTACTTATATTTAACCTGTGCGACCTCAAAATATATTTGGGAGCATTTGTGTGAGTGCACATTTTGTATCACAAGAACAGTATTGCAATTGCAAGTTCACATTACCTTATTTAACGTAACACATTCTTCATATACATTCTTCTAAAACAGATCATCTGTCTCTGTGCAATGTAAGCATAAAACATGAAGGCTATGAGGGTTCAGTCAGTGGAGGAAGGAGGATTGACAGTGTGATATGATTGCCAGCTCTGCTAACACGAGCACTATGCAAAAGCATATAGAGAAAACAAACACAGCTTTTAACTTAGTGCCTGTTAAGAAAATAAAACGCATCATTTTAGTGCAATTACTGCCAGTTGAGTTTGTGAAAACATTTGGCAGTGTTTACATATTGTTTATTACTGCATAATATAGTGTTATTTTGTTTCATAAAGTACACGTTGATTTTATAATGCCTACATTTTTTGCATTTTGTGTTATTTAGGTGAATAAAAGACTATTTTCCCTATATATTTCATCATTGAGGATTTCTTTAAAAATCTTGTCTCGTCTCGGGATAAGTGTCTCGTCACATCCCTACTATTTACATCTGCAGATTGTATTTACGCTTCAAAATGTATAAATGTAGTGTTGTTTTGTAAAGATTCGAGTTGGCCTACAAAAATACATCATCCCTGTGGCCCTCTTTTGCATAGTATTGCACAGTATAGTATAGTCCAGAATACAGTGTAGTATAGCTGTGTATTTCCAAAACTATCACTTTACAAGAAATGAAAAACATTTCATTTTTATGTTAACTTAAAATTCAGTGTGACAGATCTATTCCGTTTTTATTAGTTTACATAAAGATGGTTAAATTCAAGCTTGAATGTTATCAATTCTTTAACAAAATAACAAATGTAATCTGTCATTTGAGTGTCAAATTTCTTATATATATATTTGTTCAAATATCGTGATTCAATCATAACCGTAAACCCAGTACTGTGTACCGTATCGAACCGAGAAGCTGAAAGTATCGCTATACCCCTAGTGATTTATGAAAAAAGATCAAAATATAAATATAAGAGCGATAGTATAGTATAATAGTATGGGTGGTGGTGAGGGAAAATGTGTTCTGTTTTGGGTGTGGTTGATAGAACAACCACACAAATGTTACCTGCGAAAGAAAAGCTCACTTTTAGCACTAGAGGATGTCTCATGTGGACACTGCAACTATTTTGACCTAGTGCAGTGTGTACTGTACTTTGTAAACACATTGAAATAGTCCATCTCTTCTCATGAGATTACGTTGAAAATGTTGCAAACACAAGATGCATTAGACACATTAAAAGAAGCCATGTGTTTGGTAGAAGGACAGTGTAGCTAAAAAGATGGCAGAAAGGTTAAGATGCCACTCAGTGGACCTCATGAAAAGCATATGAGCATGAATGAGTAATGTCAGACGCTCACGCTGGGTGCGGCATAGAAGACAGCCGTCCCGCTATTTTATTAATTCACTTGCTCTCTTCCCTCTCACGTGTCCTCTCTCTCTGTCTGTGTCTTGACTTTTCCAAGTTACATTAGTCTCAACCATCACAGAGGGATGAAACCTTGAGCATTTACAGATCAAGGAAAAGCAAAGATAAAAATCGGGAAGAAATTCAGAAGGATCTCCCTCGCAAATCATGATATGGAAATTGAATTGGCCGCACCCACAGGACGCAGAAGAGACATTGCAATATTAAGAAATGCTATAGTCACATTTGCTTCAGTTGAAATCCTCCTTGTAACATGGCCTTGCAAACTAGCGTGTTGACAAATTGTTATATGCTCTCCTACTTGTATTTCGCTTTGGATAAAAGCGTCTGCCAAATGAATACAAGTAAGTTGAATTGGTTCAACGCTGTTTTGCAACAAAACGTACACAAAAATGCATTATTGATGACATTGTTGACAATATCTGAGTCATGTTGTCTGGCTCATAAAGTGGACCATAAAATTGACACTGAAACACTGAATATTCTCATTAAACGTTTCTGGAAAAAGCACATATGATGCATGTATGAAAACCTGAAATGGATACACTGTGGGATGTGTATCCATAGTCAAGCTCTTCTAAAGTGATCAAGTTGAAAATAAGAGGAAGAAGCAGCCAAAATGGTCAATGCAGTTGCCAACAGAAGTGTAATTGTGAACACCGTAATAAACTACACTAATAAAACACAACACATGCATCCGCTCCAATCCTTATATTTCTAATTCAATTCCATACATTTTAAAGTTCAGTTCTGTAATATCAGTTACAATATCAATATTGTAATATCAGAAATTAGATACAAAAACAGAAAGACAGAAAGAGAGAGACATTTAGGCTCATCTGAGAGGGCAAACAACAATGAATAATTTATGAATAAAAAAAAATCAAGGACATGGAGGAGACTGTATGTCTATGACATACACCAATATTAATGTACAATTGCAGACTGATGATGTCACACACGATAAACCGCACAAGCACTTCCTAAAACAAAAGATCTTCCCAGCACCAGCATGACGTCATAAAATAATGACTCAATTTTTAATTGGCTATAAAACATATGAGAATTACAAGATCATCTGTGAAATTGTCTATCGGCTGTTACAATTTTCCCTAAACTTTATTTCTTTATACTGATGTCTAAAAAATGTAACACTTCTTGTGTATTTTAAACTGCTAAAAATCTATATTTTTATACTTTCATGATACAAAACCTTGTATATTATTCAAGCTCACAACTCAACAGGCCACACATATGACATATAATTAATTAGCTGTAACATCCTTAAATTCCCCCAAAATCTTGATGATTTTCAAAGCCAACCATAACAGATACTTATTATAATACAGTTATTATAATACAGATACTTACAAAAATGATAACACCAACAGGCTGTTTATATGCAGTATAGCTTAAAGTTGTCATTAAGAGAGTACACCGCCTCTGCTTACCGTAAATAAATGCATCGGAAGCATTGACCATCTTTGAGGAATCTTCCACAGAAAACATAAAAACTCCCTCACTCCTGTTTAGGAGCTATTTGTGTGCTGGTAGACATTATGTGACATTTGCTCTGATCTGACTGGTGTTTGTCCCTTCAAGTCAGTGGGTGAGGCCTCCCCCGCCCTGCTCCACGAGACACAAAGAATCCCCCTGACATTAAGATTCTTCCTCCCCATATACTATCTCTTGTGTCTTCCAAACACTCGTAACAGCTGCCCTCAAAATTCTCTCTCTCTCCCTCGCATTAATAATCTATGAACTGCAGCGTTATAGGAGCCTAAACACTGGCTACATCCTGGTCACTTTATAGGCAAATACCGTACAGCCAACATGTCGTGCTCTGGAGAGGACCAGCCCTAGTATCACACCCACTACATAGTGTATGATGTAAGCTTGTATGATGACATATGATGCACTGACTGTACTGTGCTGGCAACAACAGCAGGTTGATACAAATAATTTATTATTAAAAGTTATTTAGTACAGTTGCATTACTATTAAAAGCATTTAATGCAGAAACAACAATTATGATAACAAACGCGAAAAAAACGATGGTTTTCGTGGAAGCATCTCATTGGCCAAATCACATCAACACATACACGTGAGAATGAGCAGGATCATAAACAGCACCTGCATTGCGGACAGCGCAACAATTACAGCGACATAAACCACCGCTTGAATAAATTACATTTAAAACAATATAATATTATTATTATTATTACTATTATTATTATAAATAATAAGAATAAGAATACAGAACAGAAGGGCTGTTGCAACTTACTTTACTGAAATCAAATGAACAACAACAAAAAACGAAAGCACGTGTCCCACACAATCCACCCGTCAATAACCGATGAAAACCAACCATTTGTCAAATAAAAGCTGACATTCTATAAAAAGGAAATATGTATATACTAATTTAGTGTATATACTAGATGAATAAACATTAATGATCCATACCAGCATCTGCACAACTCGCGCTATCTGTAGCAGCGTCAATGTCAAGCAATGTGTTCAATGTCACTATTTTGTTCGTGTGATCTTACATTGTGATGTCACTTATAATACCCGTTTTGATCTCCATCTCTGGTTACTCTCACACCTGCAGACACAATAATCGGCCACCGATCATTCCAGTCGATTAATGCTGTCATGCGTCTGAAAATAGGCTACGCAACAAGCACATTTTACGGCGCACTAAATAATCTACGTGGCATTGGAGGCTATCTTCAGGAATCAATACCTTAATCTATTGCCACGGTATTGGTCGTATTGGTCACGGTATACCGCCGCACATATCGCTTTGCTTGTCAGAGCGCGAGCAGGTGCGGTGAGGATGCGAGCCGCGCCTCCGCGCACATTAAACGACACCTACCTGAAACACAAGCCGACTAACAGTGTGTGTCTGATGGGCTGAAACGGCTCTGGTTCTGCTGTCTGGACGCTGGCGGGTGGAGAGATTCGCAGGGTTTTATTCTCCTCGGCGGGGCAGAGAGGAGAGGGCTGTATCTGTCCTCTCTCCCTCTCTCATCTCCCGGAGATACAACACTAAATAAAGCGGTGCATGCCGGGATACTGAGGAAAACACGCGCAAGCTACGGCGCGCTGAGGCCTTTGGCTCAGGTGAAGCGCACGTACAGTACACCGCTCATTTTATCTCCTTAGCTTTAGCGTAAATAAAATTTAGATTTAAAACGCATTTAAAACGCTCTTTTCTATTATTTTATTTTTCATAAGTCTAATAATAAATATACTAATAATATTGTAATTTAGCTCAATAATAAGTTATTAACCTATATTAATAACATCTTAGTAGTTCATGTTTATTAACACATGGATGTACAAAGTCTTGTAGTTTTTTGTAACTATGAAAGTGTAAAAATACGTCGGCTACACAAACATTAATATAATTATAAGGATTAATCAAGCATATTTTTTTTAATGTATTTAAGAGGGTACCAAGCTTCAAAGCATTCCCTCATGAAACTGGTGGCAGTATAGTTTGACTAAACTCTGAAGTGACCGCAAAATTACAGAGCGGAAGTCCTGCTACCTACAGTGTCCACAAGAGAGCAGTGTTTTATCATTTTTACTTGACATCTTGTCTCTTACCTGCTCTTTCTTTGCATGCAGCTGTCTAAAATAAGAAAATACATACTGCATGTTTTTCATGTTTCCTAATTACAATTAACTTAAGAGGTTAAGTAAAATAAGATTAGCTAGAGAAAAAGCTATGTCTGAAAGCTTTTTTTATTGAACACAGATTTATGGCACACTATCTTAAAGAGGAAAGATTTATGATGACAAACATGCATCTATAACATGAACCAGATGGTAGCACGTATGGTATGGTAGAAGTAGATAGTAGCAAAATCTTAGTTGTGTTTGTTAGTCCGTTTGGTGTTTAGATTAGCCTATAGTTCGAAACTATGTGTAGCACAAACTGAATCATACATTTTTGTTGTTTTGTTTGCATTTTGTCCTCATTTACTAATCCCGTAGTTTTATCGGGTGTAGGCGCCTGGCCTGAAGTTAACTTCCGGTATGTGTTTGTCTATTGGTCTGGCTAGTAGCTTATAACATAACTATTTATATTTTAATCAATTTATATTCATTTGTATTAATATATTATTGTATAATAATTGTATTAAATTAACATTTTGTTTAATTTCATTGTATGTTAATTTTATTAAATAAAAATGTGTTGACTGGGTTGTGTAACTTTGTCACATTTAAGTTTAACCAAGTAACGGTTCAAACTGGTAACCGAAAAAATCATATTTATTTTGCTTGTTTTCAGAAATAATCTACAAGGAGCCACAAAAGCGTGCATGCGCAGTAACGTTTATCTGTTGCTTTAAAACCATCTATAAGGGTTCAGAGCTATCAGATGTAAAGCAAAAGCCACAAAACATATTTTGATTTCATGGGTCTTTAAACTGCATGTCGCACACTCATAATATTTAATCGAATTGTGACAGCAGCTGAAGAGCCTCAGTCAATACAAGGGTCACAGAATTATTTATTCTAACAGATGACATGTCTACACCTACCGGCTGTGGCCATGCTAACACCCTTATAGAAACAAATCCCCGACATGTTCAGTTTCCACTTGACAGTTTATCTTTACAAAAATGAAGAGTGTTATATTCCCTGTGCCCAAATCCTCAAAACCTTTTTTCTGAACACCCGGGCTAGAGAACAGAACTCTCTCTGTGTTCCTCTCGCCTTCCCTTTCACTCTCTCCACCACACACTAACAGACCTCTCTTCCTAAAATTACATTTGGCATGGTGAATTCCACAGTGGCCCAGCTACTGTGTAAAGTGAGATGAACCAAACAAAAAAATCAATTTTCAAAAAGTAGAGGCAGGAATTTAGGACAGTCTCAAATAAAGCCAGGTCTGTGAAATACATGCAATTATTATTCTGACTTTATTCTTGACAGAGTTTCTGTTGACCTGGATTAAATTCTTCTCATTTCTTTATTTTAAGAGTGTTTGACACAAATCCCAGACAGTCAGAGAGAGAGAGAGAGAGAGAGAGAGAAGAGAGATATAGAGAGAGAGAGAAGAGAGATAGATAGATAGATAGATAGAGAGAGAGAGATCTCTGCGAGAGAGACTCGCTCTCTCTATGACTCGATGCAGAGTCGCTCTCGATGGCTGAGCTCACCACCAGTCCTCCCGTCATTCTTTTTCCCACCAACTCCCATTGTTCACACACTTATTCAGGATTTGTTTTACTTTGTGTCTTCTGGGGTATTTATGTTTTATAACAGGCTCAGAGAAGGGAAGGAAGACTCGCAAATAAAACAGGCAGACCTCAGTAAATGTCCACGCAGAGGAATTCAGTCTATTACTTCCAAACACATGAAAACTGGGTCGACTGTGCAATGTGGGTCACGTCTACGAACACCAACACACACATGCAGTGTGGCACTAGTTAGAGACGTACGTCTGTTAATTCATTTAGTCTGTTAAACTCCCTGAAGTGATTTCCAGACCTGTTGGCACTGTCTTCCCAAAAATGTCTCCGTTCAGCTATCTTCAACTATTCCAACCATGCAAGAAATGCACAGTTCATGCAACTGCAGCTGATCCAGTGGAAGAGAGCTTGGTTCAACATTTTTGGTCAAACGTTTTTAAAGGGAGAGTCCACCCAAAAATGAAAATTCTGTATAAATGTCTTTGTTTGGTCGAATACAGAGAAAGATATTTGGTAGAATGCTTGTAACCAAACAGTTCTTGAACACCATTGACTTACATGGCAATGGTAATCAAAATGCAGCCGAACTGTTTGCTATCCTACATTCTTCAAAATATCTTATTTTGTGTTCAACAGAACAAAACAAAATATAGTGTAATTTTTCCTACTATGGAAGTCAATGGGGTCCAAGAACTGTTTGGTTACAAGCATTCTTCCAAATATATTTTAAATATAAAGACATTTCTATACATTTGGAACAACTTGAAGGGGAGTTAATGATGACAGAATTTTTATTTTGGGGTAAACTATCCCTTTAAGTAACTTTCAGTGTAAAAATAGGAAATACGTTAGCTTTTGGAGCAATTGGTAACGCTGTTTACATTTTGAGTTAGTTGTCGTGTCTAACACAAACAAGCAAGCCCGCCAACACCAACCGACAGGAAATCTCATAAATGTGTGAGTGTAATTGAATTGCTCACCGGTACATTGTGAGAAATGAAACGCAGTATTATGAGTGAAGAAACACAGTTCTCTGTCAAACAGTGGCCCAATACACGCCGTACCTTTGAAAACACCTAACGGCTCACTGGTGTGTTACTGGGTTAGCCAGTCTAACAATGAGGTCAGGTGTAGTTTAGGTTCACTAGGTGCAGGTAGAAAAAGGAACTTCATTGAGAATTCATATTCTGGATTGGGATGGTGATTCAGTTTTTGGGTGCAGTGCTGGTATACAGCTCAAAAATCCAATCCCATCGATACGGCAAATGAAGCAAGATTTTACAACTCTTATTTTGACTCGCTGCCAATACCAACCATTTTCAGGTAGTAATAGTCGTACTGTTATTATATTGGAGTTGGCAATGTCGTACAGCCAATTTAATTTTCCAAGAGTATATTTTTCTCCTTTCATTTATACAGGGGAAGTCATAATCACTTTGAGATTGAATTGAAAGTGTCATTTATTTGATAAGTTCAAAGCGAGCGGGACTGCCAATGTATTCACAGCCACTGAATGAAATGACTGATTTCAGTAGACCACGATAGAGTTTTTCAATCTGGCTGCCCTCATTACTGTAGAGCTTGAAATAAAGTTTCAAATTGACCTTCTCTGGTTTTCAAGTGCACTATAAAATAACTGACTGCTTAATATTGTTCGCTTGCCAAGAGCAAAATGACTCCCAGAGAGCCGAAAGGGCCAGCACAAATCCATCCATACATACATCTATGTGATTTTCACATGTACAGGAGACATATATGTAACTACATGTAACTAATCTTTGATCATTAAAATGAGGTCTTGGCATATCACTGCTGTCTTTCTGAAACCTTGTATCTCCATATTTTGTGATTTTTTTTGCCATAAATCATTATTATAAATCAGCCTTTATGTTAGTCATTGAGTTTAGCAAATATCTAACCAATTAAAGTACTTGTCAACTTTAATAACACAATATGCAATCATTGAAAAAGTTCAGTGTTTTTTCCATTTCCCAAAAACAGCTCATTTGGACATACAAGGTTTCAGAAGGACAGCGACAAAATGTTTTATTTATCAAAGCATACATAAACACATGAATTATGATGCCACAATATAGTCGATTCTTGCAATACTCGGAGTAAGAAACACACAGCGAACTCAACTCAAGAGGTTAATCCTAAAAATTGAGCTAAAGCTTTTCCCCATCAGCAGCCTCCAAAGAGACATCCGTCTATTTCATTAATACCCCTCATCATGTTCAGACCAGATGTTAAAGCGAAACGATGGACTCTCGCTCTTATTCTCTCTTTCTCTGTGTTTCTCTCTGCTGTGGTGAGGTATGGAAAGTATTTGCTGGGTTCCTCTGAGGGCTGTGCAGCTGGAACACACAGGGAGGAAGATAGAGAGATATAAACGCTGGAGCTCAGGAATTATGTGTGAAAACCGGGAAGCTTCAGGGGTTTACTGCATGTCATCGCCTTAATGACCCGTTTGATAATGTATCACATGGCAAACATACAAAATCAAACAAAGCGCTTGTCTCTGGTGATACTTTTCTGGATTTTGTACATCGTAATTGATAGGATGATGGAGACGGGGAGTGTTTGAGCAAATGAAGCGTGATGGTAAACAGCTCATGTTTTAAGAACTGATCATGAATATCATATTGATTATGACAAAGGCTCTCAACTGCTTTTGCTTTACATGTGATGTCAACACAGTGCCAGATGTGTTTATGGTATAAAAGAAGGAAAACTGTTTTAAATTCAAACACTGAATAAATCTTTGTAATAACAATAAACTGCACAGATTAAATCGTATGCAAAATGATTACCAAACAATAAATGAACACCATAAAAATTGCTCAAATATTGTACAATATAAAATATTATTCAATGCAACAAAAGCACAAAAGATATGTTCTTCTTTTCTCCTTTTTTAAATTGATCTATTTTTAATATCAACTATGTTTAGTTTCCTTTTATTTTTTCCCTGCTTTCTGTGACCCTGTTTTGGGTAAGGTATTTGTACCCATATAGATTTTGTTTGCAGTGTATGGGAACTACTAGGTTAGTGTAGATAATGGACATATTTACCAAAACTTGACTCATTTGAATCCTTTTGATTCCCCTCTGTTAACAGAAAATGGATGTTCTGTACACACACATACACTTTCCAGATCTAATGTGTGGTGTATGACAGGATAAAAGTAAGAGCTCTTTATAGACTTTATAGACCATAGAGGTGAAGTGGTCCATAGCTTCATGTGCTGAAATGTTAAACACTATGGTGTAGAGGGGAACACACCGCAACCTCTTTGGTGGCAATTCACTCCTTGAAAAGTAAATGAGTGTGTGTACATAAATGTTTGTGTGTATATGTGAAAATATCAAGCTTTGTTTATGTAGCACACAAATCTGTGTATAATACCAACTTAAAATTGATGTATATGCCATATAAGTGAACACAACTTATGCCAAATATGTGAACAAAACCGAACAGAAACACTAAGGTGTATCCAAAAAATATTTCTACTAGACATGTGGATTTATCACGAGAGTCATGTGCCCTGACAGAAGATTATTCTTAACTTTGTGTTGAAAGATATATTGTGACTTTTGCAGTGTTGGACAATACATTCCAATATTCAGACATAAAGTCATTTTACTTTACTTTGTAACATTACCTTAATGTGCAATACCAATTTGCTTAGGTTACGTAGCTTAGCAAAAAATAGGTTTGCACATTTTCCTACTACTTTCTCTTCAAAAATCTGCTATTATATAAAGCCTACACACTTTAGGGTGGATGGGTTTCTCTAATAAATCTGCATGAATGGTATATTTCAGTTTATTTTGTAAACAGTCCATCCCAGGTGTTTCCTGCTAGCCGTCCTGCAACACACTAAAGCTGGCTGTTTCTGATGTAAAACTGAAGTTTTTAAAGGGATAGTTCCCCCAAAATGGAAATTCTGTCATACTCATCCGCAAGTTGTTCCAAACCTGTATAAATGTCTTTGTTTTGGTTGAACAAAAAGAAAGATATTAGGAACTTTTTTAGAAACTAACATTGTAACAAATATCTTTCTCTGTGTTCAACCAAACAAAGAAGTTTATACAGGTGGAACAACTTGAGGTTGAGTATCTCGTGACAGAATTTTCATTTTTGGGTGAACTGTCCCAATATCCCAGTCAATTTCTCAGAAAAGTTGTAAATACTTGCACTTTTGAAACTTTGTTGTTTATTTGCGCATACAGCTTTACACAGCTACAATGGCTCAACCATTGGCACGAGTTTCCATAAAAACAATCTGGCATTAAATACAAATCTGCAATATTTTGCATTTTGGTGGTGATGCTAGAGCTGCACAAATCACTTCCACTTTAAAGGAGAGACAGAGATGGAGAAAGAGGGACAGAGTAGATATAGACGGTTTCATCTTAGCAACATAAACAGACGTTACTGGGCATGCACACTTTTGTGACTCCACCTTAACTTCCGGTACATATTCACAAACAATAGAGTGCCTGTAGATTATTTCTGACAACAATCAAAAGAAACTGAGAAGAACCTTTACTTGGCTAAACTTGTCTCTACAATATTTTGAACATAGACTCCGATACCAAGTTCGTTTGCTAGATGTCAATGTACCATACGGTTTGTTTAAATGCGTCCAAACTGCAGGAGCCATTCAACAAATTGTTTGTTTAATAAAATGAACATACAACAAATTTCAACAAATTGTTATACAATAAAATAATAATATAAATGAATATTAACTAGGGCTGTCAAAAGACCAATCGCGATTAATCGCATACAGAATAAAAGTTTGTGTTTACATAATATATATCTGTGTGCTGTGCATAATCATTTTTTATTTATTGACACATACACAACCATGCATATATTTAATAAAAATCTAAAAATTATTAAACATTTATATATAATTTCAATTGTTGGTAAATATAAATAAATACATGTAAATATTTCCAAAATATGTATACATGTGTATGTGTTTGTATTTATAAAAACATAATTAATATGCACAGTACATATATTATGTAAACACAAACTTTTATTCTGGATGCGATTAATCTTTTGACAGCCCTAATATTAACATAAATTAAATTAAATATAAATAGTTATAATATTAGACAGTAGCCAAACACAAACCTGAAGTTGAATGGGGATAAAAGCACGCACGTCCGATTGAAACGGTCTATTCTTATGTGAGATTTGAAGTCATAGCAGAAGGTATTTTGCAGACCTTGACATAGTTCTCCTAATCTGATGTCAAAAAAAGCGTGGGAGTATTAAGAAAAGTTTGGCTTCGCTTGACATCCGCAGCTTGATCTTAAACCGTGCTTGTACATTAAAGGTATGGATTCTGTTCTGATTTGAGATGTTTTTTATGAATATGTAAGTGATCCTGTACAAGGGAAAGATTATCCAAGATCAGCACTCTCACAGAGACATTGTGTATGTACAAGGCCTACTCATACAGTGTAGTTGTAAATGAAAGTTCTGGAATCTGTCCAAGTTCCCCCTGCATGTCTCTCTGAAAGATGGAGGCGGCTAAAAAAACACACCATTAAACTCCACAGTGAGCAGAGAGACTGTGTAGAAAGGTCTAAATGGCTCACCGGGGCTCTGTTACCCGGTCCTACTGAACAGGCCCGACAGCCTTGCAGTGTTTATTTGTAGCTCCTGGAGTTCTGGATATTTGATGTGAGATTGGCCTGATAGGAGGTCATATGTTTTTTTTAGAGCTAATCGGGGTCAGTTCCTCTCACTGTGATTTGAAGCTCTGCATTGTGTGCAGATGGTGACCACTGAAATGAAAAACCACACAGAATAGTGCAAAATCGTGAAATGCAGGCTAGTAAAAGAAAAAGGAACAATAAACATGTAGTAAAAATCTTATCATCAAAAATGATAAAAAAGTGACCATAATAGGTTTACGAATAAATCGTACATGTGTCCTATGGTGTGACATAGCTAAATTAAGAAAACAAACTGTTAACATTATATTGTTCTATATTATTTATATTTAGCATATAAAATAAAATGTAAATGTACATAATAAGAAGAAGAATTCAGTTTAAGGTCATCTTTTACAAAAGAAGTATAATGTCGGTCGAATGGCACAGTAATGATAATACAAGGAACTTTGAAATATACTGTAACATTGTACTGAATGATTACCATACATCTAAATAATATTGTACTTGCAGAATAAAATTGAATTAGATTTATATTATATTTAAAACATGGTAGTACCGTAGTATAATATCCCAAACATATCGTGTAGTAACTATACAGTAATACAATGTTTAATGTTCTTTACTCACTGAAGGCTTTACTTTCTATCTCACTCATTGACTACCATAGTAGGACACATGACAATGGTAGTCAAAAGTGCCCCAGAACTGTTTGCTTTCCTACATTCTTCAAAATATCTTCTTTTGTGTTCAACAGAAGAAAGACATTTATAAAGCAATTTTTCTTATGATAGTCAATGGTGGTTACAAGCATTCTTCCAAATATCTTCCTCTGTGTTCATCAGAACAAAGAAATGTATACAGATTTGGAACAACTTGATAGAGAGTAAATGAAGAATTTGAGTAAATTAATTTTCCTTTTTAGGTGAACTAATCCTTTAAAGCTACAATCCGTAACTTTTTTGGGTTAACATAATTAGAAATCAATTATTTAGTAAATACATAGACAGATCAGTGTTCAATCTTACCCTGATTCACAACAATTAGCTTATAATAATGATTTATAATTTGCGCTGTGAAGCAGGAAATTTAAATGTGGGAGAGTGGCTCTTTGCGTCATTACATCACATCCGTAAACAGAAATGAGAGGAACCGGTTAGTTTATATCAATATCACATATCAAAACAATAATAGAACTGCAGTATTATCCTCCCAAAATGGTGGCACCACTGCAACATGCAATATAGGGTGTGACATCAGCTTCACATTCATTATTTTCCATGTTATTTCGATTCTGTATAAGTGATGTTTTTAAACGTTTCGCATTGTATCTGGTATAGACATGTTACTGTCACGTTGATGTACAGATGTGCTCTGATGCGGTGTGAGCAGTCAGTCAGTGAGCACAGAGCTCGGATTCATCCGCACAGTGCAGCAGTGCCAAAGCACAACCCACGTAAATTAAATACCTCCGCATATAACTGACATTTTATGTTTCAAACTGAGATGGCGACAAAGAGGCCAAATAGTTATAGTTTGGTTTATAACAATATATGAACTTTTGGGGGGCTAAATGGTACCCTGTTTTATAGGTTCTATTAAACAAATAATATGCAGAAGTAAAGAACCTTAAATTCTAACACAAAGAAATAAACTAGAATAAAATGATCTTGTTTCTATAAATGCAACTCATTTAAGGAACCCCTCTTTCAACATTGGTTCCTGTTCTTAAAGGAACCACAAAATATGTGTTACATTTATCACTAAAAACCATTCTGCTATATAAAAGCATTTTTTTTCAAGACTGGCGATTTGTGTGGTCCACAGAAACGTTACTGCAACTCTATTCTGTCAGTCAACAACACCCACTGCCATACAGACTAATTCCACCATACAGCTATTTCTTTATCCAGCTGTCACAACTGTCATTGGCTCTGTTGAAATAAAACACACATGACAAAAACCACATACAAAGACGAAGTCTTACCAACCGAGAGACATTTGGAATAACAGACTCCAGCAACCTATTTGGAGACTGGTTAAACTACGTGTCTTATTGTTGATCCTATTTAATGTATCAGCTGGTGTATTTGGTTTAAAATGGTCTGTGGCAGATCAAGGTGAGTGTGTTTGAATATGTTGGAGGTGAATAGTATGTGCAGGCCTGTACCCATACCAAGAGTTGTGAGAAAATGCTATAAATGATGCTATGGAATGATGAAATATGATTTGGAATAAAAAATGAGCAGTTGACAACATTCTTTAAATTGTTGGAAAGACATACAATATTTGGATCAGCAAGCATATATTTACAGCAGCTGGAGATCCATTCATGGCACTTGATTTGTTGATCCTAGCCATATTGGTTCCATATTTTCCATCTCCAGTCTAGATGGTTAGCCAGTATCATATAATCTGGGAAAGCCCTTATAGAGCAGCCCTGCCAAATGTGTCCGCAAGCTAACTTACGGTCTCACACAACGCTCTTCTCACTTTCTCTGCATAACGGGAACTCCAGTTGCAGGTTTCTGGAATGTCCCGTGTCTCTCCTCTCTTATTTTTTTCCTTCTTTTCGTCGGGATGGGAGCTGTCTGTGGGAGGAAGAGTTGCATGCTGGGAGAGTCATGTGCCATATGTAAACATCGGAGGAGCTGTTCCACACATGGGCTATAGAAGCTTGTCTGATCCTCAAAGGCTTCTGGGTCTTCTGCCGCCCCCAACTCGAGCTACTCATCTTTTAACACCGCTGTCCAAGGAAAACAGCAGCGCGGCAGCCAAGCAAAGCCAGGCAGACTGCACCTCCGAGCTATTTTCCACATCCACGCTGCGGCCAGACCAAATACTGTAAAGGGGGATTGAGGCCCATCATCCAAAGTAATGATTTGTGGACTGAGGCAGGCAGAGACCGAAAGTGTGAGATTGATGAAGCAAACCATTCAGCATGCTGTCGTTGCTCTTCCGAAATATGTCCTCAGCAAGTGGGTCGCGCACTTGCACAAGGGGGAACACCTGAAAGCACAAGACTCTCAAAGCTGAATTACCTGGGGGTCACAAACCAGCTGGAGCATTCGATCATGGACCAGCATCAACAAATACAAATGATACAACCATCACTTGTAAAGACATACAGATTGGCACAGTAATACTATGATGCATAGAAAAGCATGAGATTATATTTCTTAGGAAAAAGTCATCGATCGAAATGTACCCAGAGCAAAATGTTCAGTTTATGCAAAATGTGCAATGTGGAAGATTAAGGAGGATCTATTGACAGAAATGCAATATACTCTACATAACTATGTCTTCAGAGGTGTATAAAGACCATACGCTTTGGTTTTTATTACCTTTCAATGAGCTACTTCTATTTACATACACCGCGGGTCCCCTTAAATGGAATTCACCATGTTGTTTCTACAGTAGCCATAAACGGACAAACTTCTCTACAGAGCGTGTTTCGTATCTCCTTCAGCAAAGAAGCAAAAACTTGACGACATCTTAGTTCTGTTTCAGCCACCGTAGTGGTTTGAAAGTGGGGGGGGGTGTGAGCGTTTGGTTGCAATTCGAAACATCACCACTAGATGCCGCTAAATTTCATGCACTAGACCTTTAATTCTTAATGTTTCTCCTAAAATTACTTTGGAGAAATATAACTAGAAACAAATAAGACAATGTTTAAAATACACGAAGAGCAAGGAGATGTAAAATGAATCTAGACTGTGGTAAAATCATCTGGATTTGGGTAAATGACCCCTATCTTAGATGCATAGACTGATAGTTCCTAATTTTGCAATACTTGAGCACTTCAGCTAACATAACAGTGTGAACTCTACACTGAAATACTTCCAGGTAATCATTTTCAACCCAGCATTGGGTCAAAAAGTGATGAACCCAACCATTGGGTTAAATTAACCGAGGAAAGGGTTTTTATTTGACCCTTCAATGGGTTAAAACAACCCAGCATAGGTTAATTTACAACCAGCGAGTTGGGTTCGTCCCCTTTTGACCCAATGCTGTGTTGAAAATAACCCGGCATTTTTTGGAGCGTTGCCAATGGTAACACATGCTTATTCTTCTTCTACAATTAAACTGGTTCTTCAGATGTTAAAGGATCTTTATGGAACCATTTAGACAGAAAGGGTTCTGCCATGGCATCGTGAAGCATCTTTGTTTTAAGAGTGTACATCTCGCTGATATTGTTTATATATAAATAGACCCCAAAAGCAAAAATGTAAAAGTGCATGACAGATTTAAGCATAAAATATTAACTTTAAGACCCAATGTACAGCTTGCGGTCATTGGATATTTAAATGATTTTTGCAACAGCTTTAACATTCTAAGGTTAAACACATCCTGTCCTACAGCTCACCTGCATACATCTGCAGCTAGTTTCATAAAGTACACATTTGTTGAAAGACGTCAGCAACAGTTGACTTTGGTCCACCATTAGTTACAACACCAGCTAAAATCTGACCGAGATCTGAACCAACGTCCGACTGCTACTTTACCAGCCTTACCACTCTCGGAGCTCAGAGCTCTTCGCCAACCACTCTCTCGATCCCATCTCAATCCCTCAGTGCCTCACAGACACTCCATTAACCCTACATATTCATCTACCCCCCTCATGACAAAGACTTGGCATTGGCCTGCCAAACAGCCCAGCTTATCCACTCTGCGTTCAACACCCACTATCCACTTTCAAAGAGAATCAAACCAGACCACAAGCTGCCTCGCCCCCCCACCTATGACCAGCTGCCTCATAACAGTAACCCAATACCCTGCAGACCCTCTGCTTGAATTCCTCTGGTGGGACAGTGTCTACAGAATGCTCACATGTAGACACTGTCAGCAATGCGATTTTAGAATTAAATAGTGGTGCAAATCCATGAAAATGAATAAATGGTTTATGGGAATTAGATTTAAACTTGAGCATGTCCAGGGCAGGAAGGATTCCCTTACGCACATGGTGAGGAGAGTTCATTTTGTCACATTGTATGGCACTGTGGCAAAGGGGGTATTTGTAAAAGTCACACATAATCACACAATGGATCTCAAACATCAAGTGAATTAAAATGGGATTAAACTATTCAATTTCTGTAATCTCAAATTCGAAAACAGTAAATAATAAAATGATAAAACAGTTTATTATCACTTATAAGTAGCTACATGAGCTTGAATTTCATTAGGAGATGTGGTTAATTTTCTCCTTATTGGAAGTCTGTGTGGAAATGGTTTCATGACAAAGGGCTTGTTTAAACGTTACTTCTTTGATTGACAGCTCGCCACAAGCGCTGTTCCTCACATTTATCAAAATCCTGCTGTAAAAATGACTAAATGTAATGTAAATGTAACTCTCCAAACATCTTCCCTCAAACAAGCTCTGGGCAGCTGGGACACAACACATGAGGCGGAATATACCCAGCAGGAAATGAACACTGTCCATTTCTCCTGTCTGTTTTATACGGTCTTCTGTTGAGGGGAACGCTGAAACTGAACAATCAGAGCTTTGTGATAAGATTTGTTTTCCATTCATTGGTATGTGAAATAGAAGATAAATTGTTCCCTTTTTCCAGTGCGAAAGATTTTAAGGGAGAAAGAGTTCTGCTGGAGGGCGGGTGGTGTACAGTCCAAATGCTTCATACTCGTCCATGATTTTCATAAATCATCTGAGAAAATAAAATAAGGAAAACTGAACGAGATGGAATGTATTTCACAAGCTTATGCCACCAGATAATTGGCCTTAACTCCTGACAGAAAACCTAAAGCCGGGGGGAAAAACTCATTCAAAGCTTCTCTGTCCCGCACAGTTATCATCATCACCTCAGTTTGACACAAGTTATAGCTGGAGGAGCTGCAGACAGACATTTAGGAATTATTAATGCTGTCAGTACTTGCAATGACTGCATGATGGATGAATGGTTAGGTGGCTGGGCGGGTAGTTAATGTAGGAGATGTCAACCAATACACGTACAACACTGGATCCTTGTTAAGTTGCCTTTCTTAGTGTAGTGGATTAGGCGGATGGAGGCGAAGGAGATCGGGAGCATAAGAGAACGAGCGACCGGACCGTCACTGAGAGAGGACTGGGCCCGGACACGTGTTAAGTTGATTTATGTTTATGTTTGTGTTGCCGGCAGTCGTCCGTGAGGGGCTGCCGGCTGTTTACTTTGTTATTATTTGATTAAATGTTTAAATGTTTGCCGGTTCCCGCCTCCTTCCTTCCTTTTATTGAACTGTATTACACTTAGTTCATCAGCTGCTCGATCACACCAAGCTGCATTTATTACCCACCTCCCTCCCCAGTTCCTCCACATATGAATGCAACTCTTGGATCATTTAACTTCCTTGTATGCATTACCAAATTGTATTTTTGAATGATATAAATCTGATAAATGTGATCCTGAAGCATAGATAGACTGTTAATATTGATATTGTTAATATTAGATTAATTTAATTAAGAATATATTTGATAATAAACAACAATACAATTAATTACTGATATAATGTAATTAATATTATTTTCATTAATATTATATAAAACGTAATATTTAATGTATTTATTTTAGAGCTTTTTTTTCAGTTCTGGCTTTTTGTTTTCTGTAGAGCTGCTATGAATCAATGTGTAAAGATGAAACTTAAATGTAGTACCTGGCTTACAGCTCAAAATGTTTTCTATACGTGCATTGAAAAAAGTATATAAATAAAATTGAATTAAATATAGTAGCTGATTTAGGGAAGTGATTAAAGATCTACTGCAATGATATCTTAAGAGTGGCTGTGATTTATAGTTCTACTGCTTGTATCACCTTGTAAATGTCAAACGCAGTTGATTTACTCCCATATCAAAACTGAAACACAATAGGAAATATGACAGCATTTCATTGATGGAACAGCTTGATTTGCAATAAATCCTCCCTCACATACACACAGTGGTATGCACACATATCTTCCTCACTCTCTAAATATTTTGTGATGGCAGTGAGGAATCCTGCAAGGAGTAACTGATCCTGAGTAGTGGTGGTATCCATCGAGCCCACTACTGTTGATCCAACACCTGATACTCCAAACCTAACTGAGAGACAGATCACAGAGAAAATAGACATCTCTCTCTCTCTCTCTCTCTCTCTCTCATTAGGGTCCACCGTCAATACTATATTTAGTGACACACTTTCCTTATATTATTTATATGATTCATTTGGCATAACAGTGAGAACAAAGATAAATGTTATGCAGGGTGAACTGTGTCACTTTTTGACACCCACCTCAAAATAAATTCGCTCTATGTAATTACCCAGAATTCCTGTCAGCTCTGCTTCCCTTCATTTACCTGTGTTTTCTCTTCTAGAAGGCCACTGCAAGGTACGCACCAGCAGCTCTGAATGGGAAGAGACTGCCGATTGTACTGCAGCTCAGAGGTCCTCATGGTCTGTTTGTTTTCTTACACAGAACTTCTACAACCTGCCACAGATACGTAGTTAAACCAGCACGGCTCTGTTTGTGTAGTCTTTATGTGTGTGTATGGAGCGCTGTTTAGACAGGTGAGTCAGACCCATTTCTGGCCTTCCTTTAGCTGAGTCAGAACAGCTCTGGTCAAATTAAACTGACTGTGGGTTTTTTATATCACCTCAGGTTTGATGTTTATAGTGGTTACATCATTTGACAGGTGAGGGATATGTTTATGTGATACTTTTCACAGAAGCAAAACTATAATTTCTCACACTGTACTCTTCACAGCTTGAAAGTAGACTTAAACCTCTAAACACAGTGGCCCTAAAATTATTTATTAACAATTACAAAATGATTTGGACAATATTTTTTTTTTTTTTAAGAGTTTTTGATGTAAAAAATAAATATTTTACGGATTCTAATTGTTTTTATACAGTTTTTTTTAATCCATTAAAAAAATGTCAAATTACAGTAAAGGACTGCAAATTTACAAAAAAATCATGTTACGGTATAATTCTGGCACTCCAACCACCTAAAAATATCGTTTTTTTTACAGGATTTTTCACATATTTCACAATGGCTTGTCAGTATAGGTATAATGCACTAGTGTCCTGTAAGTGGCTTTGTAGATTACTTATGAATTGTAATCAGATACTGATTACAGATTACATGACAAATTTTGTAGTTAGTAATGTAATCGCTTAGATTACACATCTTTTGAATTACATTCAGATTACTTTTGATTTAAAATGTATTTGATGTTACATATATTGAAAGTCTCGTGATCAGTATGATGGAGTTTGATGGTGAAACTAGTATTGAAGATGTCCTGCCACTTTTAAATCATATTATAATTCATAAAAATAGACGTAAAATTACATTAATTTAAGATACATTTTCAAAATGCACCAATTTTGCATTTTGTCATTATCTTTTGGAATAAAAGACAATTTTTTCATATATTTCATCATTGAGGATTTCATTAAATAGTGTAAAAATCTTGTCTTGTTTTTGCGAACCCAATCTTGTGTCTCGTCTCATCTCGCGGGATGAGTGTCTCGTCACACCCCTAGTGTCTATACATCCAGCCATCAAATGCTAAGTGCCGCTCCATTTCGCATCTCTGTGTGCGATTCCAAACCCCTCTCCTCTCTGCCGGAAAAAGCTTGAAGAATCACAAACATATATAAGTGGTAGGTTTATTTTTTATTTTATGTATGTATAAAAAATTGAAGAAAAAAAAAGAAAGAAAAAATGACCAAAATGTAGGGAAAATCACAGAACTGAAAACAATTTACTGCCATTCTGTGAATAATATGTAATCATGTAATGCATAAAAAGTAACTGTTCTCTGATTATGAGTATTTCAAAATGTAGTTTACTCTAATAACAAGTACTTGATTTTTGGAATCTGATTACGTAATCCAGATTACATGTAATCCGTTACTACCCAGCTCTGGTGATGTGCAATGATAATAAAAAATGTTTGTGAATCATTTAAATAAACAAATAAACTCTTCAAAATAGACAACTTTGTAGTTGTCACATTCATACTGTAGTTATAAAGTTGAATCACACTTGACCACATGTGATTATGGCATTTTTTGCCTTATGAACCTCTACCGTCCCATCAGTATTCATCTACCCCCTTATCTGTGTTTTTCATCAAATTTACTCTTTTTGAGACCTTAAGAGTATAAATAAGGTCAAATTTACTACCCGCTAGGGAACACTTTGCTAAGGCACCTGTGTGAACTTGAGAGGAACTGACTTTAAAATGTATATACTGTACGTAAATTTGATTTGTAAATGAAATAATAGCATCATTTGTCTGCTGATGTCAATTATATTGTTAAATATATCTAATGCAATTAAATGTATACATTCAAAGTCCAGCTTGTATGTACGAATATCTCGTTCAAACAAAAGAGAAAAGATTAAGAAGGCTAGACGAAATGCTTTGTGCTTAATTCTGAGTTATAATAACACGATAAGCCACAGTACAGTGAAACAGATCTACTAGTGTTTTAAAAGTCCCATTCACTTCAGCCAATGCAGCGTTCCATTCATTTTATAACAAAACTACTTCATTCAGATCCTCCAACGGACAGACGCCAATACACAATAACCTGTTGGAAATGAAAGTCCTTAATTAAAACCACTTGCTGTAAAGGTTTTAACACACTGTCTTTACTGGAGTTCTTTTTATGGGTTTCCCACGATAAAAAAGTCCTCTAACTCAGTATTGGAAAACTGTCAAAAAAAGACAGAAGGAATGAATTTCATAGGACAAATCATCTAAAGGCAGGTTATCAGGGCTGTCAAATGATTTTTATGTATGCACTGGACATTCAGAAGAGCGTGAGACAAGTTGCTCTTTACAGCTAAACTTTACGAGTCGAAGATTATCAACTCCAAGCAGGTTGTTTACTATTTTTCAAAGCAAATGGTCTGCGGAACTTCTCAGACAATGTGTGAGACCTTGTGTGGGATGCTCGGGTGAAAATAAGAGGCAGTGTAATATTTCAGCATTAGGCAGACATGTTTAAACAATATGAAAACGCTTGTTCAATGAGTTTATGCTCAGAATCATAACACGTGACACGCCAAACCGCTGTCAGTTACACTGCTGGCATTAATCTTTACTTAAAGTCAGTAAGGGCTTCAGAAAGCTTTGTTATTAATGCAGAAGAGAAAAATACGCAATTTGCAAATGTTACTTGACAGAGGACAACTTACAGTACATACATAACGACAGAAAATAATAAATGTAGTGCTCAGTATGCTACTGTTATTATATTTCTTATTGTTGAATATTATGAGATTGTATATGTGAGAGGACAGGAAACGTAGTGGGTGAGAGAGGGGGTGGGATCGGAAAAGGACCACGAGCTGGGACTCGAACTCGGGTCACCCGGAGCGCAACAGTGCCATATGTCGGAGCACTAACCACACAGCTATTGGCTCCGACCTGACAATTCTTTTTTACTCAATTTTATTCGAATTTGTATGCGTCAATTGGAGAATATATTATTCCTTCCAATTGAAATGATGAAGCATGGAGTATGTGATTTACCCTTTCTCTCTCTCCCTCACTTCTAACAGCAGTTAGATGCCAGTTTGGCTTTACCTCTGTGTTTGTACAGGTGTTGTAGTAATGTGCTCCCTCGGTGCACTGTTATGTGTGTGTGTATTTGACAGAAGCAGAGAGAATGAATGCACACGACCCATTTCTTCAACCTGGCATAAAGTTAAACTGGACCAACACACACGCACACACAAACTAAGTTACATTAGTCATAATGGCCCATGGCTGGTCGCCAGATGTCACAAACTCAACACTTCTGCTTCTCGACTTTGAAAAACCTTTTGAAAAAAACACAGCCGTTCACTGTGAGGACAATCAGAGCAATGTGTGCAAGTGTGACTTTAAATATCCTTTACTTAACGGGTTAAACGCAATAAGATGTAATTATAGTTCATGATATACACAATTCATGTGTATATAATGGTTCGGTATAGATTGTATACAATGAATGTAAAACATATTTGAAAATGTGATGTTTGCTATATATGCTATACATATATTTATTGCTATACATATTGTGATATCCCGTCACAGCGAGAATAGACATGGATGTTTCATTTTCATCATGTTACCCAGTCTTACGTGTTATATCACATGAAATGAGTCACAGATTGTAATGAAACTATTTAAAACAAATGGCATAACCCCACTGAGATGCAGTGTATATTTTTTCATGAGTTTGTAGAAAGTATGTTATGACTTTTCCCCAACCTGTTGATGTGTGGAAACTGCTGAAGGAAATGATATCTGAAAGGCTCAGGCAGAAATTTACAATCACTGTATGTCTATTTCATTATTTGTACAGGATTGAGAGATTGTTAAACACCCAGAGGTTGGCACAATATATCGCTTTTAAGCACTGTGTGTGAATTCAGGCAGTTCCGTACCTTACTGTACCAAACTGCCTTGTCCAAGTCTTATATGGCACGTCTTCACAGGAAAGACAATATTGCTTCCTTTGCCACATTATGATGGAAATTTTTTGTCAAGCAGTGATTTAAATCTGGGATTCAGACACAGTTGGCAGTACAGCGGGCAGCTTCTAGTCCGACACATCAGAGAGTTTTATAGCTGAGATTTACGTTTAGACCGTGAAATCTACTGAGCACAGCAAGAGAATGAGACTAAACATCAGAACCACTGGAAAGAAAGAGAGATGGTTTAACCATCAGAGACATACAGTAACTGAAACTGTGGAAAGCAACTTTCAAATAAATGTTTGATCTCAAACATGTTTAGTATTATGAAAAGAAAGCATAATAAACAAATATTTAAATATTTGCAAAGAAAAGACTCTTCTGGATGGCATCCAAATAGGTTCTGATGTAAAATTATGAAAAATATGAAAACAGTTAAAAGTAAATAATATTTACAATAATTAAATATTTAAATATAATTAAATAGATATGTAAATATAATATAATCATATATTTAAATACTAAGTTTTTAGGCATTTTATTTTCTTATTAAAAGATTTTAAGTTCTAATAAATCACTTGTCGGTAAACCTAAAAAAAAAAACAATACAATACTTATCAGTGGCTTATTTAAGGACTAAAAATATACAGCATTTGATCAATTTGTAAAAATATACAGCATCCATGGTAATTATTATTTTACCCCTTACTGATGGATCACTATGACAACATAAAAGAATATTATGGTCCTTTTTCTCTCATCACTTTTGCCAAACAAAAGAAACTGAACTCCACCCGGCCCAGTCTCACCAGAGGAGGAAGTGAAAGATGAAGGCACAAGATGAAAGGAGTGAGGCTGATTTTCATCACGACTGATGCCCATCACACTGAGAAGGTGCAGATCAAAGTGTAAAATAAGAGTTTGCAGAATACAAATGCATAAAAAATGCTTAAAGGTCTGAATTCCAGCTGTGCATCTGCTTATCAGAGCACTGTGACTGCGATAAACTGGACCTATACCAGACTCTTTATCTTCTCTCACACACACACTTATCTATCGGGGACATGCCAGAATTCTATTATGTTTATGTAAAGCAAATGACTGTAAACTTTTATAATCATACAACATTATTAACTTTATGAATCATTTTCCATAAAAGTGGACCAAAGCTGGGGTTTTGCGAGATTTCGCTAACGTCTGGGGACGAATTTGTTCTGAAACAATATCTAAATAAACCCACATGCACACACACATTATTTGGCTCAGCTGAAGTTTACAAGGAACTTGGTAAATTAGAATCAGCTGTGTGTGTGCGCGCGTACGTTTGTAACCTCACTATCACAGGCTTCAATGAAAGAAATCAATGCATATTTACACACATGCATGCTCATATGCGTCCCATAGACTAATAATTACCCACTTTAAGAGATTAAAAAATGAAATAAATGTTTATTTTAGTATGCTTAAGTATGCTTAAATGTGCTTCACAGTTAACTAAATAAATTAGTCAAAAATATTATAAAATTTTACTGAACCAACACGACTACATAAAATACCATCAAGACTCGTTTTTAAGGGTCAGTTAGAAACAATGTAACAGGTTTCACATTTTAAAAGTGCCCATTATGAAACATTTGCCTTATGCATTGTTTATGATCGATACATTGCTTGATGAATATTGGGCGTGATGCAAAAAGCCTCTAAATCGTTAGATCTTTTATGTCGGCCCCTTCTCATGTGTTCTTAATGCAGGATGTGGGGTATTCTGTCTGAATGCTGGAATGTTGGGCGCCCAACATCAAACCAGAGGAAGTGGTGAGGGAGGGTAGAGGGCAAGAAGAGAAGAGAAGGAAGAAGTTGAATGAGTGGTAACTGAGGGTTAGCAGAAACAAAGAGCGCCCGTTTTCCATCAAAACAGAATGTGAGAGGTAACTGTGCCTGCCTATGGAAACGGACAGACGGCCCATGAGCGCAGTGTGGGGGAATTCGATGTGAGTTTTAATGAAAACTGACCTTGGAACGTCCAAACAGAACCGGCGCTTTAAAGGCAGCTTTCCTGAAGCAAATTCTGCACCTGCACTTCATTTACGCAAATTTATGAAATGATTTTTTCATGCTGGCGATCGCTTAAAAGAACATTTAGGGGGTAGAGGTGATTACCAAAAGCTCTACAGCGAAATTGTCGAACAAATGACTGGTTTGTATTATTTTCCAATGAATCACCTGCAAGACCTTCAGATGGTTTTACTCATCACAGAGGCGTAATTATTCGGTGGAACCGATGGAGAAAATAAAAGCTAATGGTTTAAGTTGGCAGGACAGCAGTATCTAATAATGCATCTTATTTGTTGCAAGTTCGAAACTTGCTCTTAGTCATACAGTGCCTCACCTTTTCACAGTTATTCTGTTGTTCGGCTGTATGTTTTGGCTAGTCTCCTGTGTCTATTTAAACCACACTGGGAAGAGCCCATCACACAGGGGTGGGCTGTTTCTCAAAGACATTTTCAGATTTTGACTCTGAAAATATGCAGAGCTGGCAGCAGACAGACCCCGGGCCCCTGACATGTGAGTCATGGCCCATTCACAAACATGCACACACATACACAGAGGTTTGGGGGAGAGGCGTTCTCATATTAAACAGAAGATACATGCAGACAACAGCCCACCTCACACGCAAACATAAACCTGCAAATAATGTTAAAATGTATATAACTTCACTGCATGCAGTTACAGTAACACACAGTATACCATGATAAATAGGCAATTCCATGCACATGTCAACCTTACGATGAAAAAATCTAGTTTTCACAACTGTATAGGTCGGATGTCAATATTTGGTTTAAATACACATGTGAAGTTTTCCATAGTCAGGTAAGTGAATTGTCTCATCCATATAACAGTTCATATTCCTTATTAATGGGCACATGAAAAATAAAATAGCTAATAAATAATTTTATATGAAGAGTCATCCCCTCTTCATTTGTTGGGTGTTATTGCCTCTGGTTTGCATATTTTAATTCACAGAAATCCTACAAAGCATGTTGTCTGTCAAAAATGTGACTTTTTTGTCACATCTGTAACACATGAATTTTTCTCTCTTTTAAAACAGAAAACTTGTGTATAAACTGTAGTTGTTTGAAATGGCATCATATATATTGCAGAATCACACACATGTAATGTATTATTAATTGTTTAATGACATTTTTAGATAGTTTCTTCATTTCTGCAAAATATATTTCCATCTGAATGTTCACGTCACTCCATTCCCACAGACATGTCCCTCAATGCTAGTAGGATATATTATTTTTTCATAG